>OX103974.1:29295277-29685432 GCA_944470395.2 Schistosoma turkestanicum
AAACGCAATTTGAGTGCTTAGATTCATTGCATACTGGCTCGGTGTTTCTAGAATACACTTTCTACACTATATCAAGACTTCTTGCTAGTACAGTTGGGACAGTCGGATCACAGTAGCCTACCTGGACGCTGGTTCATTGTTTTGTTCTCGTAATTCGACTAAGGTGAACCCGTAAAAGTTTTAAGCATACCTAGAGACGAGCATAACTATTCCATGATTCATTTCAACAGTAAAAAAAATGAAAAATTTAGATACATTTGCTTTACTTCTGTATAAATCAAGATTAGTTGTTGGTATTAATCAAAAAAATAAAGCTTACCAATTCCTATATTGTTTTTTACATTCATTGCATTTTGACATTGCATAACTGACAGACGAATAGGACATTTATAAGCATTTCGATCAGAAAGATATTCTATTGGAAAATTTGATTCTAAATCACAGTTTATATCATTGGGTAAAACAAAATACTCATTAAATTGACTAACAAGAATAGTTGGATCATCTGAAGATGTTAACACTATCGGTTGTATCAATAGAAGTAACGGATCACCATTCATATATAAACGTTGTTTATTATTGTTTTGATCAATAGCAACTTCTCGAACACTCGGATCACTACTTTGATCTAATGGATATTCAATTTTAGCATTTTGAGCATTTCTATTAAAGTCAATAAGATTACGCGCAGGTGAAAGGGAACGATGATATTTTCCAAGCACTGCACTATTATCAGTAACAACACACAAAAGTGAATGATAATCTGGTACTCTTGTGAAACCTCGATGAATTAAATTAATTTTATTGGCTTGATTTTCGGTTGGATTTAACATTGTATTATCACAGCTATGATAATTTGGTAGATTGTAATAACCACCGAAAAAACCTGATGACATGACTGTGGACTGATTAACAGGACACACCTGATAAGAACAACAGCAAATATTGAAGAAAACAGAATTTTAAAAGTTTGAAAGTGCATAAATCAATAAAATTATCCAAGTGAATCATTTTTATGGATATTCAACCCTTGATCATACAAATCGCCCGAATTAAAGCGGGTGCATATCACACAGTTCACGATACAATACATTATTAACAGTCCATTTTCAAAAAAAAAATAGTAGGATGAATCTCATTTCTTTGATAATGTGGAAAATCATCATTTATTAATAACCTTGAAGACTGGACAGTATAAAGTTTTTTTTTTACCTTTAGGGTCATAGAATGCTTTGTTTTAATTAAACTAGACATCTGAATGCAATAGAATTCTGATTACTGATAAATAATTTTTGAAAATTATATGACATTCACATTTAGATGTCATCAAATATTTTCACGATAATCATATGGTAATTTATTTATATCATTGTACTTGTATAATCAATGAAAGAATAAAATGAACCGAAATTCATATTCTAAACAAGATGTCGTCAGATTACTGAGTTTTTTTTTTCAAAAACAAACCAACATATTAGTTTGAATTTGTGATGACTGAATAATGAAAAAAAAACACTTCATACTCGTGAGTAAACTAAAGTAATCATACTTCAGCTCAATAAATCACTGTAATGATGCAATTATTTCTGTCATTAATTTGATGTTAATTACAACAAAATTATACAAAATATTTCATTTTATGTTTTACAATTGTACTTGATTAGAAATAGGTGATTGTTAAAGTGAAACATCGAAAAACAATGATCTTGATCATGTTATACGCAAAACTCTTTTCTGATATCATAAACTTAGCAGGAACAAACAAATGAGTTGAATAACATGGATTTATTTCATTTCTTAAGGTTCTCATCAGCTGTTTCTAACTTATACTTTTTTAAAAATATCAAAACGATTGTAAAGTTTACATACATGTAATGGTAAAAGGAGATGTGTATCATCAAACGGGAGTAAGTTAGATTAAAGACATACATACATAGTATGCGAGAGAAGATTCTGGGTCATCAGCTATAGTAACAAGTGATCATAGAGATAAAACAATAGGTGAATAATATAATGAAGTAATTGAACACAAAGTGACAGCAACTAAACATTACGTCAGCTGAGATCAGTCACCTAGAAAAAAAACTTGTGAAGTTGAAAGAAGTGGTACAATAGAGTAGAAAATGCTAACATCATGCGACAGACTGACAGTAAATTCACCATGGTAATATAGGATTTACAACTGTTTCCTTTTAGACAATCAAGTCCAGCATGAGGAGTTTGATGGCTTTAATCATGAAAGATTTCAATTTATGAACCAGATGCTCTGTGTTACAGAAACGTTTTACAATAGCACTGGTAAAAGGCTTTGGTACAATTGACCTGAGGCATTTTGGGTTATGTGCTTCGAATCGGGCGTATACTCTTCTTCTTGTTCTACTAATATAAAAGCATTGGCAGGTACATGCAAGTTTGTATTCTCAGATGGTGGTAACAGAAAACGGATATCTACAGATCTTAGATTGAAATACACAACATTATTTTATGCATGATGATCAACTAAGCTGAAGGATAAGTTCTGGTCAGTGTGGTTTTAAATCCTCTATTTATTGTCGCTGCAACATTGTTACCTTTGAATCCAAGCTGAATGAAAATAGGCTTCTCATCTACTATAATTTCTTGAAAAGTTTAGTCTTTGCTTTTTCTATATTTCTCAATAAATTTGTCTGGATAACCATTATTCCTTAGGCATATTTTAAGGTCCATTGGTTTTACTTCTAATGTATCTGTAGTATATATTCTTTCCTTGGTGTGAAATAGCGCTTTGATAATTGCCTTTTTTAACTTAGACAAAAGCCATTGCAATTTTTACATAAACGTCACTCAGTGTATCTTTTTGATTAACTGAACGTTGGGTTGTGCCGTCCTCGCTTCACCGTATGGCGATATTGAGAAACTGCAACTTATCATCCGTTTCGTCTCCCATGGTAAAGTGGATGTTTTTATGAGGAAAGTTCTAAGGATTCACTTTTTGCTAACCATTACATGCAAAAACTGTGTCGTTAATATACTTATCATAATATACCATTTCCTCAGTTGTTGTTTAAGGCCTGATATTCGCAAGACTAGCCGTGAATATATCTACCAGGACAGGACCTAGTGGACTTTCTATTACTAAACCATTATTCTGACAGTATACAATGTCACCGAATCGAAACTGCATATCTTTCGTGTATAAAACTGAGTACTTACTTATTTGCGCTTGCTACCCCCGATGGAACATAGGCCAGTGACTAGCATTCTCCAACCTACCCTATCCTGGACCTTCCTTTCCAGCTCCACCCGATTACTGCTCCTTCTTTTCATGTCTACTCCCAATTCGTGGCGTAATATGTTGTTTAGTCTTCCTCTCTTACTTTGGCCTTGAGGATTCTAAGCGAAGACTTGTCTTGTGACGTAGTAAGGTTCTTTCCTCAATGAATGTTCCATCTCCAGCGCCTTTTCCTTATTTCTTCCTCAGCTGGAATCTGGTTTGTTCTCTCTGATAGTAAGTTGTTAATGGTGGTTTCTGGCCAACAGATTCTCAGTATCTTGCGTAGACAACTGTCAGTAAACACTTGTATCTTGTGAATGATGGCTTTCGTGGTCCTCCAAGTTTCCGCTCCATACAGTAGAACTGTCTTCACATTTGTATTGAAAATTCCAACTTTGGTGTTTGTTGACACTTGTTTTAAGCTCCATATATTCTTCGATTGTAGAAATGCTGCTCTTGCTCTCCCATTCGGTGCCTTCACATCAATATCAGATCTCCCTTGTTCCTCAGTGAAGCTACCCAGGTATGTAAAGGTTTCTACATTCTTAGAAGCTTC
Source organism: Schistosoma turkestanicum (assembly GCA_944470395.2). NCBI lineage: Eukaryota > Metazoa > Platyhelminthes > Trematoda > Strigeidida > Schistosomatidae > Schistosoma > Schistosoma turkestanicum. The sequence goes on from OX103974.1 coordinate 29,299,087, forward strand.
TCTGTTAAGTGTGATTTGGTTGGTACATGCTGTGTTGCATCGGAGGATCGTGATTTCTCCCTTGTGTATGTTGAGACCTACTGTCGCAAAGGCTGCTGCCACACTAGCCATAAAATTGAGTACTTGTACTGATTGAAGTATTAGGCCAGATTGCTCGCAAAATTTTATCTTTGGTATCAAGAAGCGGTAATTTGGTATACAAATTTGTCACAGCAAAAGAAACCACCAACTAACCAGTAATTTTAATGTGGTTGATAATGCCAGTGAATTGGAGTCTTTTAGTGCGTAGTTAGCAAAGCGGTGACAATCTGATTCTAACTTTTACACTAGCCATAGTGCAACCTTGTGCCACGGTGAATTGGCAATTGACACGAGAGGCTGAAACAGGACATCCTATTTATGAATCTTTGGTAGGCTTTACATATGCTGTAAACACGATCCAGGAGGCCCTAAATAATATTGGGTAGATTTATGAATGATTTTCTTTTTTAATAGCTCCTTGAGTAAGCTTGTAGTTTACTTTTCTGTTTAATCAGTTAAATCTCAGTTGAACTGATCAACCTTGGATCTCAGATTGTTGTTTAGAATGAACTTCAATTTAGTAATATAATTGGATGTGCTCAACCGTACAACACTTAAGTCTTGATTTTTTAGATTAAGGGTTAGCAATCTTTTCACTCTACTTTTGGACAAAAACCACTACTTTGTTGTGTGTGAGAGAATGAACTAATTATGGTCAAACGATTAACTGAATCAAGATGGTATGAATACCTTAATCAGTGGCATGGATTTCCTTGTCCATAGACACTTACATTATCACATGGACATCCAAGGTCACATGTATTTACGGTCAGGTCACAGGGACAAGGAGCAATTTCTGTCCACACAGGATCAGGATAAGGAAATGTTTGATCTAAAAGAGAAAAAAAATAGAACGTGGTCAAAGCTAAATAAAATAATGAAAATTCAGAATTAGGGAGAAACTTTTTTACCGAAAACTTTCATATTTATTACAAAACAGGATAGGAACTTATATTGTAAAGAATGAGAAAATTTTAGATAAATTGGTGTTGTCAGTTGATCACGTACAATTCTGGAATGAAGGGAGGAGATGTTAGTGGCTATTGGTTCTAGGTTCAAGTCTTGTTCTACCTACTTAGGTTTGGGTTGTTCGGTAATATTGCTACCCTTCACATATAAAGTATGCCTCAAAGGAGAATATATAGATCTTTACACCATAATTCATGTAAATATACACCATTAACTTTCTAAATCTTAATTACTGCACAATGATTGACTAACCTGTTGGTAATTCTTCTCCTTTATTAATAATTAGACCAGATTTAAGTAGAATATTAATTCGACTTGTTGTCACAATATTAGCAAATGCTGGATACATTGTAACATTTTGTGTAGTACTGCAACATTTTAAAATTAATATTTCCATTGTATTATCATATTCAGATGTTGGGTAAAAATTACGTTTCACATTAAGTAAACGTACAAGTGAATCTGTTCGACTCGTTACTGATGATGCCTACAAATATTGATTATAAAATAAATTTTTTTTAAATGACATATATTAGTAGAATATTATACTTTTAGTCGGTATTTTTCTAAAACTACCTGTTCAGAAAGTAACTTATTTGTCCAGTTAACATGTTATTTTTGCCTAAAAGAATAGGTACAGTGTTAGCGGAAGATGCTGAGATCATATTTGTGGAAATAAACAAATGATTTTTCAATTTAACAAAAGAGTTTAGTGTTTCCACTATTAGTCCTATTTGTAACATTTATATTTATAATAATGACGCTTTTTGACTGACTTTAGTGAAGATGGAATACAAGAAGTTACTATTCTTGATGTAGAATTGATCATTCGAAGTAGAAATCGAAATTTCTGTTCAAGAAGTTGATTTCTGGACGTAAACTGATCAGAACTTTACTTTTTAAATATTAGCAACGTATATTTTTCACATCCGTACAATTAAGTATAAAAATCGAACGATGTAGTCTAGATAATTATTCATTGAAACATAGTTTTAAAGAATATAACGCATAATTATTTTCCTAGATATATAATATACTGTTAGAATATTTTGGCAGATCTCTTTTTGATTGATTAAGCAATTGTTTTTTTGTTATTATTGAATAATTAAGATTGACTTACCTTAAATTCATTTAAATAAGGTGTTACAGACCAGGTGTTAGAAGTTGCACCTTTTACATGAAAAATAACAAATATAGGTAAGTTTTTAAAAAATCTGACTGGTAAATTTACTGACTTGGAGTAAACAACATTATTCAAGAAAGTCAAACAAACACACAAGATGAATAGGATTCAAACCATGCAGGTCGCAGGAGTCGTGGATGTGCACTGCTGATGAGTCCTATACCAGGACGAAACGGCCGTCCAGTGCTTCCAGGTTTCTAATGGTAGTGTAACTTAACAATCTTCACAACCCTGTAATGAAAATTTTTATGTTCTCGTTTTAGACCCTTCTATTTATTGTGATACAACCTCTTCAATCTAATGGACTGTCGTTGTGAGATTTAGAAAAACATGTCCATGTGAGAAACTTCAAAATTCATTCTACAGTGATAATTAGTACCTAGTACGTATGTAATGAGATACATTAATCAGGAAAATCAACTTTAAATTCTGACTACAGCAGTTATGTAGTGACACTAACTAATAAGACGTTGAATAAAGATAAATTGGCTTTTGAAGTAAAATAAATTTTATTAATAGTTATTAATACAATACCCAAATAAGAGGACAACTGAACATGTAAAACGTTTTGTAAAATTTGTGAAAATCACCAAAAATGACATGAAATATACGAAAATATATTACCAATAGTTGATGTCATTCCACATGTTTTATCATTAATTAAACTGTCTGCTTGTGTTTCATTATTAGCCACACTGACGCTACAAAGGACTCCTAAATCTTGATTTACTCCGTTCAGATACAGTAAGACCTGTAAAATAAATATGGCTACAATAACAATAAGTGCGAATTTTTAAGTAGAAATGTTTGTGAAATTTACATTTTAATAGTATCTTTAAATAATGGGTTTTATATTCATCGTAGTTTAAAAATACTATTCTATCACTTTTAGATATAAAAAACATTAGATATCCGAAAATGTTTTATGATTTCTAACTTTAACACACAATATCGATAGAACTGTTGTATTTTCAGTGTTAAGGGGTTTATTGTCCCAATATTTATAACACTATCAACGTAACGCTGTATTGTTTATTGTATGTTTAGTTAAACACAAACTGTAAACTAATGGGTGCAGATATTAAGAAATACACTGATTCTCTGATACGTGATAATTAAGCCGTATTTCATCAAAAATATGAGGTTTTCAGAAGAATACAGAAGTTTTATAACCTTATGTATCGATGATAAATTTTTAGCCGTATTTTCTGAACCTACACTTGTTGATATTCACAGTCACTAGAAAAATGTATATAAACTTAATTTAATGTGGATAAGTGATCAAGTGCATACTTATAGACTTATCTTTCTGCTACACTAGGTATAAGAGCAAGCAAAGTAATTTAGCTACACTAATCGAAGTAAGGTCAAACAAAAATAAACTTATTTCTATCTCTTTTGTGTTAAAAAAAAGTACATGAGGTTAATATCACTATCATATTGATTAAACTATTGATATGCATCGCAATACAACTTTATGACAAGTTTAGCCACATTGTCAACAACCATTTGTTTACTACTTTTAAGTTAATCCATTCAACGGCTATTTTGTATGTTATTCCATGCTACTTATTAAATGTAAGTAGTTTGATTTTTATACAGCCAACTGAACAATTTGTGTGTTGTAACGAATGGTGCCTCTCTACTGAGACAACATATTCTGTTTATTTGGTTATGATCTCTCCCTTTGTTTAGCTTCATTGTGTGATCCTCTACTCGAAAATTAGTTTGTTTTGAATGATTTTTGGATACCTAATGCTGAGTTGTTCCATAATGATATGAAGCAGCAGTCTAGTACTTTCTAGTTTTACATGATTCTTTGAATAAAGCCAGTTCATGATGATAACGGTATAGTCTAACAATGTCTAGAAATCGCCTATGCTAATAATAATCATACTATCACAGGTTATTACATTAGCAAAGTAATTCCTGAGATCAGTGACCGGTGGAGTTCAACCATGCCGATTGCACTTAGAAATGTCCGCCATCAGATGCCAAATCACTGGCCTAAATGTTAAGCGGTGTTTAAATGATCTGAATGTCTTGGATTCGATCTCTGGCTGGATTATAGATGAGGAGTCCCATACAAGAATGTGATGTATGGTAGTGGAATTAAAATTTAATTGACCATCGAGTGTGGACAAACAGGCATTTGTCCTATTGGCTATTAACATGTGATTTTCTTTCCTGTCACTGACTTCTACTCCGGAATGAAGTGTTGAATTTATTTTTCTCTCTTTCTCTATTTCTTTCGTGAATTACTTGTATGGTTTAACGTGATCTAGTCACAGTGCTGTGGGTATCTAACCCATTTATCGTATAAAATCTATCAGCCATCCAGTCTCTTTGTAATATTACTGGGAAAAAATATCTGAAAACCACCGTTATAACAGTATGAAACAGCAGCCCGGTACCTACTAGTTTCCTACATTTGTCCGAAGTCAAAGCAGCAAATTTACTTATTTACGCTTATTTGATGAAAGTACGTTCCTTTTTGGTTGTGATTTTGACAGCATTAAAACCTGGAAACTTCACAGTTGGACGTAGAAACATGTTAAGTTTTGTTTCATACGACAAACAAACCTAGTTTTGCGGTTTTCAGTTTTTGGTAATCGATGCGGTCAATAAAGCAGAATTTGGAAATTGAATCGAAACGCTGGTTGGCGATTGTTGTACTAACAACAGGTTTCCATGGGATAGCAATCTGATTTATTTGATGCGTAGGAAGTTTAGCACAAAGGGCTCAACAACTGGTGTGTTTGTTATCAGTCTTCTAAAAGATAAATGATTAAAGTCAATTATACACTCGAGTTTAGAATTTAATACGTCAATCTGTTCTGACAAAATTTCAGAAAGATGCAAAATAAAACACGTGATAAAATAGAAGTTTATTTTACAACTGGTAAAATACTCTGACGAATAATTATAAAAATAAACCAAGAGAAGTACAATAAACCAACCTGGAACTGTAGATCGTATAAATTTACATCACTAGGTGTCAGGACAATCTCTCCATTTATCAGTAAAATTGTCGAACTGCTTCCTTTCAGGAAAATAGATATTATGATTGAATGTGAAATTTGTTTACAAACCTTCAGATGTTACTGACGTATATTGATTACCACCAATCGATTGTGCTGTACATGAAATGGTAAATGATTGAGCATTGGAAATAGATTGAATGGTAACAGACACCTGAAAAATTAATGTTTAACCATTGTAAGTTTCGAAAACTTACAACACCAGTTGATGTTCCAGGATAAATAGTGACAGGGTTTATTGAAAGGGAAACGTCTGTTACAAAATAGAATAAAACAATATTTAGCTGTTTGTAACAAATGTTTAGAAGATTTAACTTCTCGCTAAAAAGCCTGTTTGGATGTTGAAAGCAATCAGCAGGATATCCTACTTGATGTTTGTTTAAAGTTTATTGACGGTTGTGGGTAGGAAGTACCCTCAATTCTAAAGTAAGTAATGTTCCTGGTGGATTCCTAACTCAGGTTGCAAAAACTTACAGCCTAATACGTTATCAATGTGTTCGGGCTACGAGTGACTTTCTTAGGACTTAGTTATTTTTGCATGCGCATATCTGGGATATTACATAATGGGAAAAAATAACGGTTTCAGTATGAGTCTGTCATTAAAACTATGTATAGGTTGAACCAATTGCCACAACTTAGTTTCCCTCTTCCATCGTGTGAAACTGACGGTGGATGGAATCCATGTTAAGACTTTGGCCGTAATTATCTTTTTATTTCACTTAAAAGCAATAAGCAGCAGTTCAATGTTTAAGAAAGATTATTCTAATTAAAAAGGAAACGAACTATTTATTAAGTGCGGTAATAATGTTGTTTATGAATGATTGTTAATATATGTTTACTTACAACCAGTATATAATGTAGTATAATATAGTTATATACTACTACAGTAATCGTATATTTTAGTAATAGGATAATAAAAAAATCCATAGAACAAATGAATACTCACTCGATTCACCCTTCTTCAGACACGTCACAATAACGTTAGTGTCCGAAACAATCTCGCTATGGGTGGATGAAACAAATAAATCACGTTTACCTGGTTGAAACACTCAATCTTTGGATGAAAGGAGTTGGTTTTTTTAAGAGACGAATAGTCTTTGGACCAACAGATACAACAGGAGCTTTTTTGCACTGAATCAAACTGTAATAAGAGTAAAACTTGACTGGCCAAACAACCTTCTATCTGAGAACGAAATACTTGAATTGACTTTGTCATGACAAGAGAAAAGAACTGCATGACCAACTTGAGAGCATCGAAAAGTGACGTTTCCATTTCGATTTGAGTTTGATAACAATATTTCCGAGAACAAACCATTCGTATCGGAAGCAGTAGGTGTTTTAAGAAATGTACAGGTGGCTGTTGTCTAACAATACAATATATTTTTAAACGTCTTACCTGAAATACTCCTAAAGTGTTTATTGATATAGGAATTAAAATATCTGGTTGATTCATGTTAGTGCTATAGGAAGTGACATCTCCACCACAACAAATTGTTGAAATAAACACTAGGTTGATTATTTATTCTGTATAAACCTACGGTGGAAGAACACTGAAATCCATGAACGTATACTGTTCAGTCTATCGAATCTTGCCTGAGGCATGCCTATACATGTGAAAAAATTCTGAAAATAATCAAACAAATGCTGATTAGCTGTAAAATAGGTGATCAGATCACATGATCAAACTAGAATATTTTTAACTTAATGAACGTTCAACTAACCGATTGTTGTCAATAATTTTAAAGTCGAAAGTCGTGACAACCTTGTCTTTCCGAATATTTTGCCACTTTTTCCTCCCCTAGGGGTTGTTCTCAACAGCTATCAGTAATTGGCGCAGCAGGAAGAAAAATTACGAGAAATTTCTATTTCGTTGTTGCCTTTTGTTTTGAAAAGGCAACAGTTCAACAGAGACTCTACAATAAACAACTGTTTTTGAACACCTAAAGTATTAAAAAGATGCAAGTGAATATCCTTTACTTCTCCTCCTTTACTTTACGATCCGAAACAAGATCAAATGAAAGGTAACCATGAATCAATTATATAAAAGGTATGTGATATTTGACGTATCATAAATCGTTTTAAGTCATTTGAAGATATAATAAAAAGAGATTGGTACGCAGTCTTTCTATGTGGTCCGGAAACAAATAAATATCATGATTTTTTTTATCATAGATAGAATGATTTGTAGTCATATTCCCATACGCAGTATTTTTCAAACCTTACGAAAGTATTTAATACACTTCATTATTATTTCTTAAGATGCCCCTAAAAGCTTTTGGCAAGTCTCAACACCATGTGATTGACCTTATCCTCAGACTTGCATCCCATAAAGAAACATCGCAAGAAGCCTACAGATTAGACGAATACTAGCGTTTACTTTCGACTTGGAAAATAACACTTTGCTAATTATTACACTATGAAACACTCAGTAATATTTTCATTCTCTCTACTGCAAGAAGCTTTGGGTGATACAACACCAATAACCAGATCACTTGCATCCGTGACTGAAGTAAACTAGCTAATCGAATTCAGTTAACTAAGACTTAGGATGAGATAGGAAATGTCTTAGCCTGGCGAATGTTCTGCTAACCACATTCACTTGGCCAGGTGTGGTTACATAATAAATCAATCAACAATTCCCAAATCCAAAAATTACTTTTACCTTACCGTCACTAAATTAAGAACATTGAATAAGTGTCAAATGATATACTAGGAATAGTAATCTCATCGACGCATTAAAACAAACCAATTATCTTAAGAAGAAAAAATATTGAAGGGCTTTCATCCGACAATATTCAAGTAAGCCAGAAGATTTTTTATCTGTAGATTTTTATTTGTAGACCAGAATATTATAAGATTTTGGAAATTAAATGCTGAAATATATTAATCTGCTTAGGGAAGTTAAGACGTAGTTGGTCAGTTTTTAGCTACACTAAGTTAAGGAAGTAGTTTGTAGGCTAAGTTTGTCCAACTCTTATTGCGCTTTCATTTCACTGTCTAGTTTTCTTGCACTCAGTTTAATAAGCGCGTATTCTAGTCTAATGTGTATCCTATGTATGAAATGAAATGCGCGATATGAGGGTAGTGTACTGGAGTTATGCCCTAGACAAAGTATACAGTGATTGTCAACATGCTAATGCTAACATAAACATCAAAATTGATTTGCTGTAATTTGGTTACTCTCTAACTTGTAAGACAACGATACAAAGATTCAATTATTTGTCATCGGTCGCGAACCTCGTCTGTCCACACTAATAAAAATTTTATTCACTTAGTTTGTGAACTAGTGAGAAGAATAAACAAACTGAACTCATTAGGGTTAGAACATGTTGCCATTTCTGTTCTGTTGGACCATAATTTCTATTGATCTTTAATCAGGACACTTGCAATCATGGCCCGTGTTTCTCAGTCACTATTATTTGAGTTGTCTCAAGTGTAAGGCATGGTTTCCTGAATGACTGTTGACCGTTGTATGCCTGTCAGGGAAGTTCGTTTAAATATATATATGATCCCATATCGTTGTGAAAACTGTTGTTGATTGACAATTAACAAATCTTATATGGCAATTTGTTTTATTTCTTAAATTGGTGCCGATTAAACTAAACACAGAATTTCAGTTTCAGTATGATTTAATAAAAGCTCTGTGTGCCATCCAAAAGCACGTAGTTTGGCCTAACCCGATAATCGTTGTTTCGTTTGCTCTGCGAATCGATGAAATACTGGTAATTTGGTCGTTACGGATGATTCAATGATAAAATTTAAATAATCCTCATGGTGACCGTCAGTATTTCAGGCCACCGAATCAAAATACTTCAAACGCCAAGTCAAATAATGTATAAATCAGGGTCAGAATTATAGAAAACCATGTGTGAAGTTTGAGTAGAAGAAATGCATATACATTAGGTAAGATAATGAAATCCAGGGTAATAGTTTACCATCAGCTTAATACTAAGATAAATGGGGACTAACCGGAAAGTGATTAATGAAGCAATAACTTCAGTAAGTCATGAGGCTTAAGGTCACAAGAAAAATTATGAAAAGGAATGTTTCTCTATAGATACTCAGGATAAGATTAAAAAAAGAAGTAAACGGAGACAATAATCACTGTCAGCCAAATGAGTAAAGACAGAGCCAAAGTACACGCTGAATAAACAGAAACAAACCAGTAAGTGTATAGGTGTGTTACAGCTTATAAGCGTAAATATGCAGAAGATCATGGGACTCTGGTGAAAAAGCTGCAGTAGAAGGTAACGAAAAACAACAATACGACAAAACAAAGACGCTTGACAGAAACGTTAATAAACCAGAGCGACCAGTGGAAAGCGTGGAAAAAAAACCTACCGCTGAAATTAAGTGACTGCGAAACGTGTGGGTAGAGCATCTTGAGGAACTACTGGATCGATCAGCCACACTAAACGCAACCAAATCGAAAAAACATGTAGACAGCACCTAACTACACACACATGCAATTGGAGAGATCACCATGACCATCAGATAAATCGAGAGTGGCATAACAACAGTGCTAGACAACATTTTAGCGGAGGCATTGAAAGCAGAGATAGAAGTAATTACAAAAATGCTCCACATTCTATTCAGCAAGATATGAAAGGAAGAACAGAAACAGACTGGAACGAATGACTGCTCATCAAGATTCCAAAGAAGTGTGAAAACTACAGAGGCACCAATCGTCTCTCAAGATCAGGAAGGCTTATTCTACAGCACTGTATGTCTGAGAAAATAGTCAAAACCTTACCGAATTCTGTTGGTGAACTTCACTTCGTGCATCAGGAACAGAATACAGACTATTTTCAAGTGTAGATCGATGTCAGAAAAGGTTGATAACTTTCAACCTTTCTTTCTTCTGTTGTCCGACTGAAATATGTAGACGTCAGCATCTTTTTGGAATCACGGGATACAGTGGACATCTGTCGATGTGGCTGGATGAGTTGGACTTCGCAGATGATTTAGCCCTTCTATCCCACACGCAAGAAAAAAAGTGTAGGTGAAGACTAGTGTTGTAAAAGTCTCAACATACACTAGGGAGAAGGCATAACACAACATACTCTAAACAAATCACACGTGATGGAGAAGCATTGAAGGATATGGAAACCTTTACGTATCTGGGCAGCATCACTGATGAGTAAGGCAGATCTGATAAGGATACAAAGGCAATGAATGGGAGAGCAAGAGCAACTGAGGAAAATAAACAACTAAAAAAACAGTCGACAAACACCAAAGTTACACTTAAACATCATTCTACTGTATCGTGTGGAATGCTAGAGAAACACGGAAGCCATCATCCTCAAGATACAGGTGTTGATTTACAGTTGTGTACGTCAAAGGAACCCTCACGGCCAAAGCAATAGAAGTGGACCAAGGAACACACCAGGATAGAAAGTAAAGTAATGGAAAATCCGAAAGCGACTGGGTAGAACTTGATAGGAATGCTGAGAACATAGTAGGTTGAAGAATGCAGGTCGATTATCCGTGTTCTATTGTAGGTTACATGCATCAGTAAGTAAGTAAGTAAGTAAGTAAGAAAGCCGACGACCAGGTCAAACATTTCGACGAATCGGTGGGTTAATTATTCAGTTCACAAGAAGAGGGCGGTAGTAGTTTTTTATGGCCTCCCAGAAACAACGCTCTGCTCCTGTCAGGATTCTAATTACTCTCTAGAAAGTTGCTTATCATGCTTTCATTTACAGATCTGTTTTTCGTTATGAAGAGAATGTATTAGGTTTCCAAATGGGAAAATTTCTATGGGGATTAGAAGAATTGTCTTACTGCTCATCTAAATTTCTTAAACAACAGCAAATCATATTCTGTTGTTTGAATTCGTTTGAATGATCGCCGGAAAATAAGAGACCTTTTATTATAACGCATTTGAATCCTAACTCTATCAAATAATAGTTTCGTTTATCAGTTTGTCTTAATGTCACGCTGGCTTTATATCTGGTTGCTGTCTATATATTCGTAAATTGCATTTAGGTGCATTATATGTGCTTACTGATTTGTCGGCTCATCTTTTCCCCTGTTCTTTCTGCTTCCAGATAATCTTATACGCTGCTCCTCACATCCCCCCTAGCACACAAGGTACCTTCGGGCTAAACGAAAACCAACCAGAGGCTGGAGTTACATTATGAACGAGAGCCACGCAGATGCATGTTATTAAATATTCTACGGTAACTAGTTGGTTTTGTGCATATAATACCGAGAAACCTAGGTATTGTTTGAATAACCTAAAGACAAGTCAAAGAATAATTGGCGCGTTTTACGGAGTTAGTACACCGTAATTTGCTTGTAATCCCTTATTGTTTTCTGTGTAATCGGCTCATAATGTCTCTTTTTAGTTATTGTATAATAAATGCCAAGATTTTATGGACAAGTTTCGTAGCTTTCCAGGGTTCTCCTGATTATTTAAAATGACGGTTAATCAGTTAACAATTGTGAATATCGGAGTCTTTGAATTTGTAATGCCCCGCGATTTTTTTGTTTCACATACAAAATTTCTATGTTTAATTAATCATAATTGCCGTCATTGCGCATTAGTAATGCGGATCACCGCACATCGTCTAACCACTACTTAATCACAACTTGCATTAAACTTAGGCGTCATATTTTGTCAACGGTCGTTGTAACGTTTAGATGTAATTATAATTTCTATGAGGATAAGGTTAAGTTAGCCTCAGAATGTTTATTCAAAAGACACTAAGATAGATCAAAAATATTCTTGTTAGTGAGGGACTTTATCCTGTCGCTTGAATTCTTAAATGGAACAACAGTCTCGCAAAATGCCGGTCACAATTTTTTTACGAAATACTGTAATACGCAGGGATATTACTAAGAGTAAATTTCGGAGTCTAGAAAAACGGAAAGTAAAAAATTGTCGTGACTGTTGACGTGTGCATAATCTATCATCGGGAAAGAACGATTAATAAGTTTCCTTTTATCGTGCAAGTTTTCTTGCTTATCGAAACCATTTTTTTCGAGCGATTTCAATGACGACACTGGGTAGGGAATTAGATATTAAGGCACCTGTTGAATAAAAGAAACTAAACGGTATCTTTTCTTATACTGCTGTAAAAGCGAAAATGTAGGAGACTGGTCTATGGTTGTCCTCACCGTAAAGTTTATAACTGGATCGGCTTTCACCAAGTGTGGTAAAATGGATCTGAAAGATGCTCTTGGCTGCGTACCCATTATCCTGATGATTACTATCTGAAAAGTAAAGAAACTATCAGCTTGATTAGTTTACATACTGATTTATCCCCCAATCCTCTTGCTGAAGATACTTATCTGAATTTCCCAATCTTTCTCCAGTTGGTAAAGGGAGCTGTTAACCCGCTAATCCTCCACAAACTCTGAATTATCCTATGTGGTCGTTTTTAACAATAACATCATGTCTCATTTGTAGTTCGTTCATGTGCACTGATAGCTCAGTCATGTTATTGTTTATGATAGAAAATCTACAAGGCTAAAGTCGATTTCAAACCAAAATTATTCACTCCAAATTGCATCGGTATTACGCACCGAACCACTAACTGATGACAAAGAATTTGGTAGAACTTATTTCTGTACATATGTAGGTATTATAGATTTACTTGGCAATCGGAGTTGAAGTTTCTAACAGTTTAAATTTAGTATGTTCCACCTGGTTTTACCCAGCTTGCATATCTGTGACATCCAATTCAACCGAATCACATAAGTAATCTAACTTTGGTCTCATTACTTTACCAAAAACGAAAAGCAATAACACTTGTATTGGTTTGTCCTTCTGAATTTGCAGAGTGGTTTTATCCATCAAATCATTATACCCAGCTTAATTTGTTAGTGACTGAACCAAATCCTAAACAACTAACTAGTGGTACATAACTTTACATTTAGGAATAGACCAGTTATTTTCCTGATATACATAGTCCCATAACTTCATGTCTGCTGAGCTTTCCGTATACATGTTTAATGTAGTAATAATGAGCCATTTACCGGCTATGACGAAAACCTGCTTCACGATCAAAGCATTGATTATGGCGAACTTTTTAGAGGATATTAGTATTTTAATGAAGGTGTAAGTATGCCCATTTTAATTACAAAAAGTATATATTAGCGGCTTTTTAACTTCTTGGCTAATGGTATTGACAGCCAATCGCTGACACGGTGTCACTGATAGATACTCACATTTATTCATGAGTATCATTGGGATGGAACGGTTCTGTAAAGAGATTGAAAATAGTAAGAAAACGGTGTGAATAAGAACTCCAGATGTATGTAAAAGTATATTTCATTTATAAAGAGGCGTATTCTGTGAAAGCAAGTGTATGAAATATTAACGATTTGCAAGTTATTCTGACAAGATACAGTTGCATTTAATATGATAGCTAAACGGCAAGAAACAATCATTTGAAGAGCTTTTGTCTTGCGAATATATATTTTTAATAAACTATTCACTTATAAACATATTTATTCCATGTTCTCAAGTAGTGTATGCTCTTTTTGTGCTGCTGATTCGCATCGCATCGTAAACATAAAAGACTAATTGACTTCGTAAACAGTATTTGAATGTTGTAGATTATAAAAATTCTTTCTGTAGAAAAGCAAGTAACCAGACCTAATGCGTCGTTCCGTAGTATGGTCTTGTTTGATTTACATGTCGATAATCAAATTCTACTACATGTAGCTAATTACTCGTTGTCCAGTTGCTGGTGTTAAAATATAGTTTTTTAAACACCAGCATTGTTGCTCGGTATGTTAGTTTTCGGGTCAATCTATGCAAAATAATCATTCGGATGAGGCTTCCCCAGAAACGTTCTCAACGGAAGAGTAGAGAGGTTTTTTGTTATCGATCTAATTCTTACCGCACTAAGTATTTGAGAGTCAGTTAATATGCCGTATTTTCTAACCCTTTTATATGTCTAGTAATTGTCCTAACAAATAAAAAGTTTTTATAGATTATGTGCGATTAATCTCTTGATTTGATTGTAACTAAGTGGTTCGAATAACTGACGCAAGTCCTCGATTAACAAATATTTTGAGATTGCATGACTGACCGGCAAAGTTTAAGTTATGTGACGAAATGATATACACATCTACGAAATTTTTGAGACAAAACAACGGTGGTTGAAATCCCAGCTAAATCGTAAGTATTTATTAGATAAAGATTTCGTACATCATCTACCAACCAATATTTTTACAGCCTTAGAACCATGTTCATTCATCCCCCATCAGATCATCTTTCCCACAAAATCCACTGGGATACTTTCGTTTTAGTAAGAAAGTTTTATTAGTTCTGAAAGGCTCTTCATCCTTTCTCCTACTTTAATGAGTTTCCGCATGTGCAGACAATCACAGCTGTGGTATCCTTAAATTTAGAAGTCTCAGTCAATGTATAAAAGTTGTGTCACAATGTAAACCTCATGATATTTCTTTCCTTTCTAGTTCTGACTGTATGCAGAGTTTCAAAGGGCTTAAATACGCTCAGTAACTGTCTGTTTACCAACATCAAAGGTTTGTGTTTGTAGATTCACTCAGTAATTTTAAATTTACAACCTTTTGTTGCTGTGATACTGTGGCGGCGTCATCTGAAGATAAAGTAATAGTAGAATCATAATTGATCGTTGTTTTTTCTGAATTACTGTTTGAGGACGGTTGTTTTAACGTCTAACCAATATATTTCCTCATCACCCATCAATTGTTCATTTCACAAAAGTCATCAGAAATATCGTTAGCTGTGGTGATTATCTGCTGTTAAAATTTGTAATTAGATTGATTCACTGAGTTGTTCTGTACAATTTTGATGGGTTATAACTTGATGAATTGATCCTCTGTGAACTGAAAAAAATGATTTTGGTTCATTGATTATCAATAATGTTTGAAACTGCTAATCATTTCACAGAGTTACATTCATTCTAATAATGATCATGTAAAGTGTCAGAGATTATAGAGAGCCGACTGTATTGTTTTCTCGTCATATGAATATCTAGGTGTCTACAGGTAAGTGTTTTAATTAATTAACTTACAAGGAAAGACATCACAGTCTAAGCTTCATCTCACTGATGATGCCATTCATTTTATAATTGATCACCATTAACGCAGTTTCTGGCAACTTAAGATTTAGTTGATGCCCAATTTATCATAATTTACTCAAAGATACATCGATTACTTCACTGTTTTCATTTTCAGTATCTGATATATATATATATCTCCAGCAAGTCTTGGTTTCCCATTCCCATTAACCGAATACAGTGAAAACTATAGTTGGTAAAATTCAACCTAGTTAATTGACTCAAATGGATTTGATTTCTGATGTATTACGCATAAAATTGAGAGGAAATCAACATCGCCTTCTTTATTTTGACGAAGAGTTGAAATATTTACAGAACATTATCACATCGACAGTTTTAAAAGGTGAAAGTAGCTCCATACTGATAATTGGTAGAAGAGGTGTTGGCAAACATCATGTAATTTTATGTAATGTGTATATTTTCTGACTTAAGCTAATCAAAGAAGCAATAAAGAAAGCAAAAGAAAACCCAAATATTGGCTCTGGGATTTCTGAAGTTTACTTAAACGGTTAGTATTATTTACGGTTATAATCAATGTTTATTTCTTAACATAGGTTTGATTCATACAGATGACCGTTCTTCTATGAAATCATTAGCAAAACAGTTACATAATGAAGCTCTACTAGATAATCTCGTTGGTCAATCAGACAATAATCCAACTTCTGATTTTCATAATAGTATAAAAAGTTTGCCTTTCTCTCAACAACTCAATTTATTTTTAAATGAGGTCCATCGAAACCATGGAACTCGAAAAGCTGTTCTAGTTGTCCTGAGTGAATTTGATCTTTTTGCTTTACATCATAATCAGTTATTGTTGTATAATTTATTCGATTGTTGTCAATCTCCGGAATCTCGTATTTGTGTTATTGGACTAACATGTCGTTTAGTAAGTTTTTTATATTTAACTGTTTTTTGGGCAGAGTTTTGGAGGTTTGTGTTTTTACACATTTGAAATCATCAGTCAATCATTGTTAGACCACTATTAGAAACTTGGAAGCACTGGACGGTCGTTTCGTCCTGGTATGGGACTGATCAGCAGTGCGCATCCACGACTCCTGCGCCTCGCAGGATTCGAACCCAGGACCTTCGGTATTGTGCGCGAACGCATAACGATTGGACCACTGGGCCGGCATCCAACGGTGTTAATGTCTAACTCTAAAGTTGGAAATAGATTCATAACAAAATAGTTTGAGCTGAATTCAGCTTGTATGTGACATTTTTCTGTTTAACACACCTATAATCCAGTTTTTAAACTATGTTACAGGTTATCCGTTCCTTTTAATTGATATTTTGTACAAATTACTTAGCACATTTTATTATCAAACTATTCTTTCTTCACGGACAAATTACCTTTCGTTTAAATGCGTTTGCAAAATTTGTTTGGTATTCTCATATTTGTTACTAAAATATACTTTTTCTTTCATTTCTCAGCTAACTAATCCTTAAATCATGCTAGACTAGTGATTGTCTTTAGTCACTATACACAAATAGATGAAGGTATTATTTCATACCTTTAATAAAAAAATGTAATCTGCATTCCTAAAAAGGAAAGTGCAACACTTAATTAAGCCTACTGCACCGGTTGTCTGTATGCTGATGGTGTTATATTATTCGACTCTGTATTAAACTACTGAAGGTGAAGATTTTAAATGTGCTGGCTGAAAAAATTAAAACACTCGGGAGATTATGAACCGGCTTCACCTGTTTGATTCAGAGACTCCTGGTTGATTACTATTTCGTTAATAAAACTAAATTATAGCTTTAAGCCTTGTGGAGTTTGAATGAACAATACGACCTCTGTGTGCTAACGTGGTATGGCAACTTGAAATGATGTGCGTATGTACGATGTTCCACGTCGTAACTGACTGATTGATTGGCTGGAAGCCTTGTCCATAAACCTTATACACGGCGAATGAATTACGTCCGAAAATGTGATGTGTGGTGTTCAAATTCACCACTACGATCTAGATAAATCGACGATCTAAACGATAGATTCAATATATAATACATTGAACGGAATTATTTTCAATCATTTTATTGCTCATTCAGATTACGTGTTCAAATCGTATTCTATCTATTTTTCTCCGTTTTTATTTTTCGAGTTTATAAGCTCTATGAATATAAAAATGTTAATGTTATGTTCGATTGACTGAATTAATTTCATAGCTTTTTATTCATTATTTGTTGTATCCATTTAGTTTTTGCTCTTTCTCCACATAGGATATTATGGAATTATTAGAAAAACGAGTTAAATCAAGATTTTCACATCGTCAAATTTATCTTACATCACCTGCAGCACCAATTAAGAATACCGATTCTTATGCATCTGACGACAATACTAACAATAATAATACAAGATCTAAACCATTTAAACAATTTTGTGAAATTTGTAAACATCTATTAAGTGTTGATATTAATGATTTGCCATCATACTTACCATCCTTGTTGTGTAAATCCAAATCGAAAGAGTATCATGACTTAGAGTTATTAATTATCTCGTGGAATAACCATATTGACAAATTAATGCATGATGAAATTGTTATTGATTCATTAAGACAAGCATGGTCTATTTCAGTGAGCATTAGACGATTAATCAATTTGTTGGTATGTTTTATTGATGTATTTATCTCAAATCCTTACTATGGTTTTCAATGTCTATGTGGTAATTTTACTCCTCTCCCCCCAGCCTTTTTATTTTCCTGCATATTAATGTTTACTTATCTTTGTTCTTTTTTCTCGGCATCTACTTGTATTCTGATTTATCTATGTATTAGTTAGCAATGAAGAAGTATGGAGACTGCTTGAATAACTACAGACACTAGGTCTAGGTTTCAGTTTTGTAAGTGTACCTACGATCTTAAGTAAACTAATTCTGTATTCTGTGGACTTCGAACATGCATCACCCAACTCCATTATTAATTGATTTATTTAAATACAAAGTTAATACAAAGGGGTATCAAAATACAGATGCATCACACAAATAATTGAATTTGTGTGGAACGAGATACCTAACCGGGTGCCCAAACCGAAACAGGTGATTTTCTTTGGAGACCACTCCCGGGCCTTTAACGTAGAGGAGAGATTCACAAGGCGATGAAGCAGTGTTAGGAGATGTGATCCTATGGTAGCTGGTGATCAAGTGTAGGTTTATACATCATTCGTTCCTTTAGGATCCTGAAGCCTATAAGCACCATTGGTTTGGAATCAGGGTTTTCCAACTCCCTTTTAATCAATCCTTCGTAACTAGCAACCTGGTTTAAGCAACGGACATTTGCTTTTCGTGAATAATGCTGCGGCCACGTGAAGGCAGTGAGTAGTACTTCTCAACTTCACGGTTTGAAGTCTTACCACTAAGCTATTTGGGTAATGACTGACGTATAGGATTGAGATATTTTTAATTGATCACTGAGTAGTGGCCAGTAAATTGTCATTGATATGATCAATTTAATTTAAATTATGTCTTTGACTTACCTTCCTAATGTGTTTAACCATGAAGATCAACGAGATTGTTTCCCACCACGTTGTTTGATGCCAAATCGATAACGGTATGAATAATTTCACGGGTAAACGCACTTTTTCTGATATTCAGTAGGCTGTACTGTTTCTTGTAAAAATCGATTCTTCCTATAATCTCTTTGACAGATTCCAATAGTCGCTTCACTTGGACCTGAACACGATCGAATTGAACCAGTACAATTCATAGAATCTTTGTGTACATTACAACAAGATTCAAAGCTCACTGCTCTAAAAGGTAAGTTTTTCAAATCTGTTTTCGTTTACTTCTATTAAAACAATGAATATCGTTGTCTCGTATCAAAATTGGAATGGTTATCATTAGCATAATGTTATTACAGTCAAGTTGTCAAGATATGTTCTTTTCCCATGCATACAGTCAGTTACACCGTAGAACTTCGTACCTACGTACGTACGTACATGCAGTAGTTAAGATTGCAAAACTACCAAATTATCTGTTGTAAGGTTGGAAATCTATAAATAATTTGACTCTGCTTATTAGTTATCACCCGAAAATTTTATCACAAATTTATTTTTATCTATCAAAACGGTAGTTATTACAGTTCGTAAAATTATTTGAATTCCTTAGTATGTAAGCAAACACTTCATTGTGCTTGTTACTCCGTTTATTGTTATTCGATTACAGTGAGTAGTGGTGCAGTAATCTACCAAAAGTAGGGAGGGATTACATTTGAACAATTTTATTTAACTATCTATCCTGGAGAATCCTGCTATTGTGGTTGAATTTTCCAAAAATAGCTTCCGTTGCTCGTCGTTGTCTCCTCTCATTACTATTCCACATTTCATAGCAAAATCTTGGACGAAAATACCATGACCCCATGATTTATTTATTAGCTAATAAATAATTTTCCACTTTTGACTATCATGTGAAACGATCATTATCAAAAATGTTTAATAGCCGATATTACACCATCTTCATTGACAACTTGTTTAATTCTATTTGTTGTAACGCTTGCTTGCATAATTCCCAGCTAATTCCTATTGCTTAGTATTCTCTGACCACAATACTGCTGAACAAGTTCCAAGAATCGAAAACACGGTGGAACAGGAAAAGATTATATTCCAAATAGCAAGGTTCAATGGAATAAGGACCCGAAGGCAAAATAGATACAACGTTAGTATCTTTATAGTATTTACATGAGAAGCTTCTGGATTGTAATTCACGTGATCGGCTGGATTAGATTTAGCCAATCAGCATGCAGCTAACAACACGAGAGTCTTCTACCCTATTCTCCAAGAATCGATCAGGCGCTGATTGGATAGGAAATTAGCCAATCACAAAATAAATAAACATTCAATTTGTAAATCCATACTTGGTTATTAAGCGTCGCTTTTCCACTATTATTTACTTTTTCTGTTGAACTATGTTGTATTTTATCAATTTTATGTTTCACATGGTTAGCAATTAATGTCAACATTTATCCTAGTAAATTAATAGTGAAATGATGTGCGATAATAACATTTGTTACTATCAATGTTCAATGCATACGAAAAATACGTTGTTTTCTCATACAGTAAGTACTCTTGTTTATTCATATTCAATAGGTTGTTCCGTATTGGAGCTATTTTTGATTACTGCTATGGTCAAGCTTCAAGATAGGAATGATGGAAAACCGGTTAATTTTGAGAGTTTGTATTCTGGTGAGCTAGGTTTTCGTATTTAATTACATATATATATCACGAAGTTTGTTTAAGAGAAACATTAAGTGAGAAAATTATTGAATAAAAAGATTCGTTTAAAATATAAGCCATTTGCTATGAACTTGGTTAGAACAGATCCTAATTGCTAGGAAGTAATGTGAAAGTTAGAAAATTGTCAGACTGTGTTTTTCTATTGAATTTGTTTATTAGTTTTATGGTAAAACGTTTATAAGTTTTATATTTAATAGCCTTATTATATTCATAATATCTACTGCCATGGAAAATCGACTCCTCTTATAAAATGTAGTAATTCAGACAACAATATCATTTCTTATGTTTTCTCATTGACCTGTTAATGTCAACTGACGTTTTGTTACTTTCGTTTCAAAAAATCAACTGATTGCAATTGTTTATAACTGATTGTATAGTGTTACGTTTCTAGTGCTGATGCTTTTTCTATGGTTGTTGCTCAATATTTAATCACCTTTCATTGGTGGGACAACTGTTTATTATTTAAAAGAATTTAACCCTCAACCATTGAGTTGAATGTTAGAACTCTATTCTATCTGTTTTAGTTGTTTAAGTAGCCGAATAAAGATCTTTTGATTTTGTACAAAAAATGTGGCTTAAAGCCGAGTACATGAATCCATACTTGATTACTTAGTTGTCTTTTCATTGCTTTTTAATTCATAGATGAATTATTTTCCGAATTTCTTAGTTTGAAGCTTTATAAACAGAGATTATAATACGTGTTTATTTTAATTTAGAAAAATCTCAGTTACTGACATATTAGCATTACATAAAGCCTCATTATTTACAACCAAGCGTCATGTGAGCTAAAAGTGTCCTGCGACGTTTTTGACAAATGGATGAATTCACCGGACACCTTTCTCCGATATCATATTAGCACTGTTGATCCCGATCTAAGGTAGGGGCTGGGCTTCTGGAATATTTGAAGATTATGATGTATAATCCAGTAACCGACTTCAGTTCTACTAATAGTCATTTCTAATCGAAATAACTGAATGACTACTTTAAACTACACCTGTATTTGAGTGAAACGAATTTTTCGTTTAAGGAATTACTGACTTTCGTATTTGGTTTCATCACATTATTCACAAGTAATATTTGTTGTTCTCTCTATACTTCAGCTTTATTCTACCTTTTTTATTCTTTCAGAATATTTAAAGTTTTGTCGTTCCAGTTGTCCAAGTCATATATATGATAAACCGGTTATTATGAAAGCATTAGACAATTTAATCGATTTCGAACTGATTATATCTGGTAAAGCTGCAATCACTGCATCTTCTAGTTTATCCACTGCTGGATCTAACTGTAAAACTAGTTGGAGTTCATCGTCTGTTTTACCAAATTATCGTCCATTATTTTGTTATGTAGACAATGATATTCTCACTGCTTGTTTAGATACTTATCCAAATTGTCCAGTTGAATTGCGGCATTGGATACATTCAAGAACGTTTTGATTGATTTCTGTTATTTTGTTTTCACATCCTTTTCTTCTAAGATGATACTGAAGTGCAGTTGTACAAATCCATTAAATAGTATTCATTTTTTTTATTCAATGGAAGTTTTTTCATAAATACAACGGTCACAGAACTGTGATTATAAGAAAAAACATAACTAATGAATGGTAACCGGCTTGTCTATCTATTTTTGGCCATTGGTGGTCACTTCGTTCTAGTCAATCAACTTGAACAGTCACAAAATGGGTCGTGAATTAATCGAATAGTTCAAATGTTGTATCGATAGATTTGATAACTACAGGTCTACGAATCAGGCCATAAATTAGTGAAGGACATTTAAAATTGTATCGATTGGTTGGAACTCAAGTATCTAAACTAGTAAGACGACAGGAATACAACAAAGTTGTCGTTCCGATCATTCTTACTAGATGATTTCATAAAGTGTTAATTTTATACAAGAAAAAGTAAGTAATTATCCGGAAGTTATTATTTAAGTCATGGAATTACTCATGTTATCGTTTCATTAAGAGATAAAAATTAATTCGACAATCTTCCTAACCCTGAAAGAAGAATAGTGTTAATAGGTTAGTTATTAAAGATGATAGTTTGATTGCTAATGTGGTATGGCAACATGAACTGATGTACGTACGTACGTACGAAGTTCTACGTTGCTATTGATTGATTGCTCAGATTTGTTGTGGCTAAAATTTGTTTACTAGGGTTCTAATCATGTGTATCCTGAACAACATATTAGTCGATAATTATCAGTTGGTTTTGTGATAAGAGACTCATCGTTACTTACTATTCATATTTAGTGCTGTAACCAGTAACCTAAAACAGGAGTGTAATAAGTAAGACCAATCAATTTAGTCTTGTTGATCATCTATGATCGATAATATAATAGACAATGCCTTACTAAAAAAATTATATTTCTGTTGAAAGTTTATTTTCACAAAAAAAAGTATCAAAGTTATTTTCACTTTACAAATTAATTAAATACGGGATCTGTTAGACGTGTAGGCCAGTCAAGTTCAACAGCAATTACATCCAACGCCAATATATCTAATTGACGACCAAATATACTTGCTAAGCTGGGTTTACATCGACCAAGATCTCCATGAACAAGTTCTTTAACATAAGTGCCAGCTTCACAACGAATTTCTAATATGAACAGTTCATCTACTGGATATAATTGTGACCATGATTTAAAGTCATCGAACTATAAAAATAGAGAATGTGTATAATATATCGTCAATCAAATCATGAAATAAATAAATAGTTGTTCGGAGCATTAAATAAAAGTTTACACTTTCAAAGGTTTCTTAGACGAAACCAAAAAATTAATGATAGACGTAATGCTGTTTTTCTTGGTTGTACCGAACGTTGAAATTCTAGATCTAAACTCAATTGATATTATCAAAAGTGTGACTATGCAGATGTTTTATTAGCCCGGTCGAGAAATTACAATTTTTCTCACAGCTAGAGTTGTATTACCATTTCATAGTTCATGAAACTTATGTGTGATCTCTATCTGCTTGATTATATTCTCAGACTAATCGTGACCGTACTTGTACAGACATGCTATTATAATATTTAACTGTCTTATTCCTGTATGAAGATCGTAAGATGATGTCATTGTTTAATCGTACTTGTGATTAGAAGTCTAATTACGTTTTTTAATAAACTAGTATAAGTCGGTGAGTCATATTTTAATTAAGAACAAAATATATTCAGTAAAAGGATGCAATATCCAACTTTAATTACTAATTTTGACGAGTTGATGCTATGTGAGTATGTATGCCAACTATCGGTTAAAGTTATTGGCAGAAACATATGTAAATAGTTTATGCAAAATATTGAAAAACCCTTGTTATACTATAAAGAAAGAAGCAGGTTCCTGATAAAAATGATCAAAATATCATTTATGTAAACACAAAATTGATGGTAACCAAATATATTTTATGAGTAATACAGTTACGATCATTCAGATAAATAGTGTTCAAAGCAATACTTCTAGTTTGAAGCGTTCATTCAAACTTTTAATGATTCGCTCTGTAACAACAACTTATGAAATAAGCCAATATATACCTTTTTCACTGTCTGTTTACTTGTACAACTTCTGAAGACAGACAGAAAGAATTAGTCAGCTTTTTATCTATTGATATTAGTCTAAAGTAAACTGTAGTGAAAATAAGTTAGATAACAGTGAGTGGTTTAAGTAACTATCAGAAGATTGATCAGATAGTTTTAAAAAATGCGTAATCAATGGTCGAACCTTGATTATTAGAAAATAGTTTCACAAGAACTATGTTAGAAGGACAGCAGAGATTTGATTAAAGATCATCAAAAAAACATTACGGATGTATGAGTAGTGTAATATACTCTTGGACAGGAATCATCATTCATGTTTTAAAATCATACTTTCAATATATACTACTATCATAAACAAAAATACAGTATTCATCAAGAAAATAATTATACCTCAAATATATTAGCTGTTATTGTATCCACATATGACATGAAACATAAATGATGAATTGTTCTTTTACGATTCAACAATGGTCTTCTATGTAATACACGTATAGGTGTGAGTTGATTAATATCCAATGGACCAAAATAAATTTTCCCATATTTCATAGAATCAGTTTTATATGGAGGCCAATGAATAGTATCCACATGATTAACGTTCTCATTTGTTTGATTTAACAAAGTGGTATACTGCAACATTTTCATTAGCAATTCCGTATTGATTCCACCTTGAGGACACCAACAAACAGCTCGATAGCATTTGGCTTTTTGCATTTCACCTAATTTTAATGCGGCTGAAGCAGACTTTGACGACACGAACTAGGTAAAGAAATGAAAATTATGTTTTGGGATTTGCCTTAAGTCACTTTTCTGATTAAAATCATCACAGTTGATAAAATAAAAACAAGACTGTGTTTTCGTTTTTGTCTACGACTTTTCATCAGTGCGCACACAGCACATCTCGAGGGATCGAGTACACACACCTGAAGATCTCTCAACGATCATGATACTTTTTGACTGGTGATTTGAGATTCCATAGTCGGTGAAAAGTCAATTTAACTTCGTAAAACTATAAAAAATCTACGGACGCATGAAGAACAGGTGGAGATTAGTCGAGTTGGTAACTGCAAATTTAATTTCCATGTATTTTTGCAATCCTGATCATTTTCATAGTATTCTGAACGAAATAATCTCGATGACAATGTTAATATTTATGTACATTAATTGAACTTGCTTTTAAAATGTCAGACACTAGCCATTTATCTTACATTACACGATAGATCCTGATCAAGTACCACATTTAAAATGACTCTAAATCGTTGCCATCGCGGAACCTCCAAAGATCAAACCTCTCTAAGTTAAATTACTTTAGTTATTATCTATGAGATGAACATTTGAGGTTGACTCCTAGTTCTGCAAAACCCCCAGCATTTTAATAAGGAACGGTAGACAGAAAGTTGGAAGTAAGAAAAAAACAAGGGGAAGTTCCTATTAAAAGCTGATTGAAGGGTATGCGACAATTATTAATAACTAATGTCATCAGACTTTTGTTTTGACATCGACGAAACAAAATTCTGTTGCAATGTCGAAGAAAGATAGTTAGGAACAAAGAGTATTCTCTTTTTTCTTCAACCAACCTGTAAATCTCGTATAAACACACGATCTTGAGTTGCTGAATTGACAAACGATGCCAGTTTCAATAAATCCAATGGTTCATTTTCATTACATTCTGAGGCAAGTTTATTTTTAACAGACCATCGTTGAATAATTTCTGACGGTAATAATTCATAGTCACTAATTTCAATCGCAAATGGTCGACCCAATCCAAGACATCTGAAAATCGATAAACAATTATATTAGAAAGACTCGAAGTCTGGTGGATTTTTCCATATAACAAAGGTAGAGTATTTATAAAACAGCAGGGTAATGAGATCTAGTATGAATCAAAGTGGAAAGTGTCAATTTCACAGAACAAATGATTGGTCAAAATATCACAAAAAGTTATTTGTTTAAATGGATAATTAGTTCACAGAACTAGACTGTGAATCACAACTGGATGGTTTACAGGAAAATAAAATCACCGGCTCTTTGCGATGTAAATATTTTAAAACTCATTTAATCAAAGTAACTATGATTTATTAAAGTCAATAAATAAGGCTAAAATTTATGTAGCTTCATTCCGAACTGCTGTAAGTCTACAATAAGTTATTTCGTGCTATTTCCCAAACACCCAAAAATAAGGATAATCAGTTAGAATAAGGAATTTACAGAGAACATAGAATTTTGTGGCCTACATCATGAACTGACCTTAGACAATCATTGAAAACAAGGAAGTATTGGACAGTTCTTTCATCCTAGTATGAGACCCATCGCTAATGAGGCTCTATGACCCAAATGGGGACCAAATTCAAAACCTTCGATTTCGCGACCAGCGTCCAACCTTCACGCTAAAATGAACACGTCTATCTTCATTCCATTCATGGTGTTGCGCCATTACCGTCCAATTCTACTGCAGGGTAACTGTCTAATATGATGTGGTTTAACTCAATTGGTTACGAATTTTCGCTGGAACTCTTGGACTC
This sequence comes from Schistosoma turkestanicum, assembly GCA_944470395.2. Classification (NCBI taxonomy): domain Eukaryota; kingdom Metazoa; phylum Platyhelminthes; class Trematoda; order Strigeidida; family Schistosomatidae; genus Schistosoma; species Schistosoma turkestanicum. The sequence goes on from OX103974.1 coordinate 29,325,688, forward strand.
AGAAGGATCGCGAATGCGCTATACACGAATATGCTATACTAAGATAAAACTACTGTTTAACAATTGGTGGTCTTCAATGACTGTTTAACTAGAATCAGTCTTGATGTAAACTGTAAATTAATTCACTTACTGTTTGTCATATTAGCAAGAATATTAGAGGATCGGTAACTTCCAGTGCTGATTTATAGATTATTATTGTGTATGACCTTATTATATATACTCCTTTTATCATAATCTTCCAATTAATACATTAACTACTGCTATGTGATTTATTATTCCTAATCTATTGCTAGTTTATTATTCACAGTCTCCACTATTCATATCCATTTTCGGCTTGCTCATGTATAAGTTTATTTCCAAACGATATTCCGCTTGAAATATAACGAATTTTGTGAAGGTTGATGTACAGACTTCCAGACTACGATGCAGGAGGGTAGAGAGAAAAAAGCTACTAAGTTGTGGGTTAATACAGATTTAAAGGTTCCTCATACTAAGACATAATTTTGATTGGTATCTTGTATTCGTCATATGATATTGGTCAACGGTTAGGGATACAACATATCAAAATTAAAAAAAAAGGAGAGAAATTCCAAAGATGGAAAAGAAAACAAAAAGTTACCTAACATCAACATCTTCTCTACCAGCTGTGATAAAACAACTTTGAGAATTCGCACCGAATTGAGGTAGTATCAAGTGAGTGATGAGTTCTTCTACAGATGAATCTAATTTACGCTGTGATCCAATTATCCATGGGGATTGAGGCAAACGTCGACTTAATTTCACATAACGACCAGCTAAATAAATCGGTATACTTCGAAATAGTTTTAATGATGTTATGAATGCACATGAATAATTGTTTGCGGAAAGTCTATGAATTTTAGAAGAAAAAAAACCAATTTAAAGGAATTTTCGATGAAATACATATACTGTGTGTGATTTCTTTTCAAATTAACTAATAGGTTGTAAATTTGTGGAGGAGATCGGACAGTTAGTAGTTCAATGTTTAAAGGAGGGATAATCTTTGAGTACTAATAACAGAAAGACAATACAGTACAGAAATCGAAAACATAGATCAATGGGACAGGTTAACAGTTGGGAAAAGCACCAAAAAAACAAGTATTTATAAGAGAATTACATACAGAACGTATAATATATACTGAAAAGAGCTCATTGGTTGAAAAACAAACCAGTGGACCTGTTCTAATAATTTTATCAGTGAGTTGACTCACCGTTAGTCACCTTTAACCGAAAAAATAAATATTACATCTTTATTTCGATTACTGCAATTCAAACTGAATAACAAACACTTGTTTCGCCATTTCTTGAAATATTTTGCCTGTAACAAAAATTGTATTCTGTCTGAATTATTGTTACAACCGAATCACCTGTGTTCTTTTTTAATAACGAAATAAAAATCAGTTTAAACTACTAGACTGAGAGTAGAGGTAATCTTATATTTATGTAACATAAATGAAACTAGGCTTATTTAACAGTAACAGTGAGATCATTTAACTGACCAACTACTTTTCTAATCCAATAAACTGGAAACAAAATTTTGGATTCAGACCAATAGTAAACAAATATCAAAGAAGTTTGGAGTGAAAGCTAATATTTTGATACATTATTCATAAAATTTATTTCATATAATTTTAAACTTGTGTCTTCCATCCAAATTACTCTATTAGCCTTCGTTATTTGGGTTTATTTATGTTTTAATATGTTCACTTATCAACATATTTCTAGTGAAAATTTGAACATGTTTAAACGAAATCATTAATTTTTTTCGGTAGATTTAATAAACCTTCCAAACAGCTGGTAATAACCAACCTATAATGTGGAAGACATGCATTCACCTAGGTTTCTACATCATATAGGTACAGTGAGATGAAATTATCAAGATAAACATCAGAGTAGTAGTAGTGTTGTGTACGAAAACTCAGGTGAGGACATCAACACCTATATTTAAGCGAATATTACAGATTTGTTAAGCATATGTACAAAACCTTCTCGTGAAATCATCATTTGCAAACTAATCCTTATTTGTTTCAGATTTCAGTGTTCTTTCATTTAGACTGTTCAGACTTCAGTTCAATTTACGTTACCTAGAAATCGCGTTCTGTTCTCATTCTTTCCTTCTCAACCGTTTGCTGTCAGACTTTTGATTTCCGTTTGATATCATATACTACTTATGTGAACATAAGTAGCGTACACCACAGTAGTAGTAGTATCAGGGATAGTAGACTACAATGAGAATGTTACTTGAGAAGAGATTAATGGAGGAAAAAAGTAAAACTGTTCTAGAAATCAGAATCTAAGGTAAGTCAAAAACCAAAAATGAGCAATTTTGAGTTTTAATAAATCTACCAGATACGATTAAGTAATGCGAAGAGCATATATTCGTAGATTCTTAGTGATAATTTAGGTAAGTTTTAACAAACCTTATCAAAAGAATCTGAAAAATAGGTAATGAGACTGTTAAAAATTAACAAAGCGATACTTACTTCTTTAAATAATTTGATTGTAAGCAAGTTTCCTCTAACAAAGGAATAAGTTCTGTTAAAAATCCTCGAGAAAAATGAAACGATTTAGGCAAAGTGTAACCAATATTGATCACAGATGAAGGATTGAAAATTGCTGGATTTTCGTTATAACTGAGCGTTTTAGAAGAGACTATTTCGTTTGTCAATTCTTTTGGGACTTGTTCATTTTCTATTAATGCTTGCTTGGAATTCATTTTTAATTCTTTTCCAAAATGAAATCTTGAACGCTTACGCGGTATTTTAACACTTTTTAAACGAACAAGCCAAGAACGAATAGAATCTAGCGAAGAATGTCCTAGATAACTCAGAAATACATCATAATCTGATTGTATCGAGGAATTCGAAAATTCAACATTTATACAAATAATATTTGATTCTTGATCACAATTTGAATTGTTAATATTTAACTCGTTGTCTTTAATTAGTTTCAATTCAGAATCATCACGTAAAGAATAAATTAATGGAGCCTATATTTGATATAAAGACAAGAGTATGCTATATTAAAAGTATTATACTACAAGGTAATAACTTTTGAGTATTTATTACATAGTACAACAGTATTAGAAGCAGCATGGTAAGCTGTACGAGATAAAATGTAGACATGGTGGTATCAAGTGACCGGACTAGTTCGAAATACACATGTTTAGATGTTAAATAGTTTGGAGGTAATAAGCAGAAAACCCTCAGAACCTACGTTTCATGCTAGTTGACACACGTTAGTAATATCAACAGCACAAACTTCAATAAGTAGTGAGTAATTATAATTTTTCCAAAATTGTCTGGTACAAGAAAGAATAGGGACAGCTTCATGATCGATTAAGCTGGAAGCTTAACAGACGAAACATCTTCGAGATCATATAAAAATACATCATATGATAAACTCACTTTGAGTAATGTTGATAATTTCTCTTCCACAATCCATTTCCATGCAGTTTTTACTGGAATAGCATATGATCTTAATGTATTGATATCATTTTTAGTAAATGTAACCGGTAGATTATTCAATTTCTCATCAGTACTACTATTCAAAGTAGTATCTACATGAGTTAACGACATGGAAATTAATTCATCCCATAAAAATTGTTCACGTAGCATTATATTGATTGGTTCAGTGACCTATATAATCAAAAAAAAGAAACAGGAGCGTTTAAATAGAGCAACGAAATTCAGCTAACTGTAATTATATTAATAGCAGTATTAACAATAATGAGGGGATCATTTACCGAATAGCACTTTGTTATCGATTTGTGCACGAAGATTATTAGTGATGATAAGAAACGGTGTGTGCAAATTCTGTATGAGGTCGTGGTAAATTACGACTCCTGGTTAGTCCTGAATTAAGATTGAAAATCTGTTCAGTGCTGCTGGTATCACAGCTTGTATTGAAATCTAACTACATATCATGAAAGTGCCATTGAAATATTTCATATATTGAGTACACCAAATTACTTAGTCAAAATAATTGAAAAATACGTAGTTTTAAGTCCATATTCTACAAACAAATATAGATTCTTTGAGAGAATTTCAACTCAATTTGATGGTAGCTCTCTTTTAATTATGAAATCGACTGAGTTATTTGCAAACATTTAGCGATCAGAAAGTGTTTCAACATAGAGTAAGAAAATAATCGCCTATGATACAATTACCGGTGGATAAGTTTACTTTCAGTTGCGTCCAAAGTATTAGCTTACGTCATTAAATGCTCGAAACCCGGGAAAGATTGACTAGCACGTAGCAGGTTAGTTTTCGTTCTGGTTGAGAATGTATTGATCATATTTTTACTGTCTGCTAAATAATAAAACACCTTTATACTTATTGGTGGCCAACAATAGTTGTGTTTTTCTATATCAGCGTCAGTCAGTCATTTACAACGTAGAATTTCGTACGTACGTACATAAGTTCAGGCTGCCATGCCACATTAACACAGAGACGAAACTGTAAATTTAAATCCCATAGTGGTAAATGTAGTAAAAGTATTCGCGGTAATGGAGAAGGTTAGGGTTCGAAGATATTACTCAATCCCAAAATATATATAGAGATGATGAGGAATTCAGAAGATTAGAATTTGAGAGAACACAAAGAGTGAATGCACCTGCGCCATTGCAAACGATTTGGTTGTATGTCAGATATAACCAGCTCCATAAGAGTGGTTAAATTAATAAATACAATTAAGCACTAAAAAATCCGCGAATACGCAAATGTACAGGCACAATAACTCAATAACAAGGTTGACATCTTCAGTGAAAAAAATTATTTATTGACGACGCTACCTTCACTGAAATATTGTACTACTGTTAACTGAATAGTGAAATTTTAAGCACTTTAGGGGACACGTACTACAGTCACATAAGTGCTCTTGAAAAAAAATCCAATTTTAAGTCTATAGACAGACAGACAGATACAACGCAGAACCTCGTACATAAGTACATCAGTTCAGGTTGCCATACCACCTCAACACAGAGACACAATTGTCAGTTCAAATCCAACAGTAGTAGCGATATTAAAAGTATTAGCAGCAATGGAGAAGATTAAGGAGCGAAGATATGATTCGAAAAGTATAATTCAGTGAGATAAATTTAGAAGGAGAAAGATAGAGATTATGAGGAATTCAGAAGGTTAGAATTAAAAAGAACACAAAGAGTGGATGCACCTGTGCCATTGCAAACGATTTTGAGCCATGTCTTCTACAGAGAGTATATTGTGGAAATAAATGAGTAGCTTGACAATGTGTTGATGCGGTAAGGCATTTGAACAAATTTCATTTTGTTGTTCAACAACAACATGTTATCAAACGAGCTGGACAGTATGTTGATGATATAACCACTCACGAAAGATATCAGTTATTCAACCCAAATTTTTGAAGAATCTTCTCTATCGAAGAATATCATTATTATTAATATTATTTCCCAATTTGTTATATACTAATTCCTATTTGGTTTTATTCCTTTTCTATTATACTCACCTGCTTTTCTCCATCTTTTCACAATTTCATTTTTATTGAGAAGTAAAAATATATTCTGGTGCTGCTTCATATAAATATCAATGTGTTTAAACACAGAAATAAAATACATCAGTTAAAAACTTACCCGAAGTTGATATGCTGTATACTGATAATGGGATTCAATGATCTCTTTATATAAATAGAGTAGAACATATTTTTCAAACTGTTCATTGGTAAATATCATTTTATTTTCTAATTCATTTGGAATTTGTGGAATATCACATAAATAGGGATTGTGCAACAGGCCAAAACAAAGTTTACATATATATACATCAGGATATACTTGTGAATGAAAGACATTAAGTAAATCAGTTTGTTGACAACGACCATTAGTTAACCGAATGATACAACAATCACAGATATCGAAATCAAGCATATGATTTTTAATACAGGAAACAGTTTCATTGAGCATTATCTACATGAAAAAAAAAGTTTTAAAAATGTATAGTAAAATGGAAAGGTATATATGAAGGACAACTGAAATTCAAAAACGAGATTGAAATAAAGTGCATGAACGTGTGACATTATGAATAATTCTGTAGCATGTTGGAAAAATGTACAGTGTGGAGTAGTGAGGCAGAACAAATGTTTAAGACAAACAAATACAATCAATATTGAACATTCAACACTAATGATCCTAATCATGCACTAAATCATTTGGGTTACGGAAATAAATACACTCATTAAAGAAAATACAATGCGGATATTGAATTGATGTGTATATACTAACAGGGCTTTGCACCCTACAACATTATTGCAATAAAAGGCAAAGGCACGTAAACTATCATATAGAAAAGTCGAAAGCTAAAAACAGCGGGACAAAAAGTGATATTTCCAAAGACACTGCTTGATAAACTTTGATGTAGTTATTATTACAAGGATATGATCATAATCATGACACAAGTCAATATCTAAATATCCAGATGATTAACATAAAAACATCTTGAACATTTTAAACAATCTGATCACGTTAAGACATTATATATATGAAAGCTATAAAACATCAACTAGACAAATTAGCAGTTTAGAGAGACAAAAATAATAATGATGAGAAAGTACACTATGTAAAAACCACGTTAGATAAATGAATCGGTGTTAGCATTGTACGTACTTATTTGATTGACAAACTCTTAAATGGATAATTGCCAAAATAACTAAACTGTATACTGAAGCATTAAATGTATTAACATAACTATCTAGTTTGTCATATTATGACTAAAATTCTTAGAGAGTCGGCCGTCTGCATATAATCTCACAAACTAGTGTTAAACCCTATTCGAAACCAGTATTTTTCAAAATATTCGTTTGTATTAATTACTTAACACATATAAATATAAAAACTGAGTGTATTCTTTTAATGCAAATATTTTTTTACGAATGGATCGTTAAGAAAGACTATTGATATTTTGTGTGACTATCTCTCAATACATAAACTTCCATTGACATTTTCAGTAATAAATCCGGAAGATTTATGATGATTATGTACTAGAATGTGAAATTCACTTTGAGGGGGGAGCATTTTTGACAGATTGTTGATGTAGCAATGGACAATCCTTTAGGATCTGTGCTGGGTGATGTGTTTAGAGCACGGATGGAAGATCTATTTGAAAACTCAATTCAAAAGAAGTGTCTGTATAAGAAGTATATGGATGACATCATAGTCATATATTAGTTTTCAGTCACTGTCTGGTCCAATAAAAAACATGGATTAATAAAGAGCTTATTCAATTGGACTAATCGTATTTGTACTAGTGATACTATTGAGACAGAAAGCTCTTAACTGAAGCGTTGATGAATAACGGTTATCCATTCAAGTTTATAAACCGTTGGAACGGTAGCACCCAAAAAAGAGTCTATACTACCCTACCATTCAAAGGTGACTCAAATAGTCTTATGCTGAAACAAAGATTTAAATTAACTATCAATGAGACCTTTAACGAAACCCAAATCATCATCGTCGAGAAGTTAAGGCCTACGTTTCACCAAAAACTCAAACATTCCGCAGCATATATGCGCGGACATACATACATACATACATCGGGAGGAGTAAATGTGGTCTACAAGTTCGAGTGGCAGGGCAAACCTGAATGGTTACAAAAACAGACGAATTCCAACGGTCAAATAAGATCACATGATAGACAACTAATGTCCTCTGCTGAGAAAAATTCGGTTGACGCCGCTCATAAGATTGATATCAAGTCAGATTTTGTAGTGTTATACAAATATTAAAAGGTGTATGCTTAGGTTTATTAGAGGCTTAGGTATGCGAAAATCGAAGTTGTAGTGCCTCCACATACATTTGAGTTCGTTCTATTTAATTTGGCTAAGCCTTTCGACTAACTTACTTAACCAAGCCATTTGTATCGCAATAACCTTTTTGTACCATTGGCTTTCATTATTGTCTGGTTTGTATAAGCTGATACGATTGAACATCACCTACCAACTAGGCACATATTCATCCTATTTGCTCTAATGTTAATCTCTTAAATATTTCGATGACTCAGACATTTTACTATGTATAACTATGAACATTTTAATCTGATTAGTTCATTCGCCAATTCACTCGCTAGCGTGCTTGTGGTCTACTGGTTTATTTGTGGTGTACCAAAATAGACATATACAACACTTCGTATTCGCCTTCCGATTTATACCATCAGGCGCTATTTAGTAACGATTGTCTGAACGCGCAAATTACGAAGTCTAAGAACATGTTGGATACAGAGCGTCACGAAACTAGTGATACATTGGCCACCATAATATGTTCAAAAAGCTTGTTCTTGCCCTTAACATAACCATGGTAATACTGATTTATCATCCAGAGTAGTTTTCACATAGTATGCTTTATTATTACTAGTATTATTATTACTTTTGTTTTCTTGACCTAATTTGTCTAGTTAACTTTTTGTATTTTTTATACAAAACGTTTTAGCAAGTATATATGCAACCAGATTATACGAAATGTGTTGAGCAGATATTTCACATAATTTTGATAACCATCCTCCTCTCATCGCACTATCCAAAATGATCAAAGGGACTAATTGTTTTACATAACTAAAGGGTGAGACTATAATTTACGGCCATAAGAATAATGACCTACATATTAGGTCTAAATAAATGATATAAGTCAGTGTGAGGAAATAGGAATAAGATTCAAAGCTTGATGTAGGGTGTTAAGCCTTAGAGCTGGGGATTTTCATCACGAACTGATATCAGCTATCAAGCCAAAATATTTGTTAACCATATAGATGGGTAAATTTCGCGCCAAAATTCCAAGACTTGCCATCTCAAATGTGATTAACTCGCCTGTAAAGTATAGTTTTATCAATTAAGGAGTAATAGATCGTGTAATAGGTCCCATGGAAGCTTACAATACTGGGAACATATAAATGCAAGAATCCAATTATTCCAATTACTCCAATCCAATTACTGTAAAATAATCCCGGAAATCCTTATGTCTTCAATACTCCCCTTCATATAACGCATCTTAAACAGTTATAGTAAACATTATATTTAAGCAGACACCGAATAAACACTAAAGGAGTTGTTATGAAAATCATGCAAAAAAAAACATTTCAGACATTTATTTTACAATTAAAATGTTTGGGTCAATCACTGATAAGAAGTCTGTATGGCGGTCAAAATGAAACAGATTTTCTAGCTTTTTTAGTTTGAGTACTTGACGCATAAACATACGCACCACAGCAGGGCAGGTGTAGTATATTGGTGTGTGTCTTTACAGAAGACTGGAAATTAGCTCAGGTTTTTAATGGTATTTCGTCTGATATTAGTTTGTGATGAAAGCTATCTCTAGGTTCGATAACCATCCACAAACTATCTAGATGGCTTAAATATTTAAGATAAGATAAGATAAGAATATTTAAGATAACGACGGTCGTATCATACATAAACAGCACAAAAATAACTGAATATTAAATAGGTGAATTGAGTTTTTTCACTTCAGTCAGTCAGCTACAATGCAGAACTTCGTACGTACATACGTCAGTTTAAGTTGCCATACCACATTAGCACAGAGATGCCATTGTAAATTCAAATCCCATAGTGGTACATTATTAGCGGTAATAGAGAAGATTAGGGTTCGAAAATATTATTCGAAAAGTATAATCCTGTGAAATAAACTTAAAAAAGGTAAGATAAAGAGGAAGAGGAATTCGGAAGATTAGAATTTGAGAGAAAACAAAGAGTGGGTGCACCTGCGCCATTGCAAACAATTCTGAGCCATATTATTCACGGTCTCTAACCACCAGTTACGATTGTCTTGTGGACCCCATTCAGGCAGTCTACACCGATCAACATGGCTCAGTCCACTTGTCAGTGACTTCATGCAATTCTGCCATGTTTTTGGTCTGGCCTCCTTCCAGCCTTCCCCTACACCACAAAACATTGCTCGTTGGGGCAGTCGGTGGTTGGGCATTCGTAACACATGTCTCAACCACTGCGACTGGAGAGGATTCACTACATCAATTGATTTGCCATCTTTACCTAGTACCTGTTTCCTAACAACAGCATTGCTTACTCGACTGTCCCAGAATAAACGAGCAATGCGCCGAAGACACAAATGGTCGAATACTAATAGCCTACGAATATCCTCTACTCTCACCGGCCATATTTCTCACCCATTAAGTAGGACTGAGCGAACGGATGCGCAGTGAACCCGTCCATTGGTTGGCAGATGGATAACTCGCCTACGCCATAAGTGACGCAAGTTGGCAAAAGTCAGTTGATCCTTCTGTATTCGTGCTGAGATTTCTTCACACACTAGGTCATCGGCATTGATGAGACTCCCAAGATAAGTAAAGCGGTCAACACGCTCAACTACTTCACTTCCTATCACTAGTTCAGGTGATATCGCAAGCCAATCCTGAAGCAACACTTTGCATTTCGACGGAGAGGATCGCATCCCTAACATGCTTACATTGTTGCTTAGGGTGGTCAGAAGACTCTGCATTTGTCAATCTTCACCAAACAATGCAATGACATTTGCATATTCCAAGTAAACAAGTGAATCTCTTAATAGATCAACTCTTGAGAAGTCAAACGACACATTGACTCCAAAAGCATGTCTATGACAAAGTTAAATTACATTGAGGATATTGGACAAACATGGCAAACAATTTGAAGTAATCAACTCCGATGATAGTTCGAAACAAGCTCAGGCATGAGCAGTAGTGTTCGAGTAGAGAGCCAGTACAAGGTTAATGTACCTCTTTGGTATGCCTTTCAACGAAAGACACCGTCACAAAACCTCAATATTAACAGAATCCAACGCCACTTCACGATCACGGAATACAACTATTTTTGGACGTCGGAGGGTATGCGTATGTTCTAGAACGTACCGAAGTCCAGATCTGAAATCAGACTGGTTTTCTCTAGTTTACTCTTCATCAGCTCTAGTTACACGTTGAAGTATCGATGATATCGATGTTTTAGATATTATATTGGTTAAAATGATCCCCCTATCACTGATTTTGTCCTTTCTTATAGACTGAGGCGAAAAGTGATAAGATTACATCCACGCTAAGATCTCGGTCGACCTAACAGTGTTCTCTCAAATCCTAATCTTCTGGATTCTTCAACCCCTCTAGTTTCGACTCTCTAAACTTTTCTCACTGAATCATACTTCTTGAATAGTATCTTCTAATCCTAACCTCTCCGATTACTTCTAATTCCCTTACTACCTCTTCTACTATTGGATTTGAATTGATGATTACTTCTCTGTGCTGATGTGGTATGGCAACATGAACTGATGAACTTACGTACGGAGGTTCTACGCTGCATCTCACTGACTAACTGTTAAAAATGGGTCACCATCCTTATAGACTTCCGGAGATATTGATCTACCAGGCCTTCACTTGCTTGAAATTGCCTATTGCTTTTTCGCTTTACTAGGATTTGGAGAACATTTATCAATTTATTATTCAGATTTCTTGGAGATGGTAGGTGGAGTGTTTTGAAGATCATTTAAACTGTTCTGAGGTAAACATCTACCAGTTCAGTAGATACCGCTGAAATCCACTGATTTATCCAAACATTTTGGTTCAAGTTAGTAGTAGATATCACTACAGTTTGGATATCATGCTACGCTACTTCGGAAAGGATATCACTTTTATCATTGAATAACTAGTTTCATAGTTGCTTATGCAATGTATTCTAGGTTTTTCATCGTTAATTTGAACTCTAAATGGTTTTCTTACAGTCAATTCTCAATGTCTAGTAACAAGCAGACAAATACTTGCTTAAACTAAAGAGTGATCAAAGTCTAAACATGTATTTCAAAATAAGCAGTCTTTCATTAACCCTCTTTACCAATGACTGATGGCAGGTTGTGCGGTAATGAATTCATCATCGATTCGATTGTATGGGTCGCTATGTCAAACGACGTCTTTGCTTAAATTGGTGCTTGCTATAAATGAATGGTTTGGCAGCAGACGATCGCCATTATTTGTTGGCTGATCTGTAATACCGCAAGACCCACCCAAGTACATTTTGATTTGATTAAGTCTACCTACTTAGGCATTGAAAGCATCTACCAGTATTATTACACTTGAGCTGGAGTCAGTGGGAGCGCAGACAAAGACAATGCCGCGTCCCTTTCTCTCCGAGCTCTTATTGCCCTGTTTAGTCAGTCAGCGCAAATGTGAATGTCTAAAAGGATCCAGTTCAGGAGAGCCTACTCAGCTTTCGAGCTTAGTGCTATATCTACAACAGCACAAGAAGTAGCAGTGGGCTCTTCAGGTATAAGTAAGGTAAACTGCGCCGGTATGTATGCGTGTTTCGAAGACACAGCATACATCGACAGCGCGAAATCCGAGTCTGTTATCTGATCTGACAGGGCTTGAACATTGAAAACTCCAACATGTGGTTTAGAGGTCAGTTTTGGGAGACTAGGAATAAAATATCTTGGACTCGAATTATTAGTATTGATGGAGCGTGGTGGTAAAGATATACAAGAGTTAGATGCGGGGGTTGAAGATTTGGTAGTTAACAGGAATATCGTATGTGATATTACAAGTGTAAAGAGAGTTGTCAGCTCCTTGCTGCTCATACCGTGAAAGGATATTCGCTGAAAGACCTGAATAGGAAGTCAAGTTAGTGGCCTACGAACGTGACAGCAGAGTTAACTGCTTGGGGTTGGCTAAATCTGGTCTTTCTGTGTGTTCTTAACATATCAGCTCCTTACTTCAAAAGACCTTAACGCAGGGAACGCAAATCTATGGGGTGAGATTAGGAGTGATACTCTTAGAGCCGACGTTTTTTTAAATCCCCTTTCGAAAAGGCAGCATCGGTAGGGATGCTTGTTGTCTAAGGGAAAGCCCTAATTGCTGTCACATACCTCTAGAGTAAGCAGTGATTCATTCTCGCATCTCAAGCTCCTACTTTTAGTCCTACCGTTCTCCAATCCACCAACCTGGTACGATAGGACTTAAAAGAACAAGTGTTCCAGGCAATGCAAATCCATTCACTCATTAGGGTAAGCAAGCTGGACCACCACGTGAAGGTAGCAGGTTATAAGGCAAAAGAAATAGAATAATCATAACTTCGCATTCAAAATCAAACAAAATATTAGTCTGATCAAAGCGAATTCGGGTATTATGTGCAATTTGATCTTTTTCACTTAAGCTTAGAAGTGTTTACGATGGTTTTTATTATTTATCATAGAATACTACGATCCTCGTAGAGGGACACAAAAGTCTTATACAAACTATGAGACTCCTATTATAACCAGGTGAGAAGGAAAAAGATACATGTGCATTTTTTCTTGAGCAGTTACTCTGAAGAGATTTGAACAAGACCTTGACTTACTTATCACCGTCAATTTGAAAACACGTTTGCATGAACGAATTCGATTCAACATGTATAACTAATAATTTTAACGTGACTTGTGACTTAGCCAGTTTCTAGTGCTTAAACCAACTCCCGAAAATGAAAACAAAAAAAACAAATAAATAAGAACGAGAAAATCCCTGAAATTCCTGGAAAATGAGAGGTAATTTAGCATAAGTAAAGGTTTATAGGACCACCCAGCCCCCATGGGTAGAAGTACGTTTAGATGTTTGAACGTGTGATTCAGTAATTAGGAATTGACTACTTACATTACAAGGTAACACCAAATTACGCCACCAATAATTTAACACTTAGTCGAGAAATATTTTATTTTTCAATACAATCATTCCATACAGGAAAGAGAAAAGACAAATAATCTTTTAATAAAAAATATATTTCTTAGGATCCAATTTATACAGAAATATATAAGTAACTCTCTCAACTAGAGAAGCTAAGATGTACTTCTGGGAGAAAAAGGGAAGTAAAATCATACATATACATTTGTGCTACTGACGATTAGTGCTTTAGTCCACTAACAAAATCATTATATCTCAAAAAATGAAAGACAAAGGGAGCAGTGGTGTTTTAGTACGCAACATGATCAATGGAAACAATTAAGTCAGTGCAAGTAGTCCAATCATTCGTTTCATGCATATATATACATATATATACACTGAGGTATGATTAAGTGAAATACGTGTATAAATGTATATGGGGAATCAGAAAGGATTAGTTTTTAATGCATATAGATTTTACATGATAAAATATATAGTTTGAATAAAAGCTTCGTAAGTAAATAAAACAATAAATTTCCTGAATAAATGGGTACTGGTCACAACATATATACACAAAACAATAATTAAATCAAAAATTTATACAAAGATCCTTAGATGTACAAATATGTTAAATCATGCACTGGAACTATAAATGCAGTATTAAAACGACGCTCTTTTGCTGTGTTTACTTGAAGTTTGGCACAATTTAGTGGCATGATTGAGGCTAGATAGGCAAATATTTATAGAATTTGAGTCGGTGTAGTGATCTTTGAAAGAAGTATTAGAACGTTTTGGCTGTAGTCGCTCAAGATGTGGCATCGGCGTTCCCCACCAGGCAGAACACGCTTCTGTAAAGACGAATTGTAAATACATACATTGACTTCGCGTGGGAAATGAATATAGAAATGCTACTTCCCGAAGACTATGAGATGGTTCTAAACATTCCCCATCAAGATATAAATCTACAATTTGTCTAGCAGGATCAAGTTGATATTTGGATAGTAATAAATGATGGAGGTTAGCAACCGTAACCACAGCTGGACATAAAAGATAAATCGAGTTAGAATACTGTCCATGAGAGAGTGGTGAGGGGGGTTGGGAATGACTAGATTCACTTTTTGAAGTTAATTTAAGATTGTCGTGACGTTTGCAACTTACAGATTCGGATATTTTTGAATAAGAAGGCAAACTTGTCAAATGTATCAAGGCCAAGCTCACAAATTCATCATCTGCCACCAGAAAAGCAGCGGAAGTTGGTAGACGGTTGGAAACAAACATTTGGGTTGCATGAGTTGAGGAAACAAGTCCACATGGACTTTTAGAAAGCGATCGAGTAGCAAGAGCAGTTGGTAAGGGTGAGGAACAAAGATCTGTAGAAAGAAATTTATTTGAAACTACAATTACTAAATTCTTATCTAGTTTGCGATAAAAAAAAGGAATGATTCGGGACAAAAAATACTGCATTATATAGACTTAATTCAAAAAGTAGAGTGGTAATAAAATATGAGAAAAGGGTATTTAGTAACAGAACAAAGACACAATTATTATTCAGAGAAAGATCGAATACAACTGTGTCAATTCAAAATTCACTCTGACTGAAGTTCAGAGGAGGTTAAAGATGAGTTTTACAAAAAGCTTTCGGACCTCCTCCAAAAAGCTAGGCGCTCTGATATAGTAATAATCCCTGGTGACTTTAATGCTTAAGTAAGTAGACTGAGTGAAAATGAAAGACACCCAGATGGATGTTATGGTGTCGCGGCTCAGAGAACAGACAATGGTGACCGTCTGTTGCAAGTATGCTCAGATAACCAACTATTTCTAGCAAACATTAACTTTAGGCATAAAGAAAAACATCTTTTCACTTGAGCATTAAAGTCACCAGGCATTATTACTATATCAGAGCGCCTAGCTTTTTGGAGGAGGCCCGAAAGCTTTTTGTAAAACTCATCTTTAACCTCCTCTGAACTGCAGTCAGTGGGGGCGTGGGCAGATACGACGAAGAGGCAACGAAGACTGTCCCTATCCTTTCGAATCCTTACTGTCCCGTTTAGTCGGACGGCACATAAGTGACTATCTACAGGGATCCAGTCTAGGAGAGATAGTTCTAGGAAGGAAGCCTGTTGCCCTATTTGACACAATGTCCGTACATTAAAAGCTCCAACATGTAGTCTAGAACGGGACTTCAAGAGACCAGGAATAACGTTTCGAGGACTCGAATCGTTTGCAGCAGACGTGCAGGGAGATAAATGAATGTGAGTAGAGGTAGTCGTGGAGATAAGAGAGATAATAGGGGCTGTAGGAAGGATTTGATTTTGACCGATTTGGTCTCGTGTGCTGTTACGGGTATGAGGGCGGTTGTCACTTCTCGAATGCCCACACCGTGGAAGGTTGTTTCTTGAGGAACCTGAAAAGGAAAATAGATTAGTGTTGGTCTTAGAGACCTGGGTGCGTGACCGCAGAGCCCAACGAACAACTGCTTGAGGCCGGTCACGCACGGCCTTGTTATGAAAGGTTTATTGAGGATTAGCTCCGCTCTTAAAGGCCCTTAGTGGGCACCCTTACCCAAGGAGACGGGAATCCGTGAGGTAGGGGAGGTGTGACATTTTTAGGGCCGACCTTTTCTAACCCTTCCTTCCTTGTAAGAAGGCAGCATCGCTGCAGATGCTGGTTGTCCGAGGGAAACACCTTACTGCTGTCACACCCCTCTGCAGTCAGCAGTACGACTTCACCCTCAGACCTTGAGTAGCTGTTTTTAGTCTCATAGTTCTACAATCGACCTGCCTGGAATGGTAGAACCTTCAGGAACATATGTCCCAGCCAGTATAGCTCGGTTGGGTCATCACGATAGGCAAGCCCGACCACCACGCCAAGATAGCAGTTACGGTCGGGTTTTTACTTAATGATGATCAAGCTAAGAATAAATTTCAGGAGCAACTAGAATGAGCTAAGCAACCATGTAAGCGATTCCCATCCGGAAGCAGGTTGGAATGATATCATAAAGGCTGCGGAAACAACAGTGATATTTGCTAGTTAGGTAAACCATAAGGCTAGAATTAAGCCGTGGATCTCAGTAGCATCTACCAAACTGATGGATGCTTGGAGACTTATCCCACCTGGCTCTGAGTGCGATGAGGAGCGAAGTCAGCTTCGACGATGGCTGATAAAAAGCCTACGCAATGATCGAGAACAGTGGTGGGTGTAGAAAGTGAGAGAGATGGAAAAAGCAGTGGCGATCGGCAACAGTAGACAACTATTTACACTCATCAAGGAAACTGGTATTAAGAACCCAAATGTGAGTAAGATTATTTCGGAAAAGGATGGTCTTATTATCCATTCTCAATCCAGGAGACTGGATCGATGAGCAGAACACTTTAGGGATCAGTTCAACTGGCCTCGAGCCACTCTTCGGTTACCCACGATCTCCAGTCATCCTGAATGGCAAGTCGACGTAAGTCCCCCTAGGCTTTACGAAGTTGAGAAGGCGTTAGGAAATCTGTAGCGAGGGCGAGCTGCAGGTCCTGATAGACTGACCCCTGAGATATTTAAGGATGGTGGTCCAGTTTTAGCAGTTAGATTGACTGAGATCTTAGGTAGAATATGGGAACTGGACACAATCCCATCCGAGTGGTCTCAATCACTAATTGTCCCAATCTATAAGAAAGGACACAAGTCTTCATGTGACAATCACAGGGGAATAAGTCTAACTAATATAGTATCTAAAATTTTGGCCTCAATAATACTTCGACGCTTAACGAAAGCTCGTGAAGAGCAGACTAGAGAAAACCAGTCTGGTTTTTGACCTGGACGTGGTTGTATAGACCACATTTTCACATTCAGACAGGTCCTGGAACACAGACACACATTTAGGCGTCCGACAATAGTTACCTTCCTGGACCTTAGGGAGGCATTTGACTCAGTGGATCGTGATGTTCTGTGGCAGTGTCTGCCATTGAAAGGTGTACCAAATAAGTACATTAACCTCATGCAAGCTCTCTACTCGGACACCACTGGTCGAGTGAGAGCTTATGGAGAACTGTCATCGGAATTCTTTACTTTAAGTGGTATCCGTCTGGGATGTCCACTTTCTCCATTATTGTTTAATTTTATCATAGACATGCTCCTAGAAGTAACCTTATCCTCGTCTGAATTTTCAGGAGTAGACCTACCAGGTGGCTCGCTTATTGACTTAGAATATGCCGATGACATAGTCGTACTTGGTGAAGACGCTGACAAAATGCAGAGTCTTCTAACCACCCTAAGCAACAATGCAAGCATGTTCGGAATGCGGTTTTCCACCTCGAGATGTAAAATGTTGCTTCAAGATTGGGTTTCATCGGCACCTGAACTAGTGATAGGGAGTGAGTGAAGTAGTCGAACGTGTAGACCACTTCACTTATCTTGGGAGTCTCATTAGTGCTGATGGCCTGGTGACTGACGAAATCTCAGCTCGGATACAGAAGGCTCGATTAACTTTTGCCAACCTGCGTCACCTATGGCGCAGGCGAGATATCCGTTTGCTGACTAAAGGACGAGTGTACTGTGCAGTAGTTCGCTCCGTCTTACTTTATGCCTGTGAAACATGGTCAGTCAGAGTAGAAGATATTCGCAGGTTACTGGTTATCGATCATAAGTGTCTTCGAAGCATTGCTCGTATATCCTGGAACACCCGAGTGAGCAACGCTGTCATTGGGAAACGGGTGCTAGGTAAGAATGGTAGATCAATAGATGAAGTAATGAAACTTCATCAGTTGAGTTGGTTGGGACATGTGTTGCGTATGCCTAACCACCAACTGCCTCGACGAGCTTTATTCTGTAGTCTAGGAATAGGTTGGAAGAAGTTAGGGGCGGCCAGACCGAAACATAGCAAAAATCCATGAAGTCATTGGCAAGTGGACTGAGTCATGTCGGTAGTTGTCGACTACCTGGTTGGGGTTCGTGAGATGATAATAATCGATGGTCAGAGACCCTGAATGACATGGTTCAAAACCGTGCATTTATTTCCTGTGTTCTCTCAAATCCTAATCTTCTGGATTCTTCAACACCTCTAGTTTTGTCTTTCTAAACTTATCTCACTGAATCATACTTCTTGAATAATATCTTCTAATCCTAACCTCTCCGATTACTTCTAATACCTTTAATACCTTACTACTATTGGATTTGAATTGACAATTACATCTCTGTGCTAATGTGGTATGGCAACATGGACTGATGTACTTACGTACGAAGTTCTACGTTGCATCTGACTGACTGTTTATGAACATTCGGTATGAAGGAGATTCTGAAGCAGCAATTCTGAAAGAGACTTTTGAGGTCTCAGAAAAACACCATTTACTTGAACATGGTATTACTGTCTAGTAGGCTCATAATTTGTAGTTGTGTGAAGGATAAGTTCCCTCGTTGGATCAAACGTGCACCTATTGGGTTACTTGCTCATGTGAAGCACATTACAATGGCAGCACAAACTAAACTCTCAAAATGCACCCTGCCTGGCTTTCTAAAGGACTATAAAAGTGGTTATGATCTATCCTTTATCTGCCGGTAAAATAAGATTATGCCCTTTTGACTGATTAACTGTATTATTTCGTAATTAGTATTTCGTTGGGGATTTCAGTTAGTGGTCTAGTTCACTGGTATCTACAGTGGACTGAAAAGTAACTATGATATTTTTCAAACTACAGTTTGATAGTAGTGCAGTCTAGAAATAAAAAGTGGGACATCCAACAGAACCGAATTATACGAATTATTGAGATCAGAAAAGATAGTCTCCAGTGCTGTCGGTGATGTGGGGGATTGGGAATTTATAGTTACCCACACTGTGGAATATTCTTTACTGAAAGACCTCAGTACCAAACAGGTAATCGCTTGAGACCAACCACATGAAGTGACGTTATATACAAACCTTTCAAGCTTTACCATTGGCGAAGAAATTTCACCGCAGAAAGTGACGCAAGATGTATGAAGGGCTAACCTTTCTCCTCCATTGGTGTTGCATCGCTGCAGATGTTGGTTGTCAAGAGATACCACTGACTGTCATCAGATTCTAGTACAGTCAGCAGCAAGGTGTTTTCAGACATTTTGTTGTTCTTGGTCTAATGAATCTCTAAACAATTAATTTAAACTGACATGATGTAGAAGAACGAGTGTCTGTTGGTTTTCACTATAAGCAAACCCAGCCATCATACCACGTTAGCAGGTAACGTCGAGAAAGGCTGTAAGAGGATTTGTGTGCACACCTCCAGTGAGAATGATTTCCTGTTAATTTACACATCTAAGGCTCGAGAAAACAAGTGAGGGATTTTAAATCGTGCTTGAATATTAAAATTACCGAACAACTAATCATTTCAGCGATTACTGCGATCAACATATTTAGTTTGGTTGAAGGGTGCTAAATGCAAGAACGAAATCATTAGGTTTATAGAGAATAAATGCGGACGTAAAAAAAGAACAGACTGACGATATGCCGTGACAAACAACACGTGTGAGAAGTGATTACTATTTTTAGAAATGGGCAGTAACAAGATTATGCCAAAAAAAGGCAGCAAAAATGGGAACCACACAAAATTTGTTAGCTTACCGGAAATGCTGTAACACGTAGTGCTATTCGTATTGCAGTTTCTCGGGAAAATTTCTTTCGTGCACAAAATTTTGTCTGTACAAGATGGCTCTTTTAAATTTAATTCTTTGAATTCCGATATTCTCTTCATCTCGGTCTTAAGTAAACCTGGAACTAATTTATATACAATACGCTGCAGAGCGACATCAGGACGAAGAGCCTGACCAGGTCTAGTTTCTTGTATCAAGCTTTGACATAATGGACAAACTTTGTGCTCCAGTAAATATTTTAGGATGCAACTTCTGCAAAAGACATGCACACATTCCGTAAGGACAGTTGCATCTATTAGATAACCGCCACACAAGCCACAAATCAGGTGCCCATTAATAGATGAGAGTTTTACTCCGGGGTATGAACTGGTCATTGATAATAGTTAATTCCATGCAGACGTCTGTTAAACATTCGTAACGATGCACTATTCATGAAAAATATTGAAAGGACTCGGATTGCGCCAAAAGTTCAAGTTCGAAACTTTGCGACTACAATCTTCCAATAGACGATACCATTATCCAATAAATTCAGTATCATTTTCACTAGCTAGTTTAGATGGATTGATTTTGCTGCGCTTTATTCTTGCTGTTTTGGTACGTCTCCAGGTATTTGACAGTAAAGCGTTCACAGGAAGCAAACTTTCAGATGTTGAAATTTGGAGTATTGTTCTTAACAATATATCTGATCTAAGCATAAAAATTTATGTAAACTATTCCTACATGCTCCTATCAGCTTACTGTTAAATTACTGTCAGCCAAGTACTGTACAGTTTCAGTCTGTGTTTAATATGAATGGCTTAACATACTCTCAGAGACGGCATTACTTTATGAGTGTACTAAAAACGGATCCCTGGGATGTTTCTAAAGTCCTCCGAGTAGAATCGATAAATGTAGAATACTAATGTTGTAAGTTATTTATGCATTAAGCTTGCACCACCTCAGTCTCTCCATACTATCATTCATGTACCACTAATTGTTTTCTCCTACTAACAGTGAAAGAGATCAGAATATACTCCGAAAGATCAAGAGTGGTAAAGCAACAAGACCAAAAAACATTCCGGCTGAGGCACTGATTGCAGACATAGCTGTAACTGCAAGGATGCTCCATCGAGGTTTGTTAACAAGAACGAGTATCAGCAGCCTGGAAAACAGGTCTTTGTAAGTACAAGAACTTCAAAGGCATCACTCTGCTGTCAGTACAAAGAAAAGTCTTCAACAGAGTTGCTGAACCGAATGGCAGATTCAGTAGATGCCCAATTTCCAGACCAGCAGGCCAGATTCTGTAAAGATCAATCATTCGTCAGCCAAATCGTAACACTACATATCTTTGTGGGACAATCAGTTGGATGGAACTCACCACTATTTACCAACTCCTAACTATATTATGTGATTTAGTTCTATAAATACAATACGGAAAGTGTTTGAGTTACTTCCTGAATATTTGGTCTCGCACTGCAAAAATAACCAAGCCAATCCTTGCGAATAATAACTCTTATTGCCTGACAGAATTGAGTCGTCGATTGTATTAGTGCCATCTCAATAATTTATTATAGCTCAGATCTATAGATATTCTGAACCCTCTCAGTACGACATTTTTGGTCTTCAGTGTAAGTATTTGCCGATTCTGATGTTTTATCAGCATTTTAATCATTAAATACTTGGGAATCGCGAACTGACCGAACACCTATCAACACAACGCAGATTTTATTCGTCTATTACAATATTACATTTGTTTCGTTCTTATACAATTACTCGATAGTTTATTTATAGTGTTATCTCTATTCTAAATCGGCTGTTGATCATTCCAATCTGATTATCCATAGAATCGCAATTCGATATGACTGACGACCAAATATTTCTTTTTATATATACTCATTTGCTTGTTCATTTCTATCACACTTTGACTCCTAATGTAACTGAATATTTTAATTAACTTATTTATTTGGATATACATTCGAAAACACTATGGGAATACATGAACAGGGAGAAAGGAACGAAAACGGTGAGAGATTTGAAAACCCATGTGCCTTTAAAAAACTGGCCATAGGTGACACAATATTCCCATACAAACGCATACACAAAGCAACTTGGATTTCACCTAGTCACACTATCCAGAACCAAATCGACCATATCTGTATCAATAAAAAGTTCAGAAGGACGATGGAAGATGGGAAAACCAAGAGAAGTCGCCAAAATGGAAATGAAACGCAAGAAACACGAGACAACGGGGCAGACAACACCACAGAAGTATAACACGGCCTTTCTTTGGGATACCGTAAAACTCAACAGTAGTAGGTTCCAGGTCTTGCACGATCTAATCAATGGACAGGAAACAACCTTGTAGAACGATTGGAAAGGGATCAAGAAGGCAATCAATTAAACACGTCACGGGGTTCTAGGCCACAAGAAGTACCATCAAAAGTAGCGGATCTCGGTCGATATCCCTGAAAATATTCAAGGAATAAGGAACAAGAGGGCAGCAATCAACACTAGCCAAACAAGAGCAGAGAGTTACTGAGAACTATTGAATCGACCAGCTCCACTGAACCCACACAACACTGAAGCAGAAAACATGGGCCTCTCAATCAATGATGGCCCAATAACAATTGAAGAGATCAGCATGTTCATCAGATAAATCAAGATCGGTAAGGCTGCGGGACTAGAAAACATTCCAGCAGAGGCAACGAATGCAGACATGAAAGCAACTGCAAAAATACTTCACATTCTCTTCAACAAGATTTGGGACGAGGAACAAGTACCATCACACTGTAAAGAAGGATATCTCAAAAAAGTACCAAAGAAAAGCGATCTCAGCAAGTGTGAGAACTACACAGGCATCATTCTTCTTTCAATACCAGGCAAAGACTTAATCAGGATATTGTTAAACAGAATGAAGGACTCCGTAGACACCCAACTTCGAGATCAACAGGGTGGATTTTGTAAGGATCGATCGTGTTGTGGTGAGCGAGTAAGGATACCAGATTGACTATGCTCACCACTAAATGTTCCATAATATCCCGTCATAATTAAAAGCAAAATAAATCCATATCCCAACTTTTTATTGAAGGAGACAGTAGGCATTACATCGGGAACGGCAAATAGAGAAAGATGGCAGCAACGTGAAGAGAACGTTGCTCGCAAGAAGTCGAAGAAGTGTTTTTGGTACAGTCAAACAAAACGAGTACAATAACGTTTATTTTTCACAAATCATATTTTCTTCGTAGAAGCGTTGCACTAAAGTGTACTGACGAAATTGCTACATTACGGATCATTGTGGAACAATCAACTGAATGGAACTCACATCAACTTCATTGAATACGAGAAAGCATTCGATAGCGTGGACAGGAAAACATTATGGAGGCTTCTTCAACACTACGGCGTGCCTGAGAAGATAGTCAACATCACACGGAACTCTTATGATGGATTAAACTGCAAAATCGTGCACGGGGGTCAGCTGACAAACTCGTTTGAGGTGAAGACCGGTGTCAGGCAAGGTTGCTTACTTATACAGAACTCCTACGTGAGACAGAGATGAAAAGTACAACTGGCGGAGGAATTCCAACCGAAGGCGGGTTTTACACAAGGAAGTTCACTCTCGCGTTTCCTATATTTTTAGATGCTGATTGGAATACTGATGCCCA
Organism: Schistosoma turkestanicum; assembly: GCA_944470395.2. Classification (NCBI taxonomy): domain Eukaryota; kingdom Metazoa; phylum Platyhelminthes; class Trematoda; order Strigeidida; family Schistosomatidae; genus Schistosoma; species Schistosoma turkestanicum. The sequence continues at coordinate 29,349,590 of OX103974.1, forward strand.
TAGAACTCAAGCAGAGCCTGAAGAGTTATGGCTAGCTTAGTTATTGATAAGTAAACTTTAAGTATTGTGTCAGTCGTGAGATACAACGAAGACCACACTGAGATCATTTTAAACTATTTTGTAGTATCAGAAATCAGTTAACAAAAAGCAATGAATATAATTAGAAGTTAAGATGCATCATAAAGGATATATATTCAACAAATGAGATACTGAATCTACTGATCTACAGATATCATATCTCAAAGCCACTGGTATCTATGATTTTAAACGAAATAGACCATAGTGTATGAGAATTAATTATCTTGCCAAAATTGTCACCTAAATATCTTTGGTTATATTAGTAACGAGTATATAGGCAGTACATACGTACGGATTATTTGATGTACTAAGTGAAGTCTAATAAAGTAATTTTGCATAACGGTTGGTTAAAAGCTTAAAGGAAATAATTGTACGTATATCAGTCGAATCAGATTTCTGAGACCAGATTAGATACTTAAAGCTTGTTTGTCATGATGAAGCACCACACTATATCTGTACAGTGTTTGAGTTTAATTTTTCCCATATATTTGAATACGAAAATCAAAATACATGGTCCTTTATGAAATACGTTGATAAACAATGCCGTATGTTGATGTAAAGGCGATAAAGAAATCGTAATAATTCAAATTATCATTGAACCCTTCTGTAATTGTAGGCATTCAACCTAATTTTTGAAACGAAAGCAACTCAAAATACTTATTGTTACCTGTTTAAAATATATAAAAATGTGGTCCAAAAATACGAAAAATTGTCTGTTCAAAATATCGGACTTTTCGAAAGATTACCTTGTATTTCATCAAATGCAATAAACGTTTACAATAAAACATGAATTGATTTCAACGATAAGTAAGTTTACATCTTCAAGTTTTTGTTTTCGTTTTTGTATAAGCATATCAATCGAGCAAAAGATTACTGATAGTCATGAAAATTTTAACACATATATATATAGATATTTAGCATATTTAAATGAAGAATATGAAAGGAATAAATACTTGCATCAAAGTGTTTTTATCAACTATTTTTAAATAAATGTTGTCTTTCAGAGAGATAGATTTTGGTCTTTTTTAAAGACCCAGAGTGCATAATGTTTAAATGCATAAAAAGGCTAGTAATCATATATATATATAGGAATAATTCACAACCATTCATGAATATGCATGCCATTGTTATGTTTGACACAAATTTAATAACCATAACAATAGATAATTAAAGAAGTCAACTAAAGAAGTTTTTTCCAGAGTTAATATTATAGTTGTAAGTGAATGATGTATTCATATAAATAGATGTGGAAAGATTAAAAAAAAATCGCTTTCTTTGAATCACGTAGAAATATTTGTTACTGTGTTTTATGCTCTTTTTTTATGTCAAGATGATAAAATGAAAATGTTTTTCAGAAAAAAAAATAATTTAGAGTTATTTTGACTAAGTAATTACTTTATTTTTTTTTGATGAGAAGAAGAGAAAAGAGAAAAAATGGTTTTTTGATTGTTAGAAATAACGCTCACAACCAATTATAACTTCTTTTCTTTTTCTATCAATCACAAAATCATTTGATAGCGTTATATATTTGATTGTCCTCATTGTGACTGAGCGCTAGATGAAGAATAAAATCATTTTTGTTGTTGTTGTTGAAACTGACTTGGTTTTTGATCTTTCTGTAGATAGTAATCATGGGTTACTTCAGTTGTTTGAAATGCATTACCTAATTTTTAAACAATAGTAAAATAAAATTTAACTTTTCATGTGTTTGCAAACTAGAAAATGTATTATAAATCTAGTTTATTACTAATGGGTTAACTTTTCTGAGTCATATGTTTACATTAGGCTAATTATTTGGAACTTCAAATTTAACACTATGAACTAGACTACATCAGTCCTACTTTACTCAATCCGCTAGCTAGATTGAAATGTCTAGTGTATACAGGGGCTATTTTGAAAGGGACCCTAGAAGAATTGAATTTTAGGTAATAAGATGGGATGCTTCTGTGCATAATGGTAACATAAGCTAAATACAATAAGATGTCAAACGGAATTTAATGAAATCAGTTTGTCGGTCATCCATTGTCCAACCAGCTGGAACCTGAATGTTAACTTTATTTGCTGGTGATCGTATCACTACGTGAATGATAATATCTACATTATTTTAAGAAGTAAATCAAATAAACATCCGTAGAAAACCAGTAAGTTATGAACAGCTTCGTTGTCCTAGTAAAAAGTTCCTAAATAGTTTTTAATCATAACCTAGCTAAATATTGAAAGTAACAATAATTTGATCACATTCATATAGTCATTTTGCATGTTTGAGATCAACTAACTTGATGAATAAGAATACAGTTGTAAATGACTCATATACATTAGACTGATACATAACGTACAAGGCTACAGGTTTTATAAATTATACGATTATGTTATGTATATATATGCCCACCTTCTACTTGAGTTCAAGGTTGATTGAATGATATAGGACTACATTAAGCTATTATAACCTATCGATCAATTACAATTTAACTAGTCTGATCATAGAGTGATTCTGATTTCGGTGTGAATGTGCTCTTTTCGAATAAGCGATTTGAGTTCAAATTTATTTGTCTATAAAACGAGTTGCTGAATTTAAGATAAAATTTGAGTATACCACCTGAAATTTTTCTACTAGTTAAGCTTAATAAATATGATTCAGTTCAGTGAAACAAGTAGTCTATAATTTTACTAGTTATTCGTTCAATTTAGTTCTATAGAATTGATTTTCTGATCAATATTCATGCTAACAATAAGTTTGTTTAAAAAAGTGTCATTAATTAAAAAAGGAATGGAGAATTAAGCTATAAAAAAAGACAGATAGTGTTTATGTGGTATGAAACAATGCTGACAACTAAGTTTATTGATAATGTTGATAACAGAAAAAGTCTAAAATATCCTGATAAGTAAAAAAAAATTAATTTAAGGCATATTATGACTTGGTTAAATGCAATTTTTTCTTAAAATTAACAGGTTTAACGTAAACGAAGTCAGATCAAATTTCATTTCATTCGGGTGTAAAGGGATTTTATGTGAAACATTTTATTTGCCTAAATTGCAACCGGGTGTGTATAGATCTGTTGTTTACAACATGATCACTGTATTTAGCTTGTTTACGTTTGTGCGAAGATCTGAAAAAAATTATTCTTTATTTGGTTTGTTAAAAATTTTTGAACTGAACAAAGTAGGATTTCACATTACATATATATATATATATATATATATATATATATATATATATATATGTTTCGGCTACTTACTTTATAGTTATAGAATTCTTTCTGGATTTCTTAGATATTTTTAATAACAATTTAACGGTTGTTGAATACGACACGTACTGCTGTTGGTTGGTGACTTAGTCAGTAAACTTTCAAGTTTGACCGAAATTATTAGGATACATTTTAATTAACTATTTATTCTAGCATCAGATTTCCGAAAATTGCACATAGGAAAAAATCACTATCAAAAGCTTAGTGTATTGGTAAATCTTTCCTTTTAAGATTTATTACCAGCGTATAAAAATGTTGGCGAAATCGATGGATGATTCAAGATCATACTTTTTATCTTGATTTCTTTGTTTAACTTGAAATTTGATTTTTGGGAAAACGTAGTCGTTTAAAGTATGCCTGTGTGTGAGAGAGAATTACTTACCAAATTGTCCTGTGTTCGAACTACGTCCATCTGCTGAAAGTGGTCCATACATTTCTTCAGTTTTATTCGGTTCTTCAGTGGCTGCTGGAATTGGCATGAAATAGTTCAATGATAGAAATCCTAAAAGAACTAAAGCTGATGCAACTCCGTAAGCTCTGAACATTGTTGGAGTTCCTAGGAGAAATAGTAAGTTAACAGAAAATGTGTTTAAAGGTGAACTGTGTTGATTAGTGTTATTTAAATTATGATAAATATCTACAAGATGTACTTGCTTTAAGTAGTGAAACCTATGCTCATATCAGTCTCATTAAGTTAAGTGCGCTTTATTAATTTTCTAAAGAAGCCTCTTATTATTAGCGTTAGAAACTTCTACTAGGTTGCTCACTGACTGGTAAAAATATTAAATAATCAGAGAACAAGTATTTGATACTCAGTTGTATTTTTTTTAGAACCAACTAATCGAAAGAATGTATATTACTTTTGATTTTTGAGGTAAAAGAAGTTTACAATAGCCTAGATCTGAATTATACCTTACCGACGAAAAGTTTATAAATATCTAATGTCAGGTGATTATCAACAACCAGCAGGAACTCCTGGAGGTGAATTCTGGGCTATTTAGATTTAATCAGGAAGGTAGTTCTCCAGTTACGCACGAGCTTCCAGCGATTTGAACAAAGACTACCCAGTTTTGCAAAAGTAAACCTTACTACTGATTTGTGCAGTGCGTTATAATACCATAAAACAACACTCTCCTTATACTGATAGTTTATACTTGATATGTGTAAATATAACTTGAATTTTTATGATTTAGACTAGCAAAAAGATATTTTCATATAAGACGCATTTTCTATTCATCTTCCATAATAGTAAATTTATTATTACAATATCCAAAAAACTGACATACCGACAGAAACACACTTCTAAAATCCACAGAATATATCATACTATAATGTGCAAAATAGCTTTGCTGAAATTAGTATGCATTCGAAATCTCTGAAAATTAGTACTAGAACATACCTCTCTCTTGCCAACCAATAAAATCAATCAATTTCATTGTTTACAAATATAAATGTACAATTGAGAAGATAAACAAATGAAATATTATCTATAAAATAAATCCCATAAACTACAGGAAAAACACTACATCAGATAAAATGAGAGTATACTTTATGCATACAGAGGCATCACTCTTCTCTCCATACCAGGCAAAGTCTTCAACTGCGTCACAAGATAAGCCCTCATTTAGAACCCTCAAGGCAAAAAGAAAAGAGGAAGGCCAAGAAACACATAACGCCGAGAAATAGAGGAAGATATGAGACGAATGAACAAACATTGGACAGAACTGGAAAAGCAAGCCCAGGACAGAGTTGGTTAGAGAAAACTGGTGGGCGGCCTATGCCCCATTAGGAGTAACAGGCGTAAGTAAGTAAGTAAGTAATACTTTATGCATACATGAATGAAACTGGATTAGCAGTGAACTGATACAAAATTTCATACATTATATCGCTTCACACATTCAAATATGAACATAAATTTGATTTTGATAATGTTAGCTTGGTAGATTAAGGATATATACAAGTACCAGAAATTTTTATAATACGACAACATTTCGATTTGTGTGCAATCAATAGACATATCAATGTAAATCTAGTTTATTAATCTATACAGAAATTTGACACTATTTTCCTATTCGATAAATATAACTAAAACAATAACACTAATCATGGTGAAATATTATCAGTTTATTTATTGCTCAGATGCTTTTTATATGCACGGTTCAAGGGTCAATTTAACAAAATGGTTAAATGTTAAAACCAATGTGACATAAAAACTTTCAGAATGAAACAATTTGAAAGCTTTGTAATTAAATCATTTACATTAATAAAATTCAATATGATTAAATAAAGTGGATAATATTACTGAAAATTTATAAAATTATCATTTACCATAACTAGATATTACAAGTCCACCGAATATGGCACCTAAACCACGTCCCATACCATAGTGTATTGCACGCAGAAATCCTAATGTTGATGAACGAAATTCCGATTGGAATGCTTGCATAATATATGAACAACAAGCTACCCATACACCGGCATGTGTAAGACCTAAAATAAGTTTCAAAAGATAAAAACAAACAATATCATTAAAAATTTGAAAAAAAAAACAATCATTATCTTTCAACGATATCACTTTAATGTTTATCGTTATTAATCATTAAATCTGCCTGAAAAATTGTGAAAATATTTTTGGGTCGTTTACTCGATGTGGCCTAATTACCTCGTGTTCAGTGATGTTTGACGATTCAGTATTTTAAAAATTTTTAATTTCTTTCTTGTTATATTTCAAAATGTGTTTTCTAGATTACAATATTAAACGTGAAATTAGTTCAAAAACTTCCCTTTTTATTCTAATCTGTAAAGAGGCGCGTTTTGATAGAAAACATTTTTAACTAATTTCTATGTTAAGGAATACATATGTTTAGCTGATTTGCAAATAATCAGAATATATATAATTGAGTAGATTGTCAAGATTCGTTCATTGTAAAGAGAGATAGAGTTTATTTCAAACAATCAGGTGTCCGTTAGAAAAATTCTTAAAAACTATTGAAAAATATTGTTAATTTACAATCATACATAAATCAGTGATAATAATTCAAGCTAATGATAGCATTTTAAAACAGGACAAATCTCCCAGAAATTTCCTTCGATCATTAAGAAATATTTTGTTACATACTGATATTAATCACGGAACCAATTAAAAGTAAGGAATACTGAACCTGTAGGTTGTAAGCTCTGATCGATGTAAAGCTATGTATGCACTAAGCATACCTGAACAGACATGAATCAGCTGTCCAGAGTTTTACGGTCTTCACCGATTTCTCTGTCGATATCAGTGCAGAGAAAAGAAAGCAAAAAGTATGGCGCAGTAGCTCTTGGGACCCTTTGAGCATTTAGTTGCCTAAATCATTATGAGCTAGCAATTAATCCTTGTTTATAAAGAGAAAAAAGCTTTGAATAAATCTTACGAATAGCTGATAAAGTTGATCTGTAGTATCCCAAGGCGGTTGTATTCAAAAAAATTAAATAAATCATATCATACAGAAGGATATACAATGATTTGACTACGATCTTTGAGTTAATCAATAATTATTTCATATTTGTCATTCTTTCAGTTTATATTTTCAGCATAGGGACAAACCTACTGAGTCACGGAAAAATATTCTCAAACTCAGAATCAGCTACTTGTCAGGTGAATATCAATTGTTGCATCAATTTGCCAACGAGTAGGACTCTTTACCGCAGCATATAGTTATAGCTCTGTATGTAGATATATCCAAGACAATGCTGAATTAAGTTGGAGGTGTTGTTTGTGTTAGAACAATCTCTCTTCTATCATTTCATTAGTTGAAGTATGATATTTTCTCTACTTTGGATCGCTGTGAGATAATTTACAAATTGATAATTATTCCTACACTGTTGTGGTGGTGGTGTTTGGTTCTCTGAGCTGGATGTTTTGGTTGTGGAGCTTTCATTGTTCTTCTGAACAACATCATCAGCACAAACTTCAGATAGAAGTGAAGCATTCAAATTTCTCCACGTTTGACCTGTAGCTTGTTCTGCTAACCTCGATCTTGATTGGTTGCTGTTGACCTTAAACCTGTCGTTGTTTGCACCTTTGTTTTGATTGTATCCCCCTTTTGATCAGTTTCTTGATCCTATGTCACCTATGATTTTTCTGATTGGTTGATAAATTTATCAATCAATTTATCAATTTACCACAATCATCCACTTGAGCTACAAATCTCCACCATCTCAAAATTCCTACACTGTGCATTATACATTCTTGTTGTATAAAAATCAAGTTTTGAAAATTAACATAATATAATAATAATAATAATAATAATAACAATAATATGCAACTGTAAAATCACCTTGTATAAATTCAAATGGAAGAATCCACCATGGATTTGTGATCCAAGAGACATAGAGAAATCTTGCCACATTACCAACTAATCCCAAATATAGAACTTTTATATGACCTGAAGGTTTTTTTTGAAAAAAAGTTAAGTGAATTTCATATTATGGTTATTAAATGTATACGTAAATACAAATATACCCCTTGTTGTCTAAGTGATTTTATTTGGTTTCACTTTGTACATCAAAATGTTTTTGACTTCAAAAACATTTAGTCAACTCATCGAAATCAAACTGTTCTAATTTTTCAGTTCTAGTCAATTCGCGTTATCGTATAGCCACCGGCAGGACTTCTTTCTTAGAACTTCAATGTATTCTTTTAAAAGATCTTGATTAATTCGTAAAATGAATTTCTATTTTGTTAGAGAGGTTAAACACTCTGTGGAATTAAGAATATATGCACTTAAACAAAGTTTCAAACAGTGATGAAGTACGTTTCAGTGTCTCTTGATTTTCCATTGGTTTTTCAGTTTATATCTGTCTAGAATAAAGTCATCTTGGAAATCGAATAACATTCTCTTATGAAAACGATTTTGCCAAAGATGAAATTCATCAGGAGTCTGAGACTAAAATAAAGATACTAAGAATAAATTTTGTCGCTTACGTAGTAAACTTATATTTATATATGAACCATGATTTGATTGTTTTTTCATGGTATTCCTTTCATGAAAAAAATGAGGAATGATAGATTTTTTCGATTCAATCGTATAAATTAAATATATTTACAATAAATCTTTTATTAAGATGATACAAGTGAAGTTTAATCTAGTTGTGATATCCTAACTTAAGTGTCTGAATTTTTGATCAAATTAAATATATGTTTCATTCTTTCAACTTGAAAAATCTACACTTTCAAAACTTGAGATACGAAAAGATGGATAGACAGACAGATAGGTATGCAAATCTAACATCATTGAGATATCTATCAGTCAATGGATTGTAGTTAAAATCGATACAGAATAAGTCCCACTAATTCTATTCGTAGGATTGATTTTAAGACAGAGGATTTAGTAACGGAATAACTAGTAATTTACCTCTAAATGAGCAGTGTTAGTTTGAGAACGATGACTACATTAATAAAAGATCTATTAATTTTTTGACTTGTGACAATTAATAAGAGATGATCAATTACACACATTTGAAATTTATGATTGAGATGAAAAACTTCGAAAATGTTCGACAATAACAAGTGGTAGAGTATAATTGTATAACTGTACACTTATAGACGGGTAAATAAAATTATTTTTTGGATAATAGTACTGCTGTTCCATAAGATTGACAAAAGTTTGTATCCTGCATTTAGCCTTAGTTGTTTGTTACAATGAATGTTCGAGAGGTTTGTGTAACTGATAGTAAAGTGAGTCCTAATGGTAATTTACCGGACAAAAGCAGTCTATATGTCACAAAAGCAAGAGTCATAATCGATGCCATCTCATAGCTAGCCTGGTGATGAAACAATCAGAGTTTACAATTCTTAGTTACAGGTCACCACGAAACTTGACATTCTTAAGCTGAGGATACTTGATAGTTTTCTCTGTTCAGTCATAACTGTCCTAAAAGAAACTTTTACAACTGATAAAAATACCATTTCCAGTCATGATATAATTAATTCGCCTGTGTATAGAGAAGACCGAGGGCTTCATATTAAAAATTGTAAACTTTGTGCATAAAAATCATTTTCGCACCTATTTCCATATTTTTAATAGGGTTTCACAAAAACAGCCCAGGAATTTAAGTTTGTACTAACCCGATTTCTTCTCTAGCCATGAACGATTTAGTAAACAGTGTCAATAATCTTCTTGCGCTCTTTGATTTATTTAATTTTCGCTAATTTTATAACCCTCTTTGGGTTCATGCGTATTTGGACTTTGAGTATTTATATAATTCGTTCTTCGGTGATAAACATTTTTTAATGACATTTCATATGTTGATATACTTTGGGAAAGACTTTGGTGGAAAAACAAGTACCGGCAAACGAGAACAAGGTATTCTTCAATAAGTTACCAAGGCAAGGAGATTTTAGTAAGTAAGAATACTACTAAGAGACCATACCACTGTTATCACACAGCAAACAAATTACAACACTGAATCACTGTTGAGCAGTAAACTGAATGGAACCCAGCGCTACACATCAACTTCCTTGACTGTGAAAAAGCATTTGGCAGTGTGAATAAGAGAGGCCTGTAGAGCGTTCTTTGACACTTTGGAGTGCCCGAGAAGGTGGTCATCATCATGCATAACTCTTATGTGGGACTGAATTATACAACTCACAACTGAAGACCGGTCTGAGAAAAAGAATTTTAATCTCTCATATCCTCTTTCTTTTGGTTTTTATTAGTTTATGAAGACTCCGAAATCTCAAGGGAGACATAGGACGCACTGAAACGTTTGGATGCAGCTGGACGATTCGAGGTTCATAATTGACCTAGTATTTCCATCCCATAAATATGAACCAGATACAGGTGAAGAAACCAAGTGGGATAGCAACTTTTGTTATGGTGGGTCTGAACATTGACTGAAGCGAAAGAAAGATCATGGAATACAACATTGTCTTCAGTGAAAAATTTACAACTGAAGGAGAAGCTCTGTAAGAGGTGGAGGCTTTTACGTAGCTGAGTATTATGACTAATGAATGAGCAAGTTTCTATACAGATCTAAAACGGTTTAGTAAGGCAAGGGAAACATTCCTACGACTGAAGAATATCTTTAACTTCATTTCTAATACGAACGTCCAAAGAGTTCTATTGTATGGTGTTGAAGCTTGAAACACTACAACAATCACTATTAAAAATATACAGGTAGTTATAAACTGCTGACTACACAAGCAATTTTAAGTCCGTCGACTGGACACCATCAAGAACAATCTGTTATGGCGGAGAACCAACCAGCTCCTAGCAGAAGAGGAAATTAAGAAAGTTAGTTTGAGGTAGATAGATTTAACTTTACGAAAGCCATCAAACTGTATCACTAAGCAGAAGGAAATGATGCACTTTGGAAAACCTGGAAAGCGGAGCCTAGGACAGAGTTGGCTGGAAATCACTAATCGGCTGCATGTGTCCCTAGGGGAGGAAGCAATTCAAGTATGTAAATGTTATTTTGGAATTATTTATACTATCTCAGTATTTGCAGCGAATCATATCCAACTAAGGACAGCTCTAAGTTTTGAAAATAAACAACTCAATTTCGAATATAAAAATGAGAATCCATAACACTTAATTGTTTCCATCTATTCGAAGCTTGATTTATTTTAAGCTTCATCAATAGACAAACAAATAAATAATCTTCAAGCAGAGTTTTTGAGGTTTGTGTTTTTACACATTTGAAATCGTCAATCAATTATTGTTAGTCCACCATTAGAAACCTGGAAGCACTGGACATTAACACCGTTGGATGCCGGCCCAATGGTCCGATGGTTAGGCGTTCACGCGCAATACCGAAGGTCCCGGGTTCGAGTCCTGCGAGGTGCAGGAGTCGTGGATGCGCACTGCTGATGAGTCCCATACTAGGACGAAACGGCAGTCCAGTGATTCCAGGTTTCTAATGGTGGTCTAACAATGATTGATTGATGATTTCAAATGTGTAAAAAATAAATAATCATTAAAAGGATTATAAATTAAAATTTTGTATAGAATTAGAGTTTGAATAACAATCATTTAACAATCAATTTACAGCACTAACCAATTTTATCAATGATTTGTTTGCTAAACTGATACATCAATATCTCTGATACATGATTGATAATTGATGCGATACCGAATAAAGTTGGTGAACCATTCAATTCTTGCATATGCCAAAATAAAAAAGTGAATACTTGACCTAAGCCCAAACCCATAAACCATATAACGAATAGAAAAACCAATAGATTTGGTTGACGAAATTGTTTCAGCGCACGAAACCAACTTGTTACCTGAAATTCATTATATGGACACACAAAAAAACACAACGTTCATTGTTTATTAAAACATTGAGTATTTCTACATAATTATTTATTGATAATTGAATACTAACTAATATGTGATTGGTTGAAAAATTATAATAATCTGTTCTGAGGATTACCAATCAGGATCATATTATTCTTCTTAGTTGTATTGAATAAGTTCTTGAGATCATAGTTAGAATTAAATTGAACATTTGTAAATACTGTAATTTATATTGAAAGGTTACTGAAAACTAGGATGAATTACACAAGAAAATGGTGAAGCTCTCAACATCGATATAAATCAACATCTCACTCGCAATGAACTTGACGTATCATTGATTCATTTAAAAATGCTCTCGTTGCTTTCAATTCAATACTTCATAAAGATGAAAGATTAGAACTAAGATGATGTATTTTTTATTTATTCCTAGGTATTGTTTTCAGTTAGACGTTTTATCTTTGAAGTTTTTTTATCTCCTCATAATATGTAAATATAGAATAACTGCAATAGAGAATTTAAAATGATAACAAAATTTTGTGAATTGTTGATCAACCTACATGATCAACTCCTATGCATTAAATTGTTTCCGATCAAAGTCAAGTAAGGTCATATGAAAAAGGTTTACTAAGTATGCAATATATTTTAATAATAATAATAATAATAATAAAAATAATAATAGAAGTTCAAAACGATTAGTCACTTTTATAAATCTTGACAGAACACTCAAAATAAGTAGTTGATCTTTCACTCTCTCTCTCTCTCTCTCCTTCATTTACAATGATCGCCTTATGTTTATTTGAACTTTTATTTAATTGACCTTTTATTTATTTTCCAATAAAACGCCTTGACAAGTGTACATGTATGACCAGATTGTTCGAAATACATCACAACATATTTCAGACCAACAAAGTCTTCTCATCGATCGATCAAAATTATAGACACATCAAACATACCATAAGGTAGGAAACTGTACAAAAATATAATGTCAATAGAATGTAAGTATGATAATAACAGGTTATGAACACTTTTGTAGAGAATAGTAGTTATTTACCAATGATAGATCAAAACTAGAATGATATTCACAATAAATTATTACAGTATTCGTTCCCGTCCTTTTTCTGAAGACATATTTTACTAATTATTTAAATGTTTTAATGTTATTTAGAGAAAAAGATTATCTTTTCATCATTGTTACAGTGAAGAGTTATTCTTGACTTTTGACATAATTTATGAATCTCGTTCAGAGCATTCAACACATCTCTTGAAATCTAGAATTTAATGATCATTTCCGGGAATAGAGATGATCTCTCAATTTTGTTTGATCTTGATCAATATAAAAGTGTATGAAAATTGCTGTTTTTTTAAATAGAAGTTGTTCTGGTAGAAATAATGAACTTTAATGAATGATTTGTACCAGTAATTAGTTTAGTAGAAGTTTCTGTTTATTATTTATTATTAAGATGGAAGTTTTCAAATACTTGAAGTAAAATTTCATCATTTGAAGGATCAGTGATAAGTAGAGGAAGCCTAATAGATGATTCTTCTAAGTTTATATTACTTTCATAGTACCCAGCCATGAACTACTTATGAAATGAGACTAGGATATTCCTTTCTTAAGACTTCACTTATGGTGCAGACCAGATATCCGTTTGCTGACTAAAGGACGAGTGTACTGTGCAGTAGTTCGCTCCGTCTTACTTTATGACTGTGAAACATGGCCAGTCAGAGTAGAAGATATTCGTAGGTTACTGGTTTTCGATCATAGGTGTCTTCGAAGCATTGCTCGTACATCCTGGAACACCCGAGTGAGCAACGCTGTTATTAGGAAACGGGTGCTAGGTAAGAATGGCAGATCAATAGATGAAGTAGTGACACTTCATCAGTTGAGTTGGTTGGGACATGTGTTACGTATGCCCAACCACCGACTGCCTCGTCGAGCTTTGTTTTGCAGTGTAGGAATAGGTTAGAAGAAAGTTAGGGGCGGCCAAACCAAAACATGGCAGAGATCCATGAAGTCATTGACGAGTGGACTTAGCCATGTCGGTAGTTGCCAACTACCTGGTTGGAGTCCGCGAGATGATAATAATCGATGGTTAGATACCCTGAATGACAAGGCTCAAAACCATTCGCAATGGCGCCGGTCCATTTATTCTTTGTGTTCTATCAAAACTTTTTAATTCTTTATCACTTCATCTTATTAAGTCTATTTCATTAGATTCTTCTACTTCTTGAATAACATCTAATTCTAACCTCTCCGATTACTTCTAATACCTTTACTACCTCTTCTACTATTGGATTTCAATTGACAACTATATCTCTGTGCTGATACGGTATGGCAACATGAAGTGATATATTTACTACGAAGTTCTACGTTGCATCTAACTGACTGACTGTCTTTCTTATGACAAGAGTAATAGCTATTCAGATATTTAGAAAGTTTATTCTACCCATGCACTTTTTCTCATTTTCTAGAAAATACATTGTGTAAGTAAGCCATCATTATTGAACGATGAATAAAGTGTTTTTGAAATGGTATTATTTTTTCATGAATACTGGGATTTTCAGTAAAACAATTATCATTGAATGAAAATGTTTAGTTTCTGAATATGGCGCCCAAATATAAATGTAATAATAATAATAGTAATAATTATAACGATCATTTTACTTACTTTTAATTGAGCTGCAGCAGCTAATTCTTCTTGTCGTGCATCTATTGAATTCTGATTTTGTAACTTATTTCCATCACTTTTTTGAACAATTTTTATTCCAAGCTGTTGTTCTAATATTTCTTCATTACTATGTTTAGTAGATTTTGCACTGTCAACCACTTTTCCTTTATCCATTTCATTGACTAGTGTATCAGATTTCCAATCTTTTGAACCAACATCATCTTCATCATACTCTTCATTAACTAATTTTGAACGACTTTTTGTTGTTCTACCCAAAAATGTTCTAGCCATTTTATCTTTCACTAATTTAAAATACATACTGTCTGAATCCCCCTCATATTGAAATGTGAATTGTGTAGCAATGAATAAAGCGAATGCAATAAATACTGAATATGTTGCAAAACATACCATATAATTTTTTTCACGATAACCAGGATGTAAACAAGGATAGTCAGGAAAACTTGTCGAATGATCTAGTGTTAATCCAATGAAAAACATTGATAATGCCCAACCAACTGAACCAAAGATACGTTGTTTTTCATAATTATTACAAAAGTCAATTCCACTTTGTTGTAAAACTGTTGCATCAACAATTGGTATAGCAGCACAAGACATAAGTTCACTAAAAAGTACCAGTAATAAGATTACAATGAATATTTGATTGATTTTTGTTTGACCATAAACAACTGTAGAATACAGAGGCATGACAAGACTTCCAGGTGGAAATTGTGTAGGATCATGATAAGCTTGTGTTCTTGCGTAGAGATTTTGATCACCAGTCTGTTGTCCAACACCTGTACCCCATCGTGTTGCTTTCATTTTTGGCGGAGATACTAATAATTTAGTGTTGAGATAAAGTGGTGACTGTCCTAATTGATTACGAATTTTCAAGGCTAAATCTCTATCCATATCAACCGATTTAACATCATCATATCTTGATGCTTTATAAGGTTGAATAATGCTCAAAATCAAACCATCTTCATCGTCGCTTGTTGTAGCATTATATCTTGTTGTTCTTGGCAAGCTAACTAAACAACCTTCGGGTGTTGGACGTACAAATCCTAAGCCAAGTGTAAATGCCATTGCAAAGAATAAACTAACTAGAACAAACATCTTGCCTTTCTTCCATTTATCAGCTAATGCAGTCCAAAATGGTGCTGCGAAACATTCAACTAATGATCTTGTACCACTTAGAATACCACATTGTAAAGCATTCAATCCAAGTTGTTTAAAATAGATTGATATAAGCGGGAAAAGTGAACCGAATGCTGCGTAATAAGCAAAATAAAACAACTGATAAATCAACACGGATCGATCGAAAAATGATCGGAACCATTCCATGAAATTTTTTCTTGATGAAAATATTGATGAAAAACTTTGAGGTTCTTGTTCTTTACCATATTGTGTATCAATTGTAGTAAATTCATTCTTGTTCATTTTCTTCTATGACCTAGAACAGTAATAATAACAACTTGGAAATAAAACTCATTAAGAAACTATCATTATCACAGTTAACTAATAAGATTTTTAGACAAATTTCTCATTGAAGTTACAATGACAGTTAAGGATAGTAAATTCAGAGCATCGTGATCGTAATAAATAACTGTAATGTTATATGACCAGGACCAGGAACGGGAACCGGTCCCGGATTCGGACCTCATACTTTCTGGATACATGTAGAATACAAGTTCTACTTCATTTCACGTCTTCTTATTTTTTACTCAAAATGGGGGTTGGGATAATCGGATTTGAGTAGCATGTCGTGTCGCCGGATCCTCGATCCTCGATCTCGTTTTCCGACTAGGTAAACTCGTAATAGTTCAAGCATCTCAACTGACGTGTTTACGTGCAGGCGTAACAATAACAGAATTAGAGTACAGACAATATGAAGTAATTTAAAATAGTATTGACAGTATTTAGATATAAAAAATAGTCATGTAAATCCTTTCTTTGTCAATAATATATTGCAGTTACGTGTGTATAGGTGCAGAGAAAGATTTGTGTCATAAATATAACAAAGTAGATGAATTCTTAATAGATTAAAGAGACAAATGTTTTAAGTCAGTCTGACACTAACAATAATAATAATAACAATAAAACTTAGTATACGTATACACCAAGACTGTATTAACATCTTTTTGATGTTATCAATATACAAAGTGATAACTATTTTCTTGAAGTTTCAAATAAAAGCCTCTAAAGTAAAGACAGATGAATCAACAGAATTTTGTTGTTATAAATTTGGCTTAAATTTTGAAATTCAGTGTTCACTGAATGAGACAATAATAAGCATTTGTCAATACAGTTGATACATCCTTTGCTTAGCCAAGGTGGCCAGAGTTCATGAATTCATGAACTAAAGATCTTAGTCATGTTGTGGTCAAGATCACTGCATAATTTTTCTTTTACAAACTTTTTCTTGCTTCTTGAAAAATATTCACTATATCTAAGAACTGTTTCTGATGATCATTGAAATAGACATTAATTCATTGATATTCATCTGAATAATTTCAGCTTACTGTGCTGTGAACCATTATATATATGTTCAAGGTTCTGTACTGCTTATAACTGACTGATTAGATAAACTTGAGATTGATGTAGAAATTGGTTATGGATTTAATAACTCTCTTTATCAGATGAATTAAACATGTATGAAGACATATGTGTACTTACTTTGAGTTTAATTATAATATCTTATAAAAAATTTTTATTTGACGATGGGTGATTGTTTCAGCATTATGTGTTAGGATATGGATATTTCTTTTGTACAGAATTAGGAAATTCATATAGACATTTTCCTTATCAGATTCATTTTTTTAAGATCAACTTTTTAATGACTTAAACACCGTGGAAGACGAAATATATCGACTCGAAAATTTCTGTTACAAGGGCAGAATATATATATATATATATATATATCGAAGCACTAAATTCAACGTACATGTATGAAAATTAATTTGAGATAAGATATTTAATTAAGCAGAAATAAAACAATCACTTTTAGTTGAGCACTTACACTGAATTCCTCTAACAAAACCTGTGGTGTAGTTCAATGTTTTCGTGAATAAAAGATGCATAAATGTTATTTTAAGAATCACTAAACTTTTCCCAATTGTCGAGTGACCTTATTTATTGATTAGCTGTATACTTAAAATTATTAGAGGAAAGAATTTTCTTTAGAAATTTTTCTACTCACTCACTAAATCCTGATTGGCTAAAGTATGTTTCTTTCAAAGTTTTGTCTCATCAGACCTCACATTCTTTTCTGTCTATAATCCGTGCTACATAACTACACTAGTTTGCTTTTATTATTATTATTATTATTATTATTACTATTTATATTGAAAGCAATCAATGGAACTCTGAACGAGTGGAAATATGTAAAAACCACTTTATATTTGTTAATAAATGACGTAAACACGAGTGAAAGTGTTAAAACCTAACTGACAGAAGATGAAAAGAAATCAGAAATACCTATTTAACAGTTGAGTATTCTGGTTTTTCATCAAAAGGGTAGAGAAGTACTATCTTAAAAATGTCAGCTTTGACATTTCATTATTATTTCTGGTGTTGACTGGCATTTATCGAATGACCTAGTGATCGACAGTATTGATAGTTTCCTGAGGAAATTGAATTAATTTGTCTTTAATGTCTGAATGCTACGTTTGAATTTTCTTACTTGTAAATCATAATGTCTATAGATCAGAACATTCAATATTATTTGATAAAAAGAAAGTGATTTCATTTAGTTGAAATTTCTCTTTTCACGTGAAAATGCTCAGTTACACATCAAATCAAAAAATCATCAGGCAAGGATCATCGAACTTATCCACTTTTGTCATTTGGTGTCGTCACAAGATTACATTTGTGATCAAGCGCCATACGACTGATAATTCATTTGCTTTGTTGACTGACAGAGGTTTTCGTGCCGATAGTATGGCAACAGGTATTGGTTGTTTTTGTACTCGGAAATTACATACTGATTTCAACATTGAAAAAACTTACCTATAGTCTAAGAAAAATAGTTGAAAAAAATTTTTTTAGTTCCATTATTTAAACATTACTGAATGAACTGTATGTAACAGATTTAAGGGTTTTGATTTATACATACTGAAAATAGATCATAACGTTTGTGTTCAGTTACAATGCGTGATAAGTTCAACGTAACAAAACAACCGGTTGCCTGTCTATAATGAATGTCAACTAAGTTCACATGGGTAATTTTTTCTTTTCATGAAAGATGGTACAGTTTCACTTCAGTTGCAGTTAAGTTAAGTATTAAGTTTTTGATCAGCAAACGAAAACGTGTATTGCACAGTATTGGAAGTATTACCGGTAAAGTGTTTATGGTAATAGTGTAAAATTGTTGATATATAGCACCGCAATGCAGTGTATCATAGTTTTGGATGTCCTATGACTGCTGTCAGGAACCATAATATACAGACAATGTTTACTGCACAACCTATCTCTAATAAGAAATTACTAGTGATTTCCTGCAAATCACTGGAACCACTATTTCTCAAAAATGTTTGGTAATGCTTCGATTTTGAAACCGGATTTCTGAGTTTTAGTGTACGATAAGAACTAATCTAAGTTGGAAAGCAATGGGTAGCTGATATGTCATACTGTGGGTTACTACAGTAATTAAAAACTCACTAAACCACCGAGGATCTGATTTAAAACTCGAGGCTCTAAGGGGTGAAAATTATCTTCAAATCGGTGGTACAGCGGTGGGTGAGCATTGCTGAAAAATCTCGTGATAGGCCGAAAAGGCTCTCTAATATGTCCTTGATTTTATTGGTCGTCTAAGTAAACTTAGATCGTGATGTGATCTATTATCGGAAGCCATTAATCTACATAAATATCAGATGTTACTAATGAGTTTTGTCAGTATGGTGTCCCCGGTCCATACTGCTTACTGACCATAAGTAATATCTTTCAGATTTCAAGTTGAAAAATGGATAATAATAACAAAGATGTTAGGGAAGTGAACAACTATTGACCGAATTCGTATTATGATACGCGATTTATCTTTCATATTTGTGATATGTCGTTTCTAGATAATGTTTCTTCGGTTTGTAGTCTTAGTGGCCCGGATCTGACTCTGATTTGGAGAGACAATTAAATTGGCCATGAAACAAATCTTCCTTCTGATTTCCTTATATCATTATTGTGCTGAAGTGATTTGACTTTTATGGAGAAAGCACAGAAGGTTACATGGAAACATTCATGATTAAAACCAGTAGACGTTTTACCGAACAATTTTTTTATTCGTACGTTTGTACCACAAAACTGCCAGCAAATATACTTATTCATCTGAAATATCCCTCCTTCTGTGTTATTAATGTACAAGGGAATAATGCTTATGACCCGAACGTAATTGGTTGTTAGACGTTTTCATAGTCATCCTCTACCCGAACCACTACAAGGCAAACGGTGATAATTATAAACGTAATACAGCTTCCTTTTGCGATGAATTTAGTTCAAACATTTGCTTAATCAGGCTAACAGTAACCAGAAACGTAAGGGCAAGGCTAACCGGGGAACGTGAATGGGCTAACTGCGTTGGACGAGGCATGACTAAGTGTTTGTAGTCTGACAAAAATAAGCTAGACATGTGATAAGCGAGGCAAGCAGTGCCAACAAGCGCTCAAGTCAAAGCAAATAAGATCATAAGTGAATAAATTACAAGGACGATTGACCTGTATATAGTAACTCAGGCTGAAGAGGTTAATTATTTTGTCCAGAAGCAAAGAGAGGCCGTCAAGTTCAGCATTTTAGTATATACAGTAGGAACTAAAAAAATAGTGTGGTAAGTCTTCGACGTTGATACTAACCCTATTATTGTATTAATCTTACCTGACAGTGTTCGATCATGCACCTGCACTAGATAAATATTGGGTGTGTCAGGACACGCATTACTTACAACCACTTGCCTATCTAGTTTACACACATCTTGAAATACTAATGGCCTTTTAAATGCTGTCTTAGAGTCTCTTCCTTTCTGACTTTCGGTTGCAAAATGTTTGAGCCTCGTGAATAAAAACCCTGAATATCCTCAGCATTTTCAGTGTATCCTCACGTCTTTCCCCAGGCATTCAGAAAAATACGTATAAATGGACATGGAAGAAATGATTTTTGGAAATGCAAATGTACTTCAGATACCTGAAGGGGTGGGAAGATGAATGCTTAGCCCATTTGAATCGTTTTGACATGAACGATCTAGGACTGCTTGAAATGAGAAACAACTATTTAGTGACTTATCGACATCACTTGTTTTTTTATTAACAGTAAAAAGTATTCGAAAAACGGTTCTGAATTGATTCTTATGCTTTTTGTTTAAATGCTCAAGTGTTTTATTGGAGCTAAGGAGCACTATGGCAAATATTTAAAGTGAGTATTTATACCGGTTTCAAAACTTTGGGCTGTCCGTTCGTAGTTTCCCTTTCCAGTTTCTACACACCTGAAGCCAGCATGATCAACGGTTATTCTTTTGCTATTCATATGAAATGCGAATGTATTCTAAGTGCTTGCTGAGTCGTCGGCTCATCTGAAATTCTCCTCTTATTATCTTTGATTTTCTATTTTATTATTCCCAGTATTGCAACTAACTGATCGTTGGCCAAATAGCATAGTAGATGCTGTCGTTCATAAGCCCTATGTCTCCAAAACAGATGTACTCACGCAAAACACAGGACATACAATTTCATCAATGTCTAACGACTGACTAGAATTAACAAATACTTGGAACCGTACCCGAAGAACTAGTTCTTGAAAAAGATATTGGATATATAGGATTAGATGACGGACATTGAATCTTTTCGTTGTTCTCTGCTTTAGTCCTTCAAACCAACGCTACTCTGCGTGCCTAATTAGTTCAAGAAGTTCCTTCTTGCTTGACATACAACTGCAGCACTATCAACCTCTGGTTTCGTCCCTAAGGTTTTCCTCATCTTACCCTTCTGTCGCTCCCTGTTGTCGACGGCTTTTATCACTGAAGGGTGGTTCAATGAAATATTTCTGGGAGATCTAGTTTTCATGAAACTAATTGGTGCTTTCAACAAAGTCATTCCCTAAGGTTTTAAATTAAAACTAGAAAGAATTTAGATTTTGTTGTAGAAACAAAAACTGTTTAGGTGACTTTCATAGTCAGCTGGTAACAGACACCTGTAAAATGTACTTTATCAGCTTGGAAATTAGTGAAAAGTGGAGGTCCCCATGGTGTGATCGTTGGCTCACTTTCATTGTTACGTGTGAGTCGTTTACCAACTGTCAAAAAGTTATATGTTCTAATTTTTGATCATGATATCAATATTTGTAGATTTATACACTATATGTCGCCGGTTGAGTGGATAAATAGGTGGTTGTTAGAAGTTAGGTTTGGTAAGAATGTACTTATACAATTGAACATTTGAAATGATTCTTATAACTGCACAATAGGATAATTGGTATTTGCTACAGTTATAGATTGTAAGGATCTAAGAGTTTAAATTATAAACGGCCTTAGAAGTAATAGTGATTGTGAGACTGCCTCTGCCAGAGGCTTTATAGCCAAATTAGCTATTCGCAAGCAATTTAGTTATTTAGATGAAGGAATGTTCGGAAAATTATACCCAACGTTTGTCAGAGAGCAATTTTTATCTAGGTATGAAGTATGTACACCTGAATAATTTCAACAAAGAGGAACGAAAATTATGAGCGGTTTCATTAATTTATCTTACTAAGACAAAGATTCCTCAACCTAATTCCGTTACGTTACCTCAGGTGATTCAATGCTGATTAATATCAAAGCTTTTTCTTTCGGCTGGTATTGATTATCTAAGGAACATTTCAAGGGACCCAAAACTCCAGAACAAACTGTTTACGTTTGGAGCTTCTATTAGAGCATCTAATTACCAAACATTTATACTGGAACACGTGATACCGCCGCTTATTATTAGATTGAAATATCAATTGGACATTCACTTAATACTGATTGCGAAGGCTACCATGAATCACTTTACCTAACACGGCAGATTTCTCTCTTTACCCCCCTTTCAAGCTCTCCTTGCTAACACCATTTCACGATCAAGGTATTTATAGTGCTTCAAAGTGGGATGCAAATCTCTAGATTTTGTAAATTACTGAATGACATTTTTTCCTGCCAAGACTGTCCTAGTCTTACGTCAGTGTTATTTGCATTACTTAGAGAAGTGAATCCTATGTGCCTACATGGTCCTAGAAGTAACAATTTCCGCACTTGTTTTTCCAAGTGTTGATTTCCTATCAGGATGTTGATTATTCGAAGCAGAATGTCATATTCCCACTTGGTTAAGATGTGACCAAATTCACTGTTATGTAACAATACTGTTACACTTTCAATGCATTTTTATCCTTTGAAATCGAGAAAGGTAATTCAGAGTAGGACTATTTCAATGCCTAGAGTGATAATAGGGAGTAAGGTAATTAGGTAACTCAGTCCTAAAAGTCTGATCATTCCACATGGATTCGGATAGCCAGGTTGATCTTATTGAAGTATATCGCTTGTCGTAATGGAGAGGTGCCAGTTTACGAATCAAACATGTTTATCTTATAGTAGCCCTTTCCGTATAAATATTTTGCTATAAAACACTGTCAATAAAGGTGGAAGACAAGCAAGTTTTAGGATTTGATCATGATTGTCTCAGAAAGACATCTGACACTGCGTTGAATAACTTAGTGAGTAATGTTGAGGTAAGGGATAGGATGAAACTAGTGATAGAGAGTGTAGTAATCAATCATATAGACCGCTTCACTTATCTTGGAAGTTTCATCAGTGCTAATGGCCTGGTGACTAACGAAATCTCAGCTCGGATACGGAAAGCTTGATTGGCTTTTTCCACCCTGAGTCGCAAAATATCCGTTTGCTGACTAAAGAATGAGTGTACTGCACAATTTTTCGCTCCACCCTACTTTATGGTTGTAAAACAAGGCCGGTAAGAGTGGAGGACATCCGTAGATTATTAGTATTCGATTACAGATGTCTTCGAAACATTGCTTGTATATTGTGGGACAACCAAGTAAGCAATCCTATAGCTAGGAATAGAGTAATAGGTAAGGATGAAGTAGTGACACTTCATCAGTTGAGGTGGTTGGGACATGTGTTATGTATGCCTAACCACCGACTGCCGCGACGAGCTATTCTTCGCGGTGTAGGAATAGGTAGGAAGAAAGCTAGGAGCGACAAAACCTAAACATTGCAGAGATCCATGAAGTCACTGGCAAGTGGACTGAGTCATGTTGGTAGATGTAGGCTACTTGGTTGGGGTCCGCGAGACAAAAGTCACTGATGGTTAGAGACCTTGAACGACATGGCTCAAAATCGTTTGCAATGGCGCACGTGCATTCAATCTTTGTGTCCTCTGAAATTCTAGCCTTCTGAATTCCCATCATCTCTGTCTTTCTCTTTCTAAAGTTATCTCACTGAATGAAACTTCTCGAATCATATCTTCACTCCCTAATCTTCTCCATTACTGCAAATATTTCTATCGCTACCACAATTGGATTTGAACTGTCAGTTGCGTCTCTGTGCTGATGGTGTATGTCAACCTGAACTTATGTATTCATGTACGGAGTTCTACGTTGTAACTGACTGACTGACTGACTGAAGAGATAGGATGATTGGCAAATATAATAGATTGCTTGATAAGAGTTACATACGTCTGACTGCCAACTACTATAACATAGGATTGCCACGCGAAAGTATGATGGAAGAAACCTAAGGCCAACAAAACTAGTTATCAGTACATGAAGTCATTGGCCGTCGGTCTTAGCCACATAGATAGGTTTAGACTACCTGGGTGAGATTCAATTGGTAACCGCGATTAGAGGTTGAAAACTGTAGGTCGTAAAGCTTAGAATCGTTCAAAACTACTAAGATACATTCATTTTTAATCCTTTCCTTGTTCTTGAATTCCCTTTTTCAAACATTTAAGACACACTCCTAAAGTTTACTTTTACCGTCCACTGTTAATACCGCATCATTTCAACCCGTTTTGTTGTTACTACCTTGTCGCGTCAATTTTTACATGCTATTTCTAGGTTGATTATTCTGAACATTCCTAATTACATGTGGTAAATTTATAGATTCAAAGTAAACTAACGCACAAATTCCCTAACTTACAACAATTTTGTTCTATTTGCATTTTAGATTTTCCAGACTATCGTGTTATCTGAATGGTTCATACTAACTCACCTTGAATAAGATAGTATTGGAACTCTTGTTGCAACGTTGGGGTAAAATACCAATCCGGATATTGTTTAAACAACATGAGTGAACAAAATCTTGTTTGTTTGCTGCAAAAACCCTCTGAAAACCGGTCACAGGTCATCTCATATCAGCTATCCAAGATATTTAAAAATTTGTATCAATTTTCGGCCTTAGATGATGATATGATCTCATATTTACAGGATGCAAAGGACACTGATGATGCAAAACACTCTTCATATATACAAGAAATTAATAAGGTGGCGAGTAATAAAAAAGTCCAATATTTTTAGGTCCTCAAAAGGCACAAGGGTGTCATTGATGAAGTTAACGCTGCAGAATCACGAATCAGGAATTACGGTTTAAGCGTAGATTTATTTCACAACTCAGATTGCGAATCGTCAAGGTCAGGAGGACCCAGCTCTTTGCTTAGTCCCATTGAGGTCGATGGTTTGTGAATGATTTTCGTTTACTGGGTATAGACTCTTTTCTAGGTGACCTTGGCTTATTGACAAAGGAAGACATTTATTTCAATGGAAAACCAAGAAGCCATGGTAAGACGGTTTCTGCGTACGTATTTCTGTCTACGTTGATTAATTAAATTCCTCCATGTACTGAAGGCACCACTATGTTCTTAGACTTATCAAAAAATCAATAATTTGTCAACTGTTTTCTAATCTGTTGATCTGTGACTGCCTAAAGTCATACAATAGAGAGTATGTTCAGGTTTAGCAGCCTCCTTAGACTGCTGTAAAGTAGTCACGAAATTGAATAAATTTGGCAGAAATCCATTGCATAACGAACTGTGTTTCATGTAAGTTGGTTAAAGTTGATTCAGAACGTAATATTTCTTCTAAAATCTCTCAGAAAGCATTAGACCCTTAAGTTTCAACAGTGTTAATAAAGTTCATAAGATTATTCGGTTTTTATAACAGAAAATGCCAATATTTAGTGAAAATATAAGTGCATATTGTTTTGCAGTATTGGAAGATTGTGAAGTTAAAACCTGAATGAGATATCTATAAGATTTAAACCATGTGCTATCGCTTTAAGATTATGATTTTGATTCAAGTAATAAAATCATTGTCGATATTAAGTTTGATTGCCGCATTTATTTATTTTTTCATCATGGCTTTATAAATACACTTGTATTCTGCTTGTATATTTAAAAATAGATAAATGCGATGATTCAAAGTAATAATAAAGATTCCCATTGCGAAAATTAGAATAACACATATAAGCGAACAATATTGTTTCCGATTAGATCGTCATCAGGCTTTACTCTAATATACATGAATATTTCTATGAAAATGTTAAGTCAATCAAGGCAATTTGAGTCAGTACACCTGTCTTCCTACTATCAACTTGTACTTTTGCCTGTTATGTGTAGTGACGTAATCTATTTCATTTCATTGTGATTATTGACTCAGATTGCCTTGACCGGTTTAAACATTTTCATAGAGTAAAGCCTGATGACGATCTAATCGAAAACAATATTGTTCGCTTATATGTGTTATTCTGATTAAAAGTAACTATTTTTTCCGGCTGATTATCAATCACATACTAAAAAATAAAATAGTTTGAGTTCAAGCAAAATATAAGAAATCAAATTGATGTGTTTTAAATTGTGTTTCTAAAAATGCTGTTTTAAATGTATAAAATGCACAACAGAAGATCATCAACACTATTCTATTCTATATGAAACAAGTGTAATTATTTTTTTTGTCAAACTTATGCAGATTTTTCAACCATAAAGAGTTCCACCAATGATGAAAACATTGAAAATGTCAATAAAACATCAACAATAAAACCAGTTATAAATTCCAAAGGAAAAAAACTCAATCAATTGAAATATCTTAAGTCTAAGAAATACTCAAAACATGATGATGTTGTGAGTTTTATACTTTCTAAAACTTGTGACTATATGTGTGTCTATTAAATGGTGTACTAGAATGAAATAGATTTCTATTACTTCCTGATTGCTAGCAATTGTTATCTTATTTAGGTCAATTCACGATTTTCATAGTATTCAACAATAATCTCCACAACTTCCATATTCGTATTTTCTGTTTGAATTAGACTGGTTATTCTACTGCTGGATCATTGGATCAGCGGCAAAATGATCATTTACTGAAGCTTTTTTTAATGATAGTATATTAGAAAACATTTTTATTGCATCAGTTGTATTTCAGTTTAGTTATAAATTGATAAAAATCGTATTTCTTGATCGTCTAGAATACTTAGGGTTTTTATGATTTTTAATTATCTGTATAACTTATCACTATATTCTTGGTTAACCAACAGGCATGCTGCACATGCACGCCGCTGCATTTTGAGCAACACAAGAGCCAATATTGCGATCACCCCTGTCCCATACGGGGACGCACATGTTGTCTGAATTGGTCTGAAGACAAGCGGACGTCCAAAAAGCACGTGCACGAGCAGTGGCCCCCGTTAGGGGACTTATGAATCAACTAGATCCCTCTAACCAATCCACTACCCACAATACCCAGTCGGCAAGGGCGGCAGGGCGAGCTCTCCCAGCTAGACCTGGCTCCCGGAACGGAATGCAGAGCCACCCAGTAGTGCACTAACTAGCAGCCATTCCAACCGTCTGACCTCCAACTGCCTTGCTCTGATGCAATCGACCGTAGCCCTCAGACCCCACATGAAGCTAAAAATCGAGTTTGTCCCACAAGGTCAGCCGGAACGTACATTCTCCCATGGGGAAGATGTCATGGACTCAACCAAGCGCAAGCACTCGGCCAAGCAGGATTGATCCCACATTGGCGTCCAGTATCTTTTAGCACCGGATCACATAACCCGACTGGAGTACTCGCTTCGGCGATGCACATGCTAAAACTTTAACTTATCACTATATAATTATTGCATACTGAAAGCAATTGTGTTATGAGTACCTAGACTAGTTTGCCTATTTCAGTACACATTTAGTTAAATGCCATCTCCATACTTTAATGCTCAAAGTCAACTACATGAATTTTTGGTTCTCTATTAAGTTTTGTAATTTTCATTCAAATAATATTACTAACATAAAACATTGTGATAAAAAAATAAGAATTTATTTTACAGACGACATCAGATACGAATTTAGTACCGCCTACAAGATCACTGATTCCATTTGGGAAAACGGCAAAGGAGAATAGATTTTTATTCCAAGCTGAACCCGAAACAATCACTTTTAAGACTTATCTAACAGGAAATATCTATGAGGTAATTTTTTTATAAAACTATAAATTGGTCAACTGTTGTGTAGGCTATTGTTAAAATACGCAATATTTCTAACACTAGTCGGTCTATTCGAGTACTTCCACCAAAAACAACACATTTTTCAATTAAAGAAGGTAAGTATGTATTAAATAACAGTGAATCATAGTACGTATCACATTTAGTGTGACTGTTGATTAATTCATAAAAGATGATTTTTGTTATGCATATAAGAATTTTATTGAATGTAATGGGGCATATATAGCAAGAAGTAATTTCTGATTAAAACATTTCTGTGATCCATCTTTAACTATGAAGTCTCAGACTTCGGATTCAAATTAATAAAAAAGTTTCTGCTGCTCCTGTGGTGATAGCTATATTGGGCGTACTAACAAGCAAATGAACCAAACGAATGAGTAAACAGCTCCTACCATGTTTTAGAAAGTGCCAGATAAAAACAATACATGGCTCTATCTTGGCACACTTGGTTGATAGTTGTCATAATATAGATAAAACAGAATAATTTTGAGTCATCTGTCGTATAACTCCATCATTTCCCAACAGGGTTCGAACCGGTCTCCCTTATATAACAGAAGCCATAAGAATCCTAACATTCAACTCTTATTTATGCTAAAATCGTGAATAAATCATTGTAGGTCCACCATTAGAAACCAGGAAGCACCAAACGGCCATTTCGTCCTGGTATGGAACTCTTTAGCATATATGAGATAACTTTAACCGTTTTCATTAAATTCCACATGAACACTGATCTAATTTCCGAAGAGAAACAAATTTACAGGAAAAAAACTATGTTCACACATGACAGGCCATCAACTGTCATACTTATTGTTGGCAAAGATGGCTGATGATTGGCAGAGGAATCAAGGACGTATGTTTCTTGACTAACAATGCTTGCAGCTTAATGGCGATACCGAAGCCAGCCCCACAGGATGTACATATTTCAAAGTGACTGACAAACTGAAGCTAGCAATATCATAGAGAAGATTCAAACAACCCATACACATATATCATGCTTATTGCTAAAACTGTGTAGTGAATTATCCAAAAGAATTTTATACAGAGAAAATATTAGAGGCTACAATAAAAATGGTTATACGTTACTTAATCAATAAAAACGACTGATGGGGTGAAGAGCGTGAGTCTTTCAGAATAATTACTCTCCAATGAGTAATATAGTATATGCTTGCCTTCTAAATAAGATTCGATGAGACTTAATCATTTTCAGTACCTATAGTTAATCACCTACTGAAGTTTGATGAGTTTGTTCTTTTGTCAAAAGCCCCTTGATACATATATGCGTAAAGCAAAGGTGAATACTACAAATGTATTTTGCAAGTTAAATGTAATAATTTGTAGGGCGATAAAAAGTAATCAACATTTAACCTATGGATCCAGATTTTTCTGCCAGTCAGACAAATCATAACTGAATTATTCAAATAGTCACTTTTCTTATATTCAAGTGAGATTTTTATATGTACTGACCGCTTAAGGATAATCGATAACTTATTGTCTTGTTTGCAGTGGTGTTTACTGTTATTTGTTTATTTTGGAAAATCAACAGGAAAATTTCCACTACAAGGTAGTAGTATTATTTCACCGGGAATGGCAGCTGTTTTTCTAGTACAATTCTCTCCTGATAATGTTGGCGATTTTGAAGATGAACTGACAGTGAAATGTGAAAATCAACTTGAACCACTTTGTGTTAAATTGTTAGGGAAAAAATCACGTCCACAACTAAATAGTATGTTTTGTACTCTTACTATGATTATTTGTAAACGTTTCTATAAGAATCAATTAATACCAATTTTACAAATCTATGGAATTAGCGTATTCGCCTAATAAATTTAAATGCTCATATCATAATGAAATTGTTTTGACTGATATAGTTGTGAAGGTTGATAACTTGGATGATTTTGTTGAAGTTGCTTTCTTTGGTGAACTAAATGGTTTAATCATGGTTTTTTGGGACAACATCATCAGTACAAACTTGAGAGAGAAATGAGCTTTGTGAATTTCCTTTCGGTTGACTAGCAGCTTGTTCAGTTCACTTTGAACATGATCAGTTGTTCTTGATACTTGTTTTCTTGCTGTCTGCTTGATTTCCTTTTTTTGGTCTTGCAGTTGATAATGCTTTTTCTAACTGGCCTATAAACAGATAGTTTAAATATATCTAATGATCTTTAACTGATCTAAGTGCTAAGGTCGAAGAAATTCTCCGGCTCATATAGATGAAGATAAATAAGACAACCACTTTATCTGATTTTGTGTTTTTCCTATATGAATGGATTTCTGTTGTAGATGATGTTTGACTTTCATCCTTTTGTCATTTCGTCTTACTATATGTCTGAGACGTATCCAACTATCACAAATGAAACCACAAACTAATCTTAGCTAAATAAACATTTTAAACTTGAGGGCACTGGACAGCGGTTTCGTCCGAGCACGGCACTCATCAGCAGTGCACATCCACAACTTCGCACGCGGGAACCACACCTAGGGCCTACGGTCTCGCGAGCGAATGCCTGACCTCTAGACAGCTGAACCATCATCCAACGGTGCCAACATCTAACTCCAATCAGTCCATGATGTTATTCAAACCTCCATCCATTGGCTGTGGTTGTCTAGTGCTTTTTGGTTTTCAGTGGGGATCCAGCTATAATCAGTTCGTGATTTCAACTGTTAAAATGCTACAAACTCCACAACTCCGTTTTAAGTTTCCAATTTGATTGATGAGTTGTTCGGTTTTATGTTTATTTTTCCAAACGGAAATAATTTATGAGTTTCAAAATCAATGACAAAGCAACCGGAATATAAATAACATTATGATATTCAATTGGGTCAAAACAATTTTTTAATACCATAGAACTGTTTATGTTGGAAGTTAACTTTTTGATGTAAAAAAAATAAAGGTTTGGATTAAGGATATTAATCATAGGATTAAGATTCTAGTATTTCTGCTGTCAAATTTATTCATGGATGATAAATATCAAATTTATCAGATATTTATTTCAAGCAAATCTATACAAATAAACTGTTCACCACT
The DNA here is from genome assembly GCA_944470395.2 of Schistosoma turkestanicum. NCBI lineage: Eukaryota > Metazoa > Platyhelminthes > Trematoda > Strigeidida > Schistosomatidae > Schistosoma > Schistosoma turkestanicum. Next base: position 29,380,375 of record OX103974.1, read on the forward strand.
ACTGATCAAATAAATGGATGGAAAAGGGAAAAATTTAGAAGCAAAAAATAATTGTCTATAAAGCTAAATAATTTTAAAATATTCTATCGTATAGAAGGTTAGACATGAAATTCAATTCTACACGTAGAAGATCTTATCTAGAGTGAAAATAAGAGCTTCACAATTAAACTACCTTCTAGCTCAGTGAACATAATGCCATCGAAAGTATTTATGGATACTTTCATTAGATTAGATTATCTATGTGAATAAACCAGATCACTAGATCTGTGTAACTTGTTCACTTACAATAATGTTTATTATTATTTCAAACTAGATTTATGTCCTAAATACACATTGTATGCTTTTTTCTTCTAATATTTCATCAATTAAAGTACTTGAATGTTATGATTTGGGTTATACATTGAAGGGTGGTTCAAAAATAAGCACTATTCAACTGAAGAACAGTAATGCAGAGATTGCATCGAACAGTAAATTTCTTTTTATTACACAAGAGACATTTAATGACTGTCAACAGTTCGATGCAAATAATTTCACAGTAAGTAAATTTCACATTTTATTTTTTTTTATTGTATGAAATGAATGTAAGAAATGTACTTCTTGTCGGCTTACATACAAAAGCAATTTAATTTTATTTCACATTTAACTTACCTGCAGTCATTGACGTCAAGTCTTTTACTTAAGCCTGGGTTTGTTTTGGATTTTGTGATTTGATTAATGCATTTTTAGGTTTTAAAATAAGTAGACAGAATTCCTGCTGAAAACTGATATATATATATATATATATATATATATATATATATATATATATACATGGTGAAATAATGCGGCTGATTGGTAACTGGTCATGAGACTAAAGTAAAGACTATGAGACAGTCGAATAAATCTTTTCCTAAAGTGTGTAGTTACATGTTTATGTACAAAACATTGACAGCTTTACTACAGTTCGCTGAAGCGATTGCTATAACATTTAAACTAAATATCTGCATCTAAGAGGAATCAGCTATCAGTCTTACTTTACCGTGATCACTTCATTTTATGGGTGCTGTTACGTGATTTTTGGTTACTGTTTGATTATTCTCAATTCTTATCTGGTCTGTATGTGTTTAGTCAGTTTTGTTTTAAGAGTAAAATAACTATTCTCAAATAATTCTGTACCCATGTTCTTGGTTGTTTATTCCTGAAAGTTTGTACACGGACTTTTAATGATTATGTTTAGGTTGTAGGCAGCTGACGAGAAACTGCGAAATAAGATGAATTCAAGTTATTCTACTACATTGATTTTTCTTGCTCTATTGAAATTTATAACTTGGAAAAATTTTAAGTTACTTTTAAAGTGTCTTATATAAAATATAAACAGTGAAAAAACAATAAAATTCATTCAATTCTATTTTGACATGTCAGAGTCTCAACATAAAAAACGTTACTTACTATTTCCGATATGAAATAAGGCTGACCCTGTGTTAGGATATTCATCCAATATCCTAAGACAATTGTTTGTAAGTCTAATTCTATTGATCAATAACCTATTGTCGTCCTAATAGTCAATGTCACAAACTTCAGTGTTGTTTCCTATTCTACCTCACTGTATAAATACGCATTATCTGTAACATTTTATGACCTGGACCTGGTCCCTTAGTCCAGGATCCTGATTCTCTTTCGGACTCGGACTTTCTGGATACATGTAGAATACAGGTTCTACTTCATATCAAGTCTTCTTCTTTTTACTCAGTATGGGGGTTGGGACACTCGGATGAGAGTAGCATGTCGTGTCGCCGGATCCTAGCTCTCGTTTTCCGACTTAGATAAACTCGTAATAGTTCAAGCATCTCAACTGACGTGTTGACGTTCACCCTATCAAGAGGAGAATTTAACACAGAAATGTAACTTTGTTTTGCTATTATCTTATAACTGATTAATTATTATTTATTTAGTGTATTACTTCAAAGAAACCGATTGATTCCATTTATTCACCCTCATAGTGATCCAGTCACAATCCTAACGGTTGAAAGATGACTAAATCTAACTACAGGTGCTACGTTAGATGCACTAATTAATGAATTTTTAACAAGGCAGCAGGAGAAGTGATACAATCTTACCAGTGATTGTAAAGAAACCGTTGAAGCGCTCATTGCAATTACATATAATCAATATAGATATTTATATGTATATAAGATTGTACGAGAAGTGGACTAGTAAATAAAATAATAGTAAATATTATTGACAAATTTCTCAAATATTTGTCATAATTTCTAGCTATTACAAAAACTTTTTGTTAATTGTTTGAAAGTGACCATTTTGTACATACCACCAGTATTATATACTCAAAATGTCAATGCATCCAGTTTTCAATGTTATCTCGCAACTAGATTAGATTAAATTATTTGCACCGCATGACACTAGTGAGTGAATAATTCTGATAACTGTTTAATTGTCTCATGTGATCATTATTATTAGTTTATTACAAACACAAGTTCACATAAACATTATAAATCACCGATTCTTGTTAAAACATATCTCACCGAAGTATAATAATCTATCTTAGCCGAAAACTAAAAATAAACTGACTCGATCCAAATACATAGTTGAAGTTGACAATTTTTAAAGTTGACATATTTCAATAATCATAAGTTAATAACAACTTTGAACGATGTGTAAATTTTGTTTCGGAAATTTTATTCGTTAACAGTAAAAATGAAATATTTTCTTTACATAACATTGTAATTTTTGATAGAAGTATTATTCACTGCATGAGAATTCCACTTCAACGAGTTTATGCTTGGAATCATTTTCACTCAAACCTTTCATGTTCAATCTGGAATCGTTGAAGTCAGTTACAATAACAGTGGAATTTGAACCATTATATGCAGCAGAATATAAATGGGAACTTGTATTGATTTGTGATAATGGTCAATTTTTTCCGGTCACATTCATAGGTAATTAATTATACAGTGTTCAATGTCTTTTGAAAATGTTATTACTTCTTAGATGGGTAAATTGCGGAATTTATTTGAGTTTTAAGGTTGGTTAGTAACAGGGCAACATTAGCTGGATCAGTAGACAGCTATCATTTATTCAAATTTAGTCTGTTTGTGATTTCAACACATTAATTAAAGAAAATATGTCAGTCAGAAATCCTGATCGGTTTTGTTCTTTAACAAAGGGAGTTATGAATTTCCAATCCCTAAGATGAAAATCTATTTATCTTGCGTGACGGTCACTTAGTTCACCACACAGTAGAAGATAACGAAAAAATCCCATTTAACATAGTCAATAGTAATTTTGGAAAGGATATTTATTCAAGTGGTCCCTTATCGTATTTCTTACTTGAGAGCGATAAACAGACTGATTTCGAAATCGTCTATCGATCCAATGGAAAAATCATTTAAGTTGACGATACTTACAAGTAAACAAATTTAAATGCAACTTTAAGGTTATGGCCAAAGTAATGTAGATAATAAACTTGTTAATTTTAATCGAATCGCTATTTCATTTTATTGTTATTTGTTTTAAAAATTGATTGTCAGTTGAAGTATTAAAATACATTAATTTATCCTTGGTAAAGATGACTATGACTGCTATAAACGGTTAGAGAATATGAAGCTTCTTAAAGTTATCAAAGGACATTCGCAATCAACTTGATCTTTAGGAATAAATAAAATTAATCTCCTAAGGGAATTATGGAGTGAGGAAGCAGAACCAATCGATCAAAATATCCGTTTTTTCAAAAACACACTCATTTCGAACATTTTCACTGAAAAAACAGTGTGGATGTCCCATTCAGCTTCGCCAACGTGAATATCAGTTAGCAGTCTATTAACTTAATTTATTTTCCCTCATATCATTCACGCGGATAACGATGGAAATATAGATTCGATTGTAAAACAGTCAAAATACTGGATAGGTGGAATAGGGAATTTTTAGAAATTTGGCATTCAAGTCAGTCTGAATCAGCAAGCATATCGAAATCGATTCAATCTATGCACCAATCATAGGCCAGATCAAAGCCATTTTAACCAAAAAGTTTTCCCCCCTTATCCTGATGACATCATTCTACAAACGTGAAATCGTCCAAAAGTCAAGGACTTTATGGACTATTGTCGTCTTGGTTTGAACTCTCCTACCTTTTATTTAAACTTTTCTTATATCAGTAAGGATTATCTGTTAAGTGAAAATTGTAGTTTTGTTATACTCGTCAATTTATATGCTTGAACTATTATGAGTTAACCTTAGTCGGCAAACGAGAGCGAAGACAAATGGTTCAGTGATACAATAGGCTACTCTAATCCGGCGTAGAAGTGTATTCTACAAGCACCTAGAAAGTATGACGTCTTCGAGCAGACAAATCGAGTCTATAAATACATCGTATAAACGCCCTTGAGCGAGCCACAAAAATAGGGTACTAAAATAATACATCAACCGATGACAGCCAAGGATTTTCCGCGTGGGAATTGTAATCTCAAGGTCAACTGATCAACCCATATGCGTAAGCATCAAATCCGAAATTAGGACCTTTATCAAGTGAGTTTTGGGGATCTAACGTCCCAAACAAGTTTGACACACTGGGAACATGATTTTCGCCGTAATTAGAGCTTATTCAACATAAAAAAATCATAAACAAACCATACGGAATATTATCCAGGAATTACAAGTCTCTTCATATGAATAATAACATTGAAATTGTTCTGTTTAAGCCTAAAATGATTCATAGGTTATATATTATCTTCATGCAGAAGTTTGGTTTAGTTAATAATTAAACGTTATCATTTATCAATAAATATTCACTGATTTTCTTCATCATTTATTACATCCGACAATGTATTTGACCTCTTTCATTGAAATATTAAGCCAGTTTCAAAAAACAAAGAATCTCTTTTCTTCAACTTGCCAATTGTATTATTCTTAAAATAATTCAGGTAGAGGAGAAGAACCTCAATTACAAATAGTCGACATTATTGATCAGAATCATTTATCTACTTGCAATGAATCATCGCCTAGTTTTAGAAAAATCAATACGATTTCAAATGATCAATTTTATTTTTATGAATTTCCAAAACATCATCCTCATACTATTTCACCGAAAACAATGACAATAAGAAATTGTTGGTAAGTAAGAAAATGTTATGATATATATTTGTTACATTTATACTCAGTGGTGTGGCTTTAAACTTATTTACTAAACGATATTAATTCCTTGATTAAAACTTTCTACTTTTAATTTTTACATAAAATTGTTCCTTTTCGTTACTTACTACTTATTATTCAGTATTTAGCAGTAATAGTGATAACATCAAATAATTTGTTTTCATACTTTTTTCTCGAAAAAAGCTGAGTACTGTTCAGCATTATTTAATATAGATGGAGAGTGGCTAGCAAGTGTGTTTTCCTATTCGGGACTCGTCAACTGCATATACCCAAATCTCAGAGTTGAAGCTCACTTCACGACTCAAATCCAGTACCTTATGCTTCAAAGGCCGTCGTGTTATTCACTTAACTGCTGAGTCCAGATAACCACTCGCTTATGGGATAGTGATTATTTCATTTGTATTGGTTGTTTGGATCTTTCGACTGATGTTTTTGACTGTGATTGATCAATCTCTTTGACATTTGTGTATTCTGTGTGGATTGTCTTGATATCACTTTCAAGTTACGAGCATTATTAGCAGCTGTGCCAAAACGACTGATCAAATGCAGTTCTAAGCATCAATGAGAATGAATTAATATTGTTTAGCATTGATAGAAATTACTTAATTGGCATAATTTTTTCTCATCGATTGGTAACTTCTAAATCAACTCTTGTAGTCAAACAGAAGAATTCAAATTATTATTTCAGTTGTTCAAGTTTTACTTTTCTACTTTAGAAAACATTTTTATCACCTTATTAATTACTAGGCAATTGCAAGTATCAATCAATGTTTGGAGTAATATACGCATGGTATTTTTTTTATTCTGTTCAGATTTTGGCTGACCGTCAGTAGAACTAAAATGTTTCTGTTAATTTTTCTGTAATAATTATTACAATTATTAATTTGTATGCTCTGTAAGTTGTTATATATCTGTATGTTTGTTTTACATAAGTATTTCTGAAAAAAGTGCGGCATCGATATCAAGACTTGTATTCTGGCTCACTACATAATAAGTTGAACAGTCTTTTTCAATACCGTTCATTAAGTTGTTTTAGTCAGTGCCGCTCTAATTACGTTTTCCTCGCATAATATGCTTGCTAGATGCACTACCTGGACACTTGTCAGTAGGTTGTCAGATTTCTAAAACCGCCAGACGGTAAATGATTCATCCAATTAAGAGATTTAGTTATTTGAACTAAATTAAAGAAAAAGAAATTTCATCATACTGTTTGTACAGTTAAAGATGGCTTAAACAGGTATAAACCGAACAAAACTGTTGATAAAAAAACTAGTTAAATATTGAGGCTGTTTCCGTTTTGACAACATGACAGTAATTTCATTTAGCCTAAGTTATGTTTATGGGAATTTCTAATCATAAGGGACCGGAATTACAAATCTGACATCTACTGTTATTTTTAAAAACTTTACTTCAATCACCATTAAGTATCCAATCTTATAACTCTATATACACTAGCCTAATCTTATCAATTGAAGATAAGCGTAGATTGGAATTTTAAAAAGGTAAGTCGTTATATTCTGTGTTGCTATTTTTAGCAATTAAAATGGACCAGACAACGCCTACTTCCTTATCCTATGTCGTCTAGCGTAGGAGTACGGTAAGAGGGGGGGATATTTACTTTTATACGATTTTTAAATCATGTCGAAACTCTTGTCTATTACTGCATAGTTTTTTATGGTTACCTATTTGACTTCATTTGTAAAACTCTCAATCAAATGGTTTGTATTTTCCAAACTGTTAAATAAGATTATCTTAATTACTTACTTACGCCTGTTACCCCCAATGGAGCATAGGCTGCTGACCAGTTTTCTCCAACTAACTCTGTCCTGGGCTTCTCTTTCTAGTTCTTTCCAGTTTTTGTTCATTCTTCTCATATCTTTCTCTATTTCTCAGCGTGATGTGTTCCTTATCCTTCCCGTTTTCCTTTTGCCTTGAGGGTTCCATGTGAGGGTTTGTCTCGTGACACAGTTAAGTGCTTTTCGTAGTGTGTCCTATCCACTTCTACCGCTTCTTCCTGATTTCTTCCTCCACTGGAATCTCGTTTGTTCTCTCCAACAGTTTGTTGTTGCTGATGGTGTTCGGCCAACGAATCCGAAGTATTTTGCGTAGACAACTGTTAATAAACACTTGTATCTTCTGGATGATGGCTTTGGTAGTTCTCCATGTTTCCGCTCCATACAGTAGAACTGTCTTGACATTCGTATCGAAAATCCTGATTTTGGTTTTGGTTGAAAGTTGTTTGGAGTTCCAGATATTTTTCCATTGTAGAAATGCAGCTCTTGCTTTGCCAATCCGTGCCCTCACATCTGCATCGGATCCACCTTGGTTGTTGATGATGCTGCCAAGATATGTAAAGGTGTCAACGTCCTTCAAGGCATCTCCATGAAGTGATTCGGTTGGTGTATGTTGTGTTGCATCGGAGAGCTCTAATCACGACAGACATTTACTACTGTATATTTTGATTTAGTTAGATAGTCTCTAGATATCGTTCTATTAATCTTGAATTACTCTTTCCTTTGTTGGTACTCTCATGCATTACAATGATTTCAAGGAAAGTTAAAAAAAATACTTTAAATTGTTATGGTTTATCAGTTAATTAACTCTTTTACTTTTTAATTATTTTTTTTCTAGCTCAGAACCACTACGATTTCAATGGATCCAAGAGGATGAATCCAGTGATAGAGATGTCTCAGAGTATACTTCAGACAGTTTAATTAAAAGTGATGATTTACTGAACCAACGTAAATCTTTATCCACAAGTGTATTGTCTGCATCCGATGAACGAGATAATAATGCTGTACCACTGTTATTCACTATTAATCCAACAACTGGTGTGTTTGAAGCGAATGAAACAAAAAAGTTTCAAATTTGTTTTAATCCAACTCAAGTAAGAAAGTTTAAAATCATTGAGTTCTATTTTTCTCCTAATTGATATACATAGAAAAGTATTTGTTGGTCATGAATTTCACAACCGTGAATGGTATAGCTTAACCATGTTTAGAATAAAATAAATACCATTCTGTGTGATTCAATATAAAATTCGATTCGATCTAAAATTGCTTTTAGTATATATGGCATTTTTCTAGCAGTGTAGTCCAGGACGCGTGTTTTTTAGCATTCAGGACTCGCATATGTATGTACTCAGATTGGTTTTGATGTTCAAACTGAGCCTTGATCTCAATATCTTACTTGTTAAGCACCTAAGAATTTTCTCCTGACCTACTTCATTAAAAACTTAGAACTAAATAACAGTACTGAAGCTGCGTACAATGAATCGATTTTCGGTCTTTTACAGGTTGGAACATTTGAAACACAACTGTCAATAATACTACTCGGTATACCACAAGTAGATGAACAAGGCAATTGTTACACTTTAGACAAAAAACATTTAACAGTTGAATTACAAGGGACTGCAGAACCAGTGTCAATATCAATTGAACCGCCAACTTTGATCATTCCTGGAAAATGCTTGCTTGATGTACCTTTGTACCGTACTGTGCAGGTAAGCTTTCAAAGTAGGCATGTATTTCTCGTACAGTCTGGGAATATGCTTTTTGTACGTATTGTATAGTTCTTCACCAATAAATGTAATCCCTTCCTTGGTTTGTGTGTGTCGAGCGCCATAATTAATGTTAACACTGAGGAATAATAAAGACATCAGTAGTAGATGTTAATACGAACTACAGACAGTATGAATCACGAAGAAACATAACATTTGTTGGATGAAATGTCAGAGATAACTTTAAAACTCAAAACCTAGGGAGAGGTGAAGAATGAATACACTTACGGGATTGTGATGGATTTCGAGTGATATGATTTGACATCAGTCATTGGTTCGGGTGATCACGTGATTCCAAGCCACATAGTCTACACTTACCGACATGGTCTACTCCAATAGCTAGTGATGTAACGAACTGATACTGTTCCTTAGTTTGACCATCTAAAAACTATCATCTAACGTACGACAGTATTAAAAGACATCACTTTTCGAGGCATGTGGTAGTTTGAGCACATATATGTTGCATTTCCCAACCAACCGTACTAATTGATTTACCAATGATGTAACTAGCCCTGTTGTCTTTAAACCAACTCATATTAGAAACTATATTTTTTCCATATGATTTGTTCTTTGAAAGTTAAACATTTATCAGAATTCGGAATTCAGCTAATAAGCAGTTTAAGCTGAAGAAGTTTAAGTACGGCAATAAAATACATGTCGAAGTTGACTTTGAACTAATTCTACAATTATTGACTGTTGTTTATTTAAACATAATAATTTATAGGTAATTAGTTTGACTAAAATGTTATTAAAATCTCTTTACTTTTTATAAAACAGTTGATCAACAATTCTAATTGTTCTGTGGCATTTTCATGGCAAAATGATTTCGATGTTGAAATAAATTCTGGTTATTTAAGCGATTGTACTCAATCGACTGCAGAAATTCTTCAATCCAGTGGTCCACACAGTTCAAGAAGATATAGTGAAATAGAAAAATCCAATGACGGTTTAATTATCTTAGAGCCAATCATGGGTGTGATTGCTCCGGGACAATCAATGAATATCGACATCATTGTGTCATCGTCAAAATCCATTGTGATAAAAGAAAATATTCCTTGTTTTATTAATATATTACCTAATTCTCCTCTATGGTTTTATATTGAAGCAGAATTTTCAGTGAGTAGCTTGGTTATTATTATTATTGTTATTTTGTTTAAATACTGTTTACTCGCAAAATAAATCTTGTTAAAACTACCATTAAGAGTTGAACATCTTTTCATTAGTGATCGTTATCTCTCTCATCATACAATAGTTGTGTTTTGAGAATGTCGTCTCCCTGCAATTTTCATTCCGTGTCCTATTTGTTAACGTTGGGTTTAAGTTGAAAGAAGGCAATGAAATGGTCAGTTTCTAATATAACGTAATGTGGTGTTATTAGGCATAACTCAGAGTGGCATTTATTGACGATCTTGTTGTAATGTTCTCTTACATTCTTTATAGAGGCGGGACAGATGTGTTCAGTCTGGTGATTATTTTCTAACCTGAATTGCATCATCTGACTGAAAATATTTATGTTCAATTTATGCATAGATTTTAGTGACATCGCTAGCTGTTTCAATAATTCTTTGTACATGACAATCTCTATAGTGGTCTTTATCATTTTTAAATGAATTTCATACAAATTTCATTCGAACAGTGTATTCAAATAATCCTATGCTTTAATAAATATTAAAAAAAATTAACGCAGTTGGCAAAGGTACTATCATTTATTGTCCACAGTATTTAATGTTTCAAGGACAACATGACAGTTTGATTTTTATTCAAAGTTTTCACTTCTTTTTAATAATTTAAAAGGATTGAATTAGTTTAACATACGAGACAGATATAAATGTAACATTCTCAAGAGCAAAAATAAAATGCATTAAGGGATTTTTTTTAATCGTCATATATATATAATCATGAAGTATCCGGAGAGCAGTTTGTCCACCGAGAAAATATAGCTAACAGATCTTTCATATTAAGGAAAGACATTAAAATGACAGAGAATATGTATTACAAATCAGTGCACAACACATAATTGTAAGTTGCATGAATATTTTCGAGATGAGGAAAAGCAAATTACACATATTTGAAATCATGAATCGACCAATGTTAGATCATCATTAGAAACCTGGGAGCACTGGATGGCCTTTCGTTCTGGTACGGGACTCCCCAGCAGTGCGCATCCATGACTCCTGCACCCCGCAGGATTCGAACCAAGGACCTTTGGTTTTGTAGACGAACGCCTAACCATCGGACCACTGAGCCGGTATCTAAAGGTATTAATGTCTAACTTGATCAATTCACGGAGTTGAGCAACCTCATACACAGTCTTCCGTAGTTACTGTCTACACCCGAACAGGTTGAACTCCACTGGTCACGTCTTCCCACTAGAACTCGGAGAAGATTCCTCACGAAGCTAGTCACTAGTGAGCACAAGTAATTTGCATCACGGGGTTGTGAAGATTGTTAAGTTACACATTTTTGAAACCATGAAGTCCCATACCAGGAAGAAATGGCCGTCCAGTGCTTTCAGGTTTCTAATGGTGGTTTAACATTGATCGATTCATGGTTTTGAAAATGTGTAACTTAACAATCTTCACAACCCCGTAATGCAAAAAGCAAATTAACCAAATATAGGATGACGTATACGAGGAAACAACCCGTGGAAAAACGTAGTAGATAATATTACAAGTAGAAGAGTAACGAACTCCATTGCGATTAAATTAACAAACGAATCAATGAGTAGAGAGCTGGTCTATTACAAATTGATCTAATTAGCAGCCTCATGTAGTTTATCGGTTATAAGTTTTTTGTTAACAATTGTGATTTCTTTCATAGTTTCAAAATTAACAAGGCTATTTCATCTTCACTGTATTTATTATGTCGAATTTATTTTGAACTATTTATCACGATGATTTAGGCCCCAGCTATCGTTTTTGATAGAACAGACTGTAATTTTGGTCTTATGCGTCCAAATGAAACAGCTGAAATGAATATACTACTCACGAACACTACTACTTCTCTAAGAAAATGGTTTATCAAAATGGAGACGTTTTTTGATAAGGTAAAAAATACATACAGTAAAACGGTATTTTTTTTCATCCCTTTTGCATTTAATAAATTATTAAAGTATTTGGTATAATCCCTGATAGGATAATTATGAATTTAAATTAGTCTAACGAAATGCTACTAATCCCAGTTAAATACAAGCATGATTCCGAATTTAAAGAAGGCAGAGTGAAATTGCATTGTTTTTGTTATAAAGAATTTGAACACAGCATAAAATATCTGATTGTACAGAAAGGCTTATCTGATTGCCACACTAACAAAAGTGACATATCTTTCTTCCAAATACACGTTATTGATGATAAAGAGGTAGTTGAGTCACAAAAGTCAAATTATTATTTCATGAACATAATTCGATCAGCACTAATAAGTTAAAAAATATAATGTTATTTATCGCTTAACGACTAACTAATGCTTTATGATACGTACTTCCGTACAATATCAAATCAATAATCGTCATAAATTTGTATTTCTGATAATTATGTGAGTTATCAGTAGAATCAGAAATGGCAGTTTGGATAGATGGTTCAACTCGGATGGATAATAAGGCCTTCTTTTCTACTGAGGGTAGTAGGATTTAAAATTATGTAGAAAGCTTCAGCTACTCGCCTTTATTTGTAGGTGTAAAAGCCTTTGTGTATTATTTTGTTATTTTTGATATCTGCTCAATAAAATCGTGAATCAATCATTGTCAGAGCACCATTGGAAACCAGGAAGCACTGGAACACCGTTTCGTCCTGGTATGGAACTAATCAGCAGTGAGTATCCACCAGCTCTGCCACTCGCAACAGTTGAAACTAAGACCTTTGGTCTTGCGCGCGAACGCCTAACCTCTGGAACACTGGGTTGAGATCTAACAGTGGTAATTTAAGTAAGGATACAACATCATAGCTCAACATGATTTCATTCTTTGCTATTGCTAATTCCGGTATTTTGGATTTCGTATTAGGAATCCATAATTACATTATGTGTTGAAGTGGCTTTAAATTGTTGCTTTGGTATTTGGATATTGCATATGTAGGTGTGTTTGTATATTTTAAATGAATCACCTTGACCGGAGTGACATAATATTGATTTTGTTAGACCTGTTTTTGAATTGATTGATTGATTGTACTAAATATTTTTGCTTTGTTACTTTGAACAATTTGAACTTGGTTGAATTTAATTTGTTTTTTATCTTACACTGCATGAAATCTAAGATCTTTATTAGATTACTTTAGCCAACTTACAAGTTATAGCTGTACACATGATTTGATTATGAGAATCGGTCAATTCATTGTGTTTTATTCATTCATTGTGTGTGTATTTGCCAGTCACTGAATTGCATGTTTCACAGGTTTACATGATTGTTATTCTGCTTTTCTTTCAATATTGAAATTTAATTACAGTTTGCATCTGAAATGAAAATAAAACCTTCAAATGGAATTGCAAAACCTTTAGAATCAGTTACAGTGACTTTGTCTTTTACACCACAAGTGACAAGAAGTGTTCGTGAAGTTCTAACGGTACATACGGAAGATTCTGAAGAAATACGGTAATCAGTATTTTAGATAATATTTTATTCTTCTGAATGTATTGTAACTTCTATGATAACTTAAAGCCTATAAATGAATAGATTTTCACGTAATGAGTTGTTCAAAAGCACAAAAAAACGAACATATCTAGTTGTAAGCAGTGGCAAAAGTTCATGAGTTGATAATTACACATAGTGATATTGCGATAGGATTAAATTTTCATCATATTACAAATCCACTATCAGTTTCTTACGAAATGCATAATATAACCTCACCGCATTGAACTGTCTTATTTTAGACATCATGTTCCATCAGATATTGTCATTATTAAACTGTTATTAAATCTATGATAATTTGTTTGAAGTTGTCATTTATTCAACTTCTAGTTATTTCCATAAAATATTGACCTGAGAATATTTTAAAGGAACGTTTTAGCAACCCTTTTTTTTCAGTTCAAACATATGTTGCTCCAAATGTATCATACTAATTTTATTTACGCTATAGGGTTGTGGAGATTGTTGAGTTACCAGTTGAAATCATGAGTTGACCAATGTTAGACCATCGTAAGAAACCTGGAAGCACTGGACGGATGTTTCATCCCATTTGGGACTCGTAAGCTGAATGAATGTGCTTACACTTTAGAGTTAATGTTCACTCTGTGACTCGAACCTATTACCATTTGCATCAAACTCCGTCGCGTTATCCACTTAGCTACTGAGTCCAAATGTCCACTCACTTGTACATCAAGTATAAGATTTAATTCCCCGAGTGTCGGAACGAACATCAGATCTGAGATGTAGATACATCTAAATGACAAGCCTCCAGTTAGGACGGAAAACGCGCGTCCTGGATTCCACTGCTAGACACATTCGGTCTGTTCTATATAAACTTGTGTCATAGCGGCTATATCGAGGCAATCTGTGTATGATGCCTATGACTGGTCAAGTCAGAATATCGATAATGGCATAATCCAATTCATTTCAGATTGAATTCAGATAAGACCGTTATTAAGTTCAACTTTACTGACATATATCCTGAAATAGCATACGAACGTATAACAAATCTGGACCAACTTCATAATATATAGATTTCCTTTAAGAAATATCTATGAATAAAAATTTATACTTAAATTTCTATGAAATAAAATTATAAAAACAAGTTTATTAAACGATTGATATAATTTTCTGTTCAGCAAACTTTTAATTTTAGCAGAAGTTCAAACTCCATTGATTGATTTTTATCCAGTTCGCATAAATTACAGTCAGTGTTTTTGGAATGTTCCTATCACTGAAACACTAACACTCACGAATTTGAATATGTTAGAATGTGATTTAGAATGGCTTGAAGTAAGTACAATAAATTAATAGTAACAACATTTGTGTGTGAACTATTTCAATTTCCTCTATTGAAACATAATAAAATTTATATAATCACCGATTAATTCAATACTGTCAAGTATATCTGTGTATAAAATATACAGAATTTGACGATGAAATTATATGGCAACTTGAGCTGCTGTACTTATGTGCAAAGTTCTACGTTGCTGTTGATGATGATGATGAAATTATATGCACCTGTGGTGTGTTCAAGGTATCACTAGTCAAATGACGATTGGTATTCAACGTGTTCGTAGGCTTCGTAATTAGCTCGTCCGGACAATCGTTACTAAATAGCGTCTGCCGGCTTATAAATCAGAAGGTGAACTCGAAGTGTTGAATACGTTTATTTCGGCACACCACAATTATATCAGCAGACTACAAGCAGTCAAAGATAAAATCGTCATGTGAGCACCAGAAAGCATACAAGCAAGCGAGCGAATCGGCGAGTAAAGTGAAGTGTAGTGGGGAAGGCTGGTAAGCGAAGTCCCAAAGCTAAAGCATGTCAGACAAAAGTAAGGCAAACATGTAACAAGCAAGATAGGCATGAATATGCGCGTAGGCTTAAGCAATGTTCAGTCGTACCAGCTCATGCAAACCAGACAATGATAAAAACCAATGGTAAAAATAAGTTGTTGCTGTAAAACTGTCTTGGTTAAATAAATTCATCGAAAGGCTGAACCAAATTAAATGTAAGCGAAATCAAATATATGTGGAGGCCCTACATACCTACACATTTCTTTCTGTAATGATTCAAATGTACGAAGAGAGACTAGTGGATAGTTGTGAGTAAAATGGATAGTTGCTGATTATTAGAGATACATTGCTAGACGTTTGAATTACTTTTTTTTTTCTGGTTAGCGTTTTTTTGGCAAGTTAGATTTCAACGGAATGGGGCCGCCAACCCCATGTCCAACCCTCCTCCTTTATCCGGGCTTGGGACCGGCAGTAGCCCCTAAGGTTCTACTGGCGGAGAAGCAAACAGGGAAGTGAAGAAGAGCATCAAAGCTGACAAACGAAAATATGTGGAAGATCTAGCAATGACGGCGGAAAAGACTGCAAGAGACGGAAACTTCAGACAACTGTACGAAACTACAAAGAAGCTGGCCGGAAACTATCGTAAACCAGAACGACCAGTGAAAAGCAAGGAAGGCAAAGTAATCAGCAGCACTGAACAACAGCGAAATAGGTGGGTAGAGCACTTTAAGGAACTATTGAATCGACCAGCTCCACTGAACACACCCAACATCGAAGCAGCATCCACGGACCTCCCAATTAATATTGGCGCACCTACAATAGAAGAGATCAGTATGGCCATCAGACAAATCAAGAACGGCAAAGCAGCAGGACCAGACAACATTCCAGCAGAGGCAATGAAAGCGGATGTAGAAGCAACTGCGAAAATATTTCACATCCTCTTCAAGAAGATTTGGGATGAGGAACAAGTACCATCAGATTGGAAAGAAGGTTACCTGATCAAAATACCGAAGAAAGGAGATCTCAGCAAGTGTGAGAACTACAGAGGCATCACTCTTCTTTCAATACCAGGCAAAGTCTTCAACAGGGTATTGTTAAACAGAATGAAGGTCTTCGTAGACGTCCAACTTCGAGATCAACAGGCCGGATTTCGTAAGGATCGATCGTGTACTGACCAGATTGCTACATTACGGATCATTGTGGAACAATCAATTGAATGGAACTCACCACTCTACATCAACTTCATCGACTACGAGAAAGCATTCGATAGCGTGGATAGGAAAACACTGTGGAGGCTTCTTCGACACTACGGTGTGCCTGAGAAAATAGTCAACATCATACGGAATTCTTATGATGGATTCAACTGCAAAATCGTACACGGAGGTCAGCTGACAGACTCTTTTGAGGTGAAGACCGGTGTCAGGCAAGGTTGCTTACTCTCACCCTTTCTCTTTCTCCTGGTCATCGACTGGATTATGAAGACGTCAACATCTGGAGGGAAGCACGGTATCAACTGGACAGTTAGGACGCAGCTGGACGATCTGGAGTTCGCAGATGACCTGGCTCTTCTATCCCACACTCAACAACAAATGCAAGAGAAGACGACCAGTGTAGCAGCAGCCTCTGCAGCAGTAGGTCTCAACATACATAAAGGAAAAAGCAAAATTCTCCGATGCAACACAACATGCACCAACCGAATCACGCTTGATGGAGATACCTTGGAGGACGTTAACACCTTCACATATCTTGGCAGCATCATCGACGAGAAAGGTGGATCGGACGCAGAGGTGAGGGCGCGGATTGGCAAAGCAAGGGCTGCATTTCTACAGTTGAAAAATATCTGGAACTCCAAACAGCTTTCAAACAAAACCAAAATCAGGATCTTCAATACGAATGTCAAGACAGTTCTACTGTATGGAGCGGAAACATGGAGAACTACCAAAGCCATCATTCAGAAGATACAAGTGTTTATTAACAGTTGTCTACGCAAAATACTTCGGATTCGTTGGCCAGACACCATCAGCAACAACGAACTGTGGGAGAGAACAAGTCAGATTCCAATGGAGGAGGAAATCAGGAAGAAGCGGTAGAAATGGATAGGACATACACTACGAAAAGCACCCAACTGCGTCACTAGACAAGCCCTCACATGGAACCCTCAAGGCAAAAGGAAAAGAGGAAGGCCAAGGAACACACTACGCCCAGAAATAGAGAAAGATATGAGAGGAATGAACAAACATTGGACAGAACTGGAGAGGGAAGCCCAGGACAGAGTTGGTTGGAGAAAACTGGTGGGCGGCCTATGCTCCATTGGGGGTAACAGGCGAAAGTAAAGTAAGTATTGCTAGACCTGGAATGATAATATTCAAGGTCCTAGTCGTTTCTCTAAGAACATAGTTAAAGAAAAAAAAATGGAAAGATTAGAAAACTGAGTTGTTTGTACCACTAGAAGTCATTATATTTGCTCTCTGTATTGTGCTGTTTGGGTAGTGGGTGCACAGAAAAAAGAAGGGAATATTTTATTGAACAATGTTCATCTGTGCGCTGAGTAACATGACAATAAGTAAAGAAAATTTGAAAATTGCATCTTATGGGCTGAGTATTTACTTATTTATTCGAATGAAAAATTCATTGCGATGATTGAGTCATAATTCATTTACTTACCATTTTTATGCATTAATTTTAAAGTTTACTTTTCATTTTCTATTTAAGTTCTTAACCACGTAGTGCTCATTAACAATTTTAATCTGTCTCATTTTTATTTTATTAAAATTCTAACAAGAATGTTGACGCTCCACTTACTATAATTCCTGTCATGTTTAAAAATACTTTTAACAGCCTATTGGATGTGATAAAGAATTCGTTACAGTAAATATTAACCCGAAAACCTATCGAATCAAAGGTCGACAAAGTCAACCATTTGAAGTTTCGATATGCGCGCACAAACAGGTAATTATTTAAAAATACTGTAAACTTTAGAGAATCATTTCGTTTAACTGTGTTATCTTGTGAATGTCTGTCAAATCAGTTAGTATTGTATGGAAGTGAAAGACCGTTTGAACTCACTCTCTGTACTCATGTTTAAATTAAAACGATCAGTAATCAATTTTAGAATTGATTACCTTAGAACATTATGATTTAAGCATAATTATCTGATATCTTTTTGTCTATCTTATACATTCCTTTAATTTCAGATATCAATTGACGATCTGCAAATCCCATTACGTGTAAATGGATTAAATGAATTATTGTATTTATCAATTGCAGCTAAAGTTCAAGGATTATCAATAAACTATCTTCTGATTGATAAAGACATGTATGTTTATATTCTAACTTAAATAAAATATTATCTAATGGTAATTGTGAAACGTTTCTGATAAAATTTCGAACGTGTTTAAAGTGTTCAGTAGAAATTGAACTCTAGAGGCTAGTTTGGTCATCATAATTATCATACTCAATTTTTATTATGTTGAAAACTTAAATTGTGACAACTCCGAAATGAATAAAATATTCCTATTGTCTATAATATTCTCAAAAACTTAACAATGATTATAAAACTTTAATAATTTCCAAGTGCAATCACAAGAATCAAATTTCTAATACTTTCTTATTTCATTATGTATTTGTAGAGATCCAGTACGTCAAGAATGTTCACAAGAAAATGTTCACATTCCAAAGGAGAATTCAAATAAAACTTCGTTGATTCTAGACTTTGGACAAAATGTTGGTCTGTTTGAACCAGTTGAAAAGTGGATTGAATTTCGGAATAATACGCCTATACCAACAAGAATATGCGTAGATACTGGGAAATTATCTACAAAAGCTAGTTATGCTGATTATGGGAATTTTCCCCATAAACCTAAACTCGGTGCAGTTAAATATTTGTTGTTAGTATCAGAACAGTCTACTGAAAATTATTTAAGTAGGCAAAGAGTTTTGCATGAGAAAAATGATCATAAAACCCGAATTCGAATACTATATGGTAGGTTTAACTATAAGTAAGCATGTATTTCATTGTACTCTCTTAGTTGGATGGTCAGTTTGAAAAGATTTTGTTGTCGTTCTAGAGAGCATCAGCACATGTTTAATGTCGAAGATATGCATGTGTTTCTGTTACATGGGTTTGAAAATACCTTTTTTTAATGTGGCTGTGTAAATCAAGGAACTGGGAAAGATTTTAATGTGCAATAATGACCGCTGTCTGTGATAACGTTGTGGTATTTACTTATACATGAACCCTCCCTAAGACTGATTTGATTTGAAGAATTCCTGACCTTCAAAACTATATGCTGATACGACGAACACTAAAATTTAGCTAGAAATTCTTTTTAACATCTTTCCACATCCAATAAAATATGTACATATGTATTCTGTCAATCGATAAAATACTTGGACGAAAAAGTTAGGAGGATTTAAACTCCTTAACTAGATTCTGTTATATTATATTTAAATTAATATGTGTCCTGAGGATTAATGATATTAGCCTTGAGTATCACATGAAAAAACCAGCAAAATGATTTCTCTGTTTTATATCAAGATCCAGAAAACCTAACCTATTCATTCGAAAGAAATATATTAATCCTTTGTGTTTACCTTGGTCCATGAACGGATCAATAGAAACCTAAACGTGGTATGATAAATCTCTTATCCCACCTACTACCACTTCCGTTTGTATTTCTTTCTTCCTTGAAATACCCACTCATCATTCCGAACTCAAAAAAATCTTTATTTTTTACTTTTATCTTTATGACTTTGATCACACCGCTCACATCACATTTTGTAGTCACACATCGTTATTAGTATTATTATCTCCATTGTTGAGATGAAATTCCTTCTACCATGCATTATATTCACATGATTTATTGTACTGCTCTTTTGCTTACAACTTGACACCTTACTTTGAATCTTTCCGACTTTTCGAAATGATAAAAATAACACAATCATGAAGTATTTATACCGTAATTGTTGCCAAATTTACACCACTTTCAACATATAACATTTTCCAATCTATTAACGTGTGCCTTACTTTGGCCTTGGTCAAATAACACACTAATTATGAACTTAATTATAAGTGATCAGTTTAGTCATATAACAGCACTTTACAATAAAGTTATGACTCAAAATGGAGTTGCATTAATCCATAATTTCGGTACATTTTATCGAGTGAAATAGTAATATTCTAATCTTCAACATATTAAGGATCACTCCTAAGGGAACTGTTTTGGACTTAGAATAGGTTGAGTAAGTATAGAAACCAGGATAGTTGGAGCTTGGTAAGCGATAGGAAAGACTAAAACTATATATAATATGTAACTACTAGTCCTCCATATTTTAAAGGTAGATTTAACTAGTAAACAGCAAAAATTAAGACCCTAGGACCAGGAGAAAATACAGATAAACGATAAGCTATTTTTTAAAACCATGTTGAAGTATTTTTTTAAACACATGGAAGATTTGTAGCTCAGGTGGATGATATTTTGGTTGAGTCTTGTTCTTTAAGATGATTGGCTTAATAATGACGCTTCTCTTGTTCCTCTGGACCGAATGACCAGCACAGACATCAGTTAGATGTAAACAATATAAGAACAAACTTGAAAAGTAACCACTTATGATAATGATTGAAATTACAGACTGTCAGGTATATGAAAAGAAAGTCAAACAATTTGTTTCTATCTGAAATTTCCCCAAATGATTTTGTTTAGAGAGGCAACGACTACCTAAATAACTTTTAGACCACTTAGCTCAGAGGATGAAACTCTACCAGAGAACGATAATATTTCGAACTTACTATAATTAAGCTTCATCTTTCATCTGTTCTTTGCTTTTCAGATTGGTGTAATTTACTATTGAAACATTCAAAAGGTGCGTGTGTACTTGCACATTCAGCTATTTCATCATCCACTTGTATAACAGATTTTCAAATAGCTGAGCTTCAACCAATTACCGCTAGTCAGTATTTCACTACCACATCAACTATTCCATCTTGGCATTTACCGGCATATGGCTCACTAAGGATTTGTTTCATATGTATAGCCAATCTATGGGGAGCCTATGAAGATACTATTCATATTTATGTATTACCAGAATTTGATCTTACATCTAAATCCAATCAACCGCCTATTGTATTGTCCACATCTTTCAAGGTAGTTGGCTGTCCAATTTATTCATTAGCTGCAGGTCATTTTGGTGAATTATCAAACAGAGCAATAGTGACTAGTGATGTGAAGAATAATTTCCTATTTCCTAAAACTGCCTTACCATTGAAAGCTACCAGGCAATTTATACGATTCGGTAGTTCATTGTTCAATGGTCCAATTGTGAAGCGTCAAATTCGTTTGCATAATTCATCTGAAGCTGGTAGGTATGTGTATGCTTGTAGATGATTTCGCTGACAAAGTTATAAAAACAATGATATTGTCAGAAAAATACTCAGCAATTACAGGGTTACCCGTTTACTGCTGTAAAAGTTACAATAAATCCTATTTTTTTCTAAAACGCAACATTATGTATGTATGGACAATTTCCTACCTCAACGGAACATTTCGTTCTCCTTCTACACTTTATGACTACTGTTTTATTAGCCAGTAAATTTAAACTTAAAGTATCAAAATACACAGTTTCATTTCAGCCTTGTTAGGTGCAATATGATTGTCATCGTTCCCCAGAGAAATTATAGCTTTTTTTGAACTAATCTGAGTCTGCCCAAATCATCCCGGAGACGTCATCTCTATTTTCATTTGCTTTATAACGTACTGTAGATTTAATTAAAATAACTAAAGATTCCAACCGAAGAACAACTCTGTTGTGTTTGAGTATCTGTCATCTCTTTATGATGTGTGCAAACATTATTGTTTGTTACAACAAATATTGTTTTATTAGTTATTACGTAATGAGTATTCTTTCGGAAGACTTATTTTCTTGAATTCAACATTAACCAATCAATCAATCACTGTCAATTCTTTACATTTATTCAAATAAAATTTCACACTGGATGATTGTAGCTCATTGGTCGGAACTGCTGAACACATATTTTATCTTTATAACTGACTATTGGACGCGGCATTCGTAATGACTCCATTGTTATCGTTCTTTTAATTGTTAATAACAAATTAGTTGATTCACTACAACATCTTTAACAGTTAAAAATCATCAGATTATATTCAGTAATAATCTTTTACTAATTGAAACTGTATTTTCTTATCGTAATAGCGTTCACTGAGTCCTCGATAAAATTTATTGTTCTTCACTGAGCAACATGAAAAATCAGACTGCTGACACGTTAACTCATTTCACGGATCAATGTGAACCTTTGTGCTCGTAATAAGGTTATCGCTCGATTTTACATATATTCTAGTTTTCAAAAAAAATCAAGAAATCTATCATTCCTAAATTCCTAAATATATATCATAAACTTGAACGTGACAACACCTAGGAGATTATAGCACCAATTCCGTTGGTTTTAATACTTAACAGTTCAGATTATCTGTATTCTTAAAAAAATATGATGTTCTTTGATTTCATTTCACGAGAAAAAAAGCTTAAGTTTGTTCAGTAAATATTAAAGTAGACGTTTTTAAATGATTTTTAAATGATTTTAGTTTGAACACACCCTTCTACATGAATCCCCATGATGGTTTCTGAATAAAATTAACATCAAAACTTAAAAATCTATCAAGTCAACTTTTCCGTTTGAAGTGTCATCACCACAAGACTGTTAGAATTATTTGTATGTTTAGTGAAATGCATCAGTTATTCTAAATGACTTCAACAGTCTAATTTGAACATTGATTGTTTTATTCATTGATACAACAGCTATTAGAATTGATTGGCAAGTGTTTCTGGATTCCGAAATGGAAGATCATGATCAATTGTTAAGCCTATTATGCTTCATCTCAGAACCATTTACAAACTTATCATCTAATCGGACTGATAATGAAACTTCATTGACTATTGAACATTCAACATCGAATGAAAGTAAGTTAACGACAAATAAATGTATAGATGCTTATGACCGATTTAAATGACCTAAATGTATGATAACATTTAAATAAAATTATTTAGAGTTTGTCAACTAAACGACACGTTTCTTACAAAACCAAAAAATCATTAGATGGTATAAAGAAAAAATAATTTCTAAAATATGGTGAAAAGATTTCACTATGAAATTATATCAGTTATAGAATTATTGATTTGTTTCAAGGTAGTAATAATTGATTGTCTATATTCAAAACCACCCACTCAGGATTGAACAGGATTGTCTGATCTTCAGGTAGGCACGATACAATTGGCTTACTGGTGCAAAGATGCTTAAAAAAAGGAATTTAGTACAAAATGTTAAATATAATGAATCCCCATAATTATTCATAAATAAATTCACTATTTTTTTTAATCATAACAACGAACGATGAGTATTTGTGAAAATTCCATGTGAAATTCACATTGTTTAGTTTTTACACTATTTACATCTTGTGTTATTCTACTTACTAAATCCAACATCTGAACATGACTGGATAATCATTTAAGTGTAGATTTGATTTATTGATTAAACGTTATATATTATTATCGTGAAGAAGGCCAGAACAAAACGTTGGAATTACTTAAGTTTCAATTAGTGAGATTACTTGAAATATACATTTTCGAAAATAGTGTCTTTTATTTACTTGGTGCCAAATTTTTGTAAAAACATTTGTTTGAAATATTTGTACAAACTAAGTGATCAGTATATGCTATGCTATACATTGTTGCCAGCTAATTCTGTCAAGCCCGCATTAGCCATGCCGTCTCTGTGCTAATGCGATATGGCAACCTGAAATGATGTATGTACGTACGAAGTTCTACGTTGTGACTGACTGACTGTTGCCGGCTAAATCACCATCTCTCTATGGAATTCTATTAGATACTTACAAAGCAATTACAAAGCCTTCTTTAACTTTTTACTCGTACAGTTTATTAGATTTATGCTTTCATTAACGATAGATACTGCATAATCGGGAAAGTAGAGCTTCTCGTCGATCTTAGTATGATGCAGATGTAAACCAGCAGCTAACATTATGCTTCTCTACCTCGTTTTTAGTTTTGCTGATGTCATGCGGCCGATTGCGTTAATTTTACTGTCATAAAAAAGACCGTATTATTTGTATAACACGTTTTCCGTATATACATAGAATAGCTTGATTAGCAGGCTTAATTATTGCACACAATATCAATTTTCTGTCTATAATTTAAATCAGATCATGGTCATATTTCTGTCTATTGATTAAATACATTGGACCTTGACATCTTTTCCTAGTCTTTTGTGTCGTCTCTCCAATATTTTCAACTGATTCATCACTTCCTAATCGGTATTGATTTTTCTGTGAATTGTAAAACATGTTTAGTGTAGAGTTTAAATTTAAAACTAATCTACGAACAAGGTTATGTATTCTCGTGATTTATTCAAAACGAAAAAAAATTAAATATTAATTCTAAGATTGATTAGTCGTAGTTCATATTCAAGATATTGACAAATTTGTATATAACGACTACACCTTGCATATATACTCAAAACGAATGTGTTCACTCCATAAAAATAATCAATTTATATGCTTGTTTTTTTCATTAATGAAAGATCAATTTAAGTGAACTAATTAATTCTGTTGAATGAGTATTTGTATCACATGTGTGAGAAATCACATGATCTATCAACACTTTTGATACCATTGTCTTTTATGTTTTTTTACAAGTACCACGATTTAACAATAACTTTCTAATGAACATTTAATCCATAGATGAAATTTACTAAACAAGAACGAATAATTTGATGCTATGTAATATACTGAGCAGATGGGTCACATACTTTTGAAGGCAATGTGTTCTAAGAAAATCAATGTTCAATAAAGAGATAGCATTAAAATCAATCATGTGTATCACTTACACAATTAAAATCTAGAACGTTCCATTCTTTCCAGTTATCATGATACGTAAATAGCATGCTTAGCTTAATCATAGAGGATGAAGCTGTTGAGTGTATCAACCAATTTATTTACAGTGTAAGCTTCATTAGTTTAGTTAGGTCGACCATCAACTAACGAGAAATTTAAGTGAACTGAGAAAGTTAATGATACTTGATTATTATTATTATTTCGTCAATTATAATCGTTTCCCACTCCAAAAACCAGTTAACCATAGTTCATTCTAAATTACTTTAAGGTTTTGAAATATAGTGAAGTCGAAATTATGAAACATTTGTAAATGACAAGTGTTTGATAACATATACTTTCGTTAATATAATTCATAATTGTAGAACCTATTAGATGCATCATGATATGGCTAAATTTAGATCATTTGATAATGATACTTGATAGGCTAACTAGGCCATAAATTCTTATCAACTTAACCATCATAAAATTTATATGTGACCGACTAGTTTGACCTACTAGTTAGTTGAATAACTAGTTTATTAGTAGAAAAAAAACTAAACAAATCATCACTCGTTAATTAAAACTATAGATTATAGATTTTAATTGTTAAGCCTACAAAATTTTCAAAAAGATTGACAATCTTTTTTTTTGTCGTATAACATTAGCCAGAAAAATACTGTTCAACCAATTTTGTGAATTCAATGTTTCAGTTGGTGAACATACTGTTTCAGTAATAATATAGTTTCGCTACTAATAATAATCATCACTGAGATTTCTATTTTTCCACCTACGTTTTGCCATTTTGCGAATTCACGCACAAATGTATTCGTTGACATGTACTGATAAGAAAATCTATGCACTTTCATATTTGACAGTCACATCCTACGCAAATAGTGAAACTTGGTATTTTTTTTATTGCCAGACAGTGCACATTCCATTGAATGTATCAATCCGAAAAAAAGGTTTCGATACTTTCTTTTCTGATAGTTAGGAAGCATTATGGAATAGTTCATTTTCCTAGGGTATTACACAGAAGTTCTGATTTAAATATATATATATATATATATATATATATATATATATATATATATATATCCAAGTATTTACGAAGTTATCCTAATACAAATAGATAATAGTAGAACATTACATCTAGAATCATAATGAATACGTCAGTATCATTACCTGTGTATAACATAACACTATAAGGTTAGGGTTTTGTATATATATTTCATATTTATTCAGGGTGTTAAAATGCGCCCAGAAATTGTGAAACTTTTCTGTTTCCATACCATACTAATAAAAAAATTGTATACCCGTTTATAAACTTGTATCATGTTGATATTTTTTATCCGCAATAACTCGGATTTAAGTCCACAGAGATCATAACTCCCCATGAATACTACACACATTCATTGTTAGTAGGTGCCTGCAATAGCTTATTCTGTGTAGCCTCGAGTCACGCAGATCAGTGGCAACAGTATAAATTCATTAGTAGCATTCTGTGAGTAATAAATACTAGCGAGCATAATGATTCATTGGTTGGTTGGTCAGTGTACTTAAAAGGCAATTCAAGTTGAAACAATATTCGTTTCTTTTTGCAATCAATTAAACACACTCAAACAATGATTTTTTGTGTAAGTCGATACCAAACTTTACCTAACATTAATTTTTCTAAGGGACACAAATTATTTTTTAGATAATCGATCAGCAATTATCGAGTTATTTATAAATTGATATGAATAACTTGATGACAGTACTGTTTAGCCAGTCAAAAATATTAAGTAATCTAATGTGGTATGTACAGAATTTGTGAAATGAATCGATCAACTGACTTGACTAAGGGATAATAATTGATTGAATTGTATATTTGTTTTGTTCGTAATATCAAAGTTATTGCTTCAATTTTTTGACAAATCTTATTTTCTTTGCCGAGTAAACATCATTTGAAAAGTGACAAGTAACTTGGTATCATGTCATTCAACTTCAAGCAATTATTTTTCAAAATGTGAACAGTGTCAATTTAACATGAATCCGATACCAGGACGAAACGATCTTCGAGTGCTTCCACGTTTCTGATATTGATGAATTCATAATTTCAATAAGTGCTGATATTATAAGCGCTTTTTGAAGGGTCGCGTAATACATTTTATTCATTGATATAAACTACTGAATGTTTCACACCTGGTGTTTAGTGTTCACGTATTGACAATGTCTACATATTGATTCAAAATCTAGGTTATTTTAGACCAACTGAATTAAGAGGATCGGTTTATGTTGTTGGGATATTTGCAAAAAGAAATCTTTCCCAAAATTTCTACTATTTAATAAAAGTTTGAGAAATTAAATCATCTAGTTTTGTGATTATAACATCAGTTGAAAAATCACAGCGCAACATGTAGACAATAAAATTTAAAATAAAAAACATGATACTTTATAACTGCTCGAAAATATTTCAAGCGATAAGAACAGTATTACTTATCACCGTAATATTCACAAATAGACGATCATTTAAACCACTAATAGTTTCATTATAAATTGAAATTTTGTACATTCACGTTGTTTCACAAATAAGTTTCGAATTAGCTGTACGAGGTTATCCATTGTAAGAATACAGCACATAATTTTTGATTTCATGCTTTTGCGTATGGGCTGGTCAGTTGACCTTGAGATGACATTTCCTACACGGAAAATCCTTGACTGTCACTGGTGGATGTATTATTTTAGTACGCTGTTTTGTGGCTTTCCCAAAGATGTTTCTAACATGTATAAATAAAGTCGGTTTGCGTGTTTATAAACCTTAAAACCTCGATTTTCTGGGTGCTTGCAGAATACACTTTCTACGCCATATCAAGACTTCTTCCTCTTCTTAATGGGGCCTTGGGACGTTCGGATTAGAGTAGCCTATCGTGTCACTGGGTCGTTTGTCTTCGCTCTCGTCCAACGACTAAGGTGAACTCGCAATAGTTTCAAGCATATAAATTGACGAGCATAACAAAAATATAAGTTTTAGTTTTCTAGACTGGAGATTCTATAATATCTATATTATTATTCTCTAAAGAAATTTTCAGAAAGTCAATATTTTTGCTTTACAGTTTGGAATGGTTTTGAAAATGTTATTCAAATGTTAATGTGGCTCACAATTATCCCATAGTGCTTGTCCTATGTGAAGTAATAATCAATAAAATCATAGCATGTGATTGCTGTTTTGTGATTAAATGTTTTAACCTGATTTTATATACCTCATCTGTAAAAGTACTTTTCTTGTTAAAAATTTTTGTTGATACTAATGCAGTTGGTTTTCTTACATGTACAATTTCCTAGAAAACATGTACTATCTTCATGTTTCCTCATCGCATGTAAACTTCATGGATAGATGTACTGTATTAGGTTACCAAAAAAACTCTGATTGTTTCATTTTACTGTTCCTTTATTCAGGAGACGTTTTGTTCACTATTTAGTGACTACAATGGTAATAACTGTTAAGTTTAAGCAGAAAAATTAGTAATCTTCAGTTTTTCGTATTAGGGTTTGTGGGTTGCTGAATTTTATTGAAATCACGAATAGATCTAACCTAGAAAATGATTGAAAATCTGGAAGCACTGAACAACTGTTTCTCCCTAGTTTGAAACTATCCGAGTAGTTCAGACTCATGACTCCGAACGAGGAATGAAAACCTAAGGGTTTTGGTCATGTGAGCAAGCCTTTACATAGGCTTTTTACATAAATGAATCCCATCTCAGTTTTCTAGAGATTTAACTTTCTCACATGAGGGTAAAGATCATGGGTCCGATTTCCGAATTGAGGTTGTTGATGTGGACTGCTGAGAAATCGCTTACGAATGTTTATTAACTAAATGAATATACAGTTCTTTCTGACTACGTCATATCCTGGATAAGTAAATGTTATACTGAGATGTATGGAAGTTCTAGTAATACTTGATAATCAGTATTCTTTTGTCAAACCAAATTCTAATGAATATTATGTTTAAAAATGAAACGACAATGTTACAAATTATGTTAGAACATGGTGTTTTCAAATTTTAATAATACTGTTATATGAATATTTGTGTAAGGTTATTTTCATTCATTCGTCAAACATGATAAATAGTCATTGTTTATAACTTTCATTGCAAAATAAATTACGTCATAAGCCTTTTGATTTGTAAGTTCGAAAAATTATTCATGGTAGTTTCTGTGTATGAAAAACGTGTCAGTATGCTGGTTTTTGCGTAATTTTTTCGGGTTAATTGTTAATTCCATGTGATGTACAGTTCATGTAGAGTCACTAAAGTAGTAGACAATCTTTTTCTATAACAAAATTTAATATTATTTTATAAACGGTTTCTAAACAATGAATGATAGTAAGTTGTTTATATCTGTGATTTGTTATGAGTCAACATTCCTAATCTCAGTCTAGTGTAATCACTCTGTAAACAATGTTTTAGCCTGTGAAACAAAGTACTTTCGGTTTATCAATTATTTTATTAGGAGTAAAAAGTCAATATTAGTTTATTGATCAATAAACAAAACTTGAATCTTTCTTCACAACAATTCTATTCAATGAAATCATGAATCGAATAATGTTAGACCATTATTAAAAAAATGAAAGCACTGGATTGTCAGTCTGTAGTTGAAATTGGATATTAACACCGCTAGATGCCGACCCAGTGGTTCAAATGTTAGTTGGTCGCTCACAAGACAGAAGGCCCTGGGTTCGACTCCCATCGGGCGCGAAAGTCGTAGATTCGCAGTGCTGATGAGTCTCATACCCGGACGAAACGGACGTCCAGTGCTCCCAGGTTTCTAATGGTGTTCTAACGTTGATCAGTTCATGATTTCAGTTGGTAACTCAACAATCTCCACAACCTTTTCATGCAAATTCTATTTTATTGACATGATTTAATGATTTGATCGCTCCAATAAATATCATTTTTTAGTGAAGTCATATACACTGATTGGGTTAAAGCAGATGATCATTTTGAATGAACGAGAATCGTGTTCAATATAAGATGAATAAGATGTTTTAAGTCACTTGATTTGTTGTCATAAAAAGATGTTCAACTAATCAGCTCTATAGTTTGATAAAAAAAAAATACTCATTTAAGGAATTTATTTTACAACTAGTGTTTTGGAGTATTATTTCTCTAGCAGTAATATTTCCATTGGTGAAGGTACTGCAAATGTTTTAATTTTGAAAAACATGACAAAAGTCATGGACTTCAATAAAATGTGGTATGTATTTTTCTCAAATATGTTCTTTTTGTTGTGAGTGTGAAATAAGTGTTACTCAGTACAACTGAAGTAATTAAAATATGGCAAAATGTGATTGATCGATATAGTTAGCTAGTTTGATATTGTCAGATGTTGGCTTCTCGTGAACTCAATTGACTGATGACAGTCCTCTAGCATCATAGTTATTAGCCAGTCAAACTTATATTTTACAACAGACGAAGTAGATTATCAGAGGGTTGGCATGATTTGCAGTTGAGAAAAGTTATTTTTCTTTTGCAGGATGCATTTATTGATCTTAGTGGTTTAATAGTGAAGCTTTAATCGTATTTCCATATAAACATTGTCAGCGTAAACTTCTAACTTCGATAAAAAAGTTTGTCCTAGTAATATTCTCTGGTTAGACAATGAGATCTTCTTGACTAAACCACTAAGTTTAGAGACTGCAGCTTCATCAAGAATTCGATTAGAAACTTATTGATATTCACAATCGATTGATCTCTGGGTAGTGATCACTAAAATATGTGGTAAGTCCTTTCTAGAACTAGTCGAATTATATCGATCAAGTTGCAATGTGATAAGTAGTGGGGTGATGGTCAGACCTGGTCAATAACTCGTCAGCATGTGATCTTGACGGAACTGATACTCTCTAGAGTATTCGATTGTGAGTCACGTGATTTCACAGTCACAGACGTTTTCTTATTATTGATCATTAAAAAACTCTCTGACTCAGAACTAAATATAACTATGAACCTGAAAGCGATTGTACTCAACAATTAATCAAACAACTTCAGTCTTTTTTACCGAGTTTTATATCTGGCTGCTGTTACATATAAATTTGAGTCGTAGGTGTAAAAACAGTTGAATATGTAATTTATTAACCAGAGGCCTAAGTTTTAATTTATCTATTTCTACTATATATGTACAGTATCCGAAGAAGATTCTACAAGAAGACAATTAATTAATCTAGTACTTCGACCATATGATGGAAAATTACTATGGGAATCACAATCAGCTCAAATTATTTCATCAACTAAGAAGGATTTCAGTGAACTGTTCGTCGTGTATCCTGTACAGTTGATAATACCACCACACGAAGAAGCTACAGTTACAGTTTTAATGAATCCAACAGAAGCGTACTTAGATATGAGATGTTATGAAACTTTCGATTTGAAAGCTCATGTTATTGGTTATTTAACTACTGACTCGAAAGATTTTTTGGATTTTCCACGTACGCATGCACTAATCACGGAACAATTACGTTTTGATATAACTGCTAAATTGGAACAACCAAGGTAACTTTTTTTCTTGAATTTTATTTTTAGCTAGAAACTGTTTGAATCGAACTAGGTGTTGATTTGTTTGAACTGATTACCTTAACAGACTAAACTCCACATGCATTATTAGCAAAGGTGTATATTGGCTAGCAATAGAATTTCGAACATGAGCATATTGCTATTTAGGACTCTTCAACAGGATATACTTTCATCTCAGAGCTAATGTCCATCCCAAGATTCAAACCCAATACCTTACTCTTCAAACGCCATCGCGTTAGGTATAAAAATCCTGGTCTATTTGCACTGATCACACTTTTGATAGAATACACTTTTAACTTGCTTTTTATGAATACTGTTTACGTTAAAGATGATGACGAGTTAATCAAATGATATGTAATATGATAACAATTCATATAAATACGATATACTGTTAGTGATTTCGATATATAAAAGAATAGATGGATTGTTTCCAGCTATGAAATACAGGATACACGGTACACATTAACTAGAGTTATTGACTACATGTAACAGCGACTCAGCATACTTTGCTTCAAAAATCCAACGTGTTATCACCTGATCTACCGAGTTAATATAACCGCTTAACTGTTCAACCGTTATGATGTTTATGTCATAATTAGCAAGGGTTTGGATTATTTGGTTGTTGATATTCAGAAGTGAATATTTTTAGTTTTGTTAATATATGTAGATCTTATATGAATTACCTCATCGAATTTCAGTTCTAAATATCAACGACGTGATAATCTAAGTCGTTGCTAATAATAACAAATTTGAAAGCTACACGATCAATGCTTGTTAAAAGTGCAGGCATGTATAGCGCCACCAACATTTTGAATACCATATTGATTTCAAAAATACAGTGTGAAATTTTCAGTCTATAACGATGGCCTATATTTATATTGGATCTATAAGAAGGTTATTATATTTTAAATAAACATTTTTTATCTATACAACAAGTAAAAATAATCTGATAGTGTTGAGTGTACTAAACGTCATTCTGCTATGCTAAACTAAATAACCACTATTCAAGGTCATTTCAATTATCAACTAAGATAGTTTTTGCATATTTGGTACACAGTTTTCTGATTTGAATAATTCATGTTAAGAATTTAAAGAATTCTTTTCAAGATAATCTAAAATCAAAACTTCTTTTATCATATAACAAGTGTCAGGTCGTTAGTTCAATGTTAAATAAATTACTAATCCTGAAAAAAAAGTGATTTTGACAGTTAGTTCTTTGTAATCTTCCTTCATGACATTAATCATATCTTATAAAAGACATACAGGCTAATTTTTGAAGTTGTTGACAATAAAAATTTGGTTTTGCCTCTTTATCTCTTTCCAAACTAATCTGTCTGTTTTTGGGCAGAGTTTTGGAGGTTTGTGTTTTTACACATTTGAAATCAACCAATCATTGTTAAACCACCATTAGAAACCCGGAAGCACTGGACGGCCGTTTCGTCCTAGTATGGGACTCATCAGTAGTGCGCATCCACGACTCCTGCACCTCGAAGGAATCGAACCCGGGACCTTCTTTATTGTGCGCGAACGCCTAACCATCGGACCACTGGGCCGGCATCCAACGGTGTTAATGTCTAACTCTGATTGATCTACGGAATTTGCGCGACGTCTGTCGATGACGGTTAAGAATGTATGCAAACCACTAGTACAGTTGTTATGCCCGGCTGTATAGTGTGAAAAATGCTTAACTCACTGATACTTCCGACCGAGATCCTAGATCTGACACCGTACAGTGAAAACTAATAGCTGGTGATGAGTATTTATTTCACCTTTAAAATAAATCAAAATAATATATGCATACTCTACATTCTACCTAACTTTTGTCCATTAAAATTGACTATCAGATTTCTATTATATGACTGAGTAATGTATGGGACGTCAATGAAAAACTAATTTACTGTCTGAACACATATTTGTGTTAAAACACTGATTGATTTGCAAAAACGTACTTGATATTTTTGCTTTTACTCCTGTTATGAGAGTAGTAATACCAAACCTAGCCATGATATGCAATATCAAACTAGTAGTTAGTTGGCATTCGCAAACAGCTGTTTTTTAATGGTATTAAGCATTCAAGATTCATTATTTAAATGTAGGTTCATATTGTTGGCGAAAAACATTTTCTCTTCAAAATAATGACTAAAACAGTGAAACACGTAATGTTATTTGGAAAACCACACCAATCGTATAAGCAAACTAGTTTTGTTTATTCGCTGTAAAAAATCACGATTACCGGAGACATTCCTAGTTTAGTTAAGGCTTTATGGAGAGTAATTTGACTCGCAGCTTTCACTCATCACAGATCGATCTCAGTCGGGGCACTAATAAAAAACAGGCAACAGTGAACAGATATTTGTTCATCGATTTAGTAGTGGTTCATATTGGTATGCGTTTGGCAAGAAACCTGTGACCCCTGGGTATACAAAGTAGGAAGGAAAATATAAGATTCCTTCGTGATTTTACAAGAGCATGGAGTTATTATCTGCACGACCTAGAGGTGTCACTATATTGGCTTGGAAGTACTGAGTAATAAGTACATACTAAGTAGTAAGTTATATACTTCCTTTGTACCCAATTCGAATAATATTTGTTTTTAAAATTGTTTGAATTTATGGTCAAATATATGTGAGATAAACTAATATATTCAAAGAATATGCAGATTAATCCGATTGACGAGTCCTAAGTAAAATAGCAAACTACTGTTTATTTAAAGGTTGGTCTCTTAAAAGTGTATAAACACCTCTCAATCTTTTATCACATGTTATTTTTGTGATTTTACTCAACATTATATTAATTTTTATAACAGAATCATCATTGATTTAAATAATGATTCCTTGGAAATTGCAAGCACATCTCCCAATCTGTCTCCGCCACCAAAGATTTTACACTTCAAATCGGGACTAGGAAAATTTCTTGTTGATTCTTGGCAAAAGAAATCCGAAGCAAACACATTAAGTATACCACAAGATTATTTATGTCGAAACAATCGTTCAGATCACGTTAGTCAACGATCTCTAATACAAAAAGCCGTTCCACTTACGAATCTGAATGAGATCAACCCTTTACTAACAAATAGTATAGTCCTATTACGCAGTATTCAGTTAAGATGTCCAAATAATATACCAGTTACTATTTATATGAAAGCGAATCAAACGAAGAATCTAGGATTTCAGATTAGAAAGGACAAACCGTATGCTGGAAACGAAAATAATGGTATCATTATGGACACAGGTGAAGATAGCAATTTAACAACGATGATACAGATGACAAGAAAGGCATTCGAGCAACTCTATAAACCACAAATCATGTTAACTCTTAATCCTGGTAAATTAGAAATGGTAAGTTCAAATAAATTTCATTGACTTAACATGAAAGTAAATGAATAACAATAATCTTGAAATAGATGTACTACCAAATATAATTACAGAAAGACAAAAAGCAAAACATGTACATTGTTACGACTAATATAAAATTATGATATTCAAACTAACTATACTGAGACGATAGAAAACGACAGTCAGTAACTTCACCAACTGATACCATGTTTTCGTAGAATATTCACCAACCTTTTTTTTCAAGCACCCACTATCTTACATAGGACGTTGTACTAACCCTTGTTAAGTGAAGTTATCATTAGTTCCTGCTGGTGATATCCGACACTATCATTTTAAGGTCATGTTCACCGGTTAGTACGCCAAATAACGAATCCATAAAATATTGTAGAAAGAACCATATTGCACAAAACTCACTATTTCATAGAATGATGAAAATTTAATTTACAGTTTATATAGTAATTGTTGAGTAAGTGCTCTTTCTGTCCATACTAAAATTACATCAATCATCAAGCAGCCAGAGCTAATGGCATCAAGCTACGTTATCAACTCATCCACAACTTTATTTTCTATAGGCAGTACTAGGATTGATCCTGAAGAGGATAAACTCATGAAATTCTCACTCAAATCATATCCAACGAACAGAACTGCACCTAGTTTTCTTTTCTCTTAACCCCTACTAAGTTGATAAAATATTTATCAATATGGGGTAGATCCCTCCTTTAAGAACACTTTTAATATCCGAAATTTCAGTTAGTGTGACATTTTAAATCACATAAGACCGGAAACATTATCTCTTCAATTCAAACAAAATCGCAAATCACAGTATGTTGTGAAATATTTTACCTGGGAGAAAAAGTAATTAACACTTAAACACGTCAGTGTTGTGCTGAAATAGTACATCTTAATGTACTAATATATCTGCTACAACAAAACCTTAACCATGTGATAATCAGAATAATAATAACATTTAAACACATGAGTGTTTCAAGTGTAATAGTTTAAACATTTAGCTTCCGATTAGAAAATGGATATTGTTCTTGAATCTACAGCGTAAACAAGTAATTAGAAACTACCTTAATTGTACAATAATACTTCACTGTGATAGATTGTATTGACTCGCCTGGATATTTGATCAAATTTTGGAGACGTTAATTCAACAGAGGATAGTAAATCGTTTGCAATCACATAGTTAAATGAAGATTTCTAAATTTTTCCTAATCACCTTAAACATTTATCTTATGCATGGTTAATCTAGTTAAACAGTGGTTGTATATTACAATGGCTTTCATCACTCACTATTCATTGTGAATTCTGTGTTTTTATACTGCTATAGTTTTGAATCGATTATGCATTGTCGAATGTAAAATTGAATGTCACTTCATAACTAACATTAATAACAGTTTTCCTCTAAAGATTAAAATCCTCATAGACTAGTTCAAAGTCGAAAATTTTTAGACCCTTTTGGTGTCGTCGTTTGAGACTAATTGATATTCTTGATCCCCAAACCTTTATTCAACCTATTTATAAACTGGTCAAGTCTATCGATAGGAATTATGTCTTTAGTTCACTCAGTCGAATTAAACCAATCAGCATTAATGCTCAACACTAAACAGTTGTAAATTTGATTAGCTTTCTGATTGTCTAATCACTCATGACTATACTACACAGCAGCTATTCTCGCAATGTCTGCTTATTTAGAACTTCTGTAAATAATAGTTATAATATTTAGCAAAACATTATTCATGTCTTTTCGTGTTTTTATGAATTTTTGTAATGTCAGTTATCCTCTTGTTTCGCCTCTTATTCCTAGATAACAGTTGGCTATCTGTTAGAAAAGAAGTTATGTCTTCAAAATATCACTTCGACTAATTTGACAAACAATATACAGGTAACTGTTCTTGATGTATGTGGGATGTTATTGTTTAAATATTTACAAGGCAAATTTATTTATTGCATGGGAAAAAAATGACCATAAAAATGGTTTGTCAGATATTGGCTAGTTATATTTTCTAAGAAGAAACAAAATCATTTTGTTAGAAAAGAATTTGTATGAAACTAGTTGAATTACAGAAAGAACAGTTCGTGTTTCAAAGAAAACGATATTAAATAGTGATAACAAAATAATTGTCTCACTATGACTACTTCTACTACTGCTATTACCTCAACATTACTACAGCTGCAACTAATATTTCTACTATAGATGTGAAGCCAAATTATCTACGATTCCACACCAGTGGTTTGCACGGCTAAGGAATCATTTTTAGAAGCATACATATATCTGTTAATAGCTTTTAGTACATTTTAGTCTGCAGTTTATGAGGATGGATACCTTTTAATCTGAAATTCATTATAAGTAAACATTCAACCTGTGTTTCATGCCAGTTAGCTGCCGTACGGTGGGTTTACCTACAATAATGTCGAAACTCACATCCTTGATAGGTCTGTATTTGTGTCATTAAGATTTTGAGGTTATAGAAAGTAATATCATTAACCTATTTTGATTAACCAGTCTCTACGACCAATTATTATATAGTGTTATTGAACCTTAGAACCTCTTAAGAGTGAAAATTATTAATTACTTCTGAAGCACTCTTTTCTATTGTTTTACAGTGTTACTTTAAATAATAAACCGTATTATTCTCACTTTTACTCACCTCTTGATTAATCTGGTATGCAAAAACAGCCTAAATACGTGTCAGGAATGACTTAAACAATAATTTGTAGTTTTTTTTATTGAAAGATGATATTTAATGTAGTTTAATCTAATTCTAACATATTATGCACATATGGATTGTTCTACAAAGTGGAATTTTCTCTTGAATAGTTGCTTTGAAGTTTATTCAAGTTTCACAAAATAAACTATTTAGTAAGTGGAATAAGCCGTTCAACTTTGAAAATAGAGAGGGTAGTGAATAGGTGTTTCGTCATGGTTTGATGCTATTTACCATTACCCATCTGCATGGGACAGAAAATCAGAGGTACATGTGTTTATAGGCTGATCGAACCAGAGAACAATCTTTCTTTATGAAAGTAGACCTAAAATCCACAAGCCACAGATTCATATCAGGGTGTCGAAAAATTCACATTGTCCCGCTCTATCTATGTGTGGCCTGAAGACCCCCAAATTCGGCTCTGTATTTTTTTTTAGATTCGTTATGCTCGGAGACTTCAGACTGCAAAAACGTAGCTGTTTAGCTCCCCTTATGTTTTATGTTTCTTGAGTAAATGATAGCTTGTGGTGAATTTCCTTTCTAATTATCGATCGAAATCTCTATTTGATTTTAAAATGTAAGTATGATAAAATGTTATCGCATTAATTTATATTTGGTGCATTTAATCAATAGCCTATGTTCTACAAGGGTTACTAGATGTAGGTAAGCATTTATTCAAATAAACTGACATTAACTTAAGTTAAACAATCTTGTAAATCGATATAAATATCACTAGGTTAACTCACTTGTCTCAATCGATGAGTTTGAAATACATTCATTTTACGAAAATATAACAAGTAAGGTTTATAGTCTAAACAATGCTGATATTGATAATATTTGTGATTTTGTCTTGTCTGAAAATGTTGACATTTATACTTACATCATTAGTTGTTTTATTAAATGAATGTGATTGATTCCACGTCACCTTTGCTCTTTACTTTGCGATAGTTAAAATACTCCAATTTAATAGACATGTCTAATTTTAACTTAAATTTGCTTATTAATAATCACTAATGTGTTTAATTAAACAGAATCAATGCCAAAATATATTTAAAAGAAATTTTAATGAGTAATTGAACTGTGGCTTTTATCGTAAGATCACTTGCCAGTTTGTCATAATGAATTGTTGGATTTATATTGATATGGATTGTTAAATATCCACTGTTCCGATTCCTAAATACGAAAATGTGTTTTTTCGAATAGCTAAGCGAACTAAAAGATGAAAAGTTCAGGATTCAATCACTTGATAATTATTACTCTACTACAATAAGTTATGGCCGACCAGAATGGGGGCGTACATGAAAGACTTTTATCATTCTACAATTGTTGACAAATAGATTTCACATTCCAATGTGAATGTTTAGGACCCGTGAAATGAAAATTGAAGGTTGATCGTTTAAGACATGTTCTAGATAATCTCATACGAAATCAGACTATGGACTAATGCATTTTGACCAGTCAATTACAGTCCTAAAATTCTGTATTTATAATAAAGACCATTTTCAAGTGACTGCCTCACTCTTAATCGATAAATCATAGTATTCATCGAGAGTTTCGATTAATCCTTTGTAAAACTGCCGATTGGTAAACAAAAGATTACTTTTTAAATGGAATGTGCAGATTAGTCTAATTTGTAGATGGGTCATAT
This sequence comes from Schistosoma turkestanicum, assembly GCA_944470395.2. Taxonomy (NCBI): domain Eukaryota; kingdom Metazoa; phylum Platyhelminthes; class Trematoda; order Strigeidida; family Schistosomatidae; genus Schistosoma; species Schistosoma turkestanicum. Next base: position 29,419,628 of record OX103974.1, read on the forward strand.
AAATCAATGATGTCCAAAAAGTAATTTAACTCGTAAGAAGACGAAGAATTGGATGTGAAGCATATTAACTAACATGTTATGACGTGTTAAGAAGTAGTAATGCAGTGTATAACAGTTGTTGCATATTTGCTACCTTAGGTATTTGTAAACTCTTTGATATCGTCGAGGGTGATGTTAGGCGAAAATGACTGAACTTTAAATGGCATAACATCTATGTCTTCTAGTATTTATCTCTTACATAACCTGATTTTTGTTCACATATTCATTTTATTTTATTCCTTGTCATGTTGGGTGACTACCCAGTCAGTTATCAAGCACATTACCTAAACATAATCTCTTTTATCTTGACGTCCATGAAAAAGATTGATTCTGGTTGCAACAGATAACTTAATTAAATAACTGTGAGATAAAGGTTGAATGTGTATATATATTCACTGACTATCACATTTTTTAATTTGACTACAATTTAGAACCAGTAGGATATGTCGAATATTTAACTGAACACTTTGAAATTGTCAAATCTGTTTTTCATAAAGTGGTGTTTTTTCCTCCAATCATACGCTAGTTTACATCATACCACTCTATTCAATGCATTCAGTAGCTTAGTGTGCAGAGTATTTTACTTTCGATTAATATATCATAGGTTTGAATAGTATTCTACAGACTTTAAATTAAATATTTTGGTAAAATCACTAACCTTCAAGCAAAAATTATGGATAAAAACCAGTTAGAAATACTATGTTCTTTATCAGTACGTTTTATTACTCTTTTATACTCCGATTTGCAATCAGATGAACACTAGTTAAATAATTGCTTACAATAATCAGATTTGAATTTGAAAAAGATTATTATTCAAGTTGCCAGTATTCTATTTCGCTTTCTGCAAGTATAATGATGAACATCAATAATATAAGTACTAAGTTATTTAAACTTTGTTTAGCATTTCAAATGTCAATTACATGAGATAGTTTTTCTTATTGTTTAAAGTATTCTTCACTGAAGCAGCTATTCTTAACATGTTTACAATAAAACTTTGGATCGTCGTTAGTAGTAGTTCACACGTACTTTAGTCATATTTATCTATATAAATTAAATAGAACTGAATTAATTTATTTTTACTTCGAAATGGATCAATACTAATCTGTTGTGGTTCCATGACCTATCTGTCGTCACTACCAAGTAACATAAGCACATAACTAAAACAGTGAAGTCTTGGAAATGATCATGATTGAATTCACAGATGGGCATTGTTAAGAAGTCACAAACTTGTGCAAAACCTTTATCTAGCTAGTTTTCAATATTTCCCTAATATGAACTGAAGTTCATGATGAAGATTATCTCTGAATGTAATTTTTTACATTTTGTTGATAGATTTAAAGGTGATGATAAATGATTTGTTTAAGTCAGCACGTATGATGATCGATTTGCATTTCTGAGATCTGCATTGAATGAATCGAAACAATCTGAATTATTTCATAAATTTATTTTCCTATTTTATTGAAATATAAATAATTATTTTCTTTAGGTTGATGATTCCAATCTAATTCTAAAAAATGAAATTTTATTTCAATTTAATGGTTCCAATGAAGATTATTTACAAAGGAATTCGAACGATTCAATAGTCAATAATACAGATGACATTTTGAAATTAGAAACACAAGTTACTATAACTAGACCAAAATTCACGTTATACCCAGTTGATCTTTTAGACTTTGGTACAGTTCTTATTGGACAAACAAAGAGAATGGAAATTAAAATTCAAAATTTAACACAAACGCCAACGTTTTGGTTATTAAAACATGGTGAAAAAAACAGTGAGTTATACTTTTTAATCAAACGACTTAAACAATACAGGATCTAAAAAAATTTTCGATTTTTAAAAGTCTAAAAATTTATAGATCACTCTTCTTCCACCCACCAACTACCGAAAATATTTGTCCTTGACTAGATATTGGTTATTTACTGACAAATGAAAAGATGGCATGCTATTCAAGGTTAATCCTATCAGGCATCGAGGGCATGAACGATATGAAAATAAGGCCAGATTCTGTTAAACAAACATTTTCTTCTCAGTTACGATCATTTACGAATTTTCACAATGCTATTGGGTACTTTCTCGTTTAGTGAATTTCAAGAAAACCAATTGAATAAATCACTAAATACATAAATTGTGATTATTTCATTTCTAAATATAGACCACTGTGTTAACATTTATAAGATTTTATTGTGTGAATTAATACGATACCATTAGATAGGGAAAAAAATCAAGACAAAGTTAATTTTCCTTATCAGTGACTAAAGAACATAGACATGAAATAATCCATGTAAATATTGAAGTAACATGAAAGAAGTCAATATAAGCCTATTTTTGTAAAAATTAAATGTTTACTTATTAAATCCGAGGTAAGATCACTAATTTAACTCAAGTTAGTGAAAAATGAAACCATGAATGCCACAGATCGGTAAACAAATATTTTGGTGTGTACTAATATATCGAGCCCATAGTGCTTGTCGCCTTAAGACAAATTAATTAACTAATTCATTCGTCTCCAGTTGTTATTCGTACGTCTTTTAATCTTGTCAATTATACGCTTTTAACCTTGGCTGTTTTTATTTGTATGGGTGTATGCATGCTTACTCACTTACTTAGCATATCTTTGCCTGACTATAAAATACTTAGTCATAGTTTATCGCTTCGATTTGTTATACGGGGATTGAAAAGCGGATTTATTTCATCGGATACTCAATCATTCATCCAAACAGAACAAAAAGGTTTTAGCCCTACTTAGAGTGTAATGTGACCATTAAAAAACTGTGAATCATACTTTGTGTTTTTAATCACTGGATGATATGGATTATTAAAAGCCTCATAATAATATTTTTAGAGGCTATAAATCATAATTATGAATACACTGGTTACATCATCAAAATGAATATATCATACGAAGTGTGGTAAATGTTTAAGAAAATGTTAGATTTTGTTAATCAGTTCTAAAGTAGAAACTTGAATGCTGACGACAGATAATCCAAAACTCTTCATATTAGCATATTCACACTGAAAATGTCTTATAATATATTAACTTTTGTTACATTTAATGTGTATAGCCTAAAAGACTATGAAACATACTGTTAGTTAGTTAGTTACATAATATTAAAAAATTTTCTAATTGTTCAGTTTTGAAGATATATAATCTCTTTAGAAAATCTAACTACAGAAATTTGACATGAAAAATTAAGCTAACGTAAGTTTGTAACTGAACATTTGCTAACAGAAAGAACAGTTTTATTCATTATAGAAGAATTAGATATATTGAAAGAAATACATGTTGAAAATTGTTAGCTAATTCCTGTCATTGTAACGAATGTAATCGAGATATACAATGAGAAAGCACAAATCGAAGGTTTATCATGTGTAACCATAGAATTTATGTGGAATATCAGTTTAAAAGTGATCGATCAGATTATGTACTACCTACATTAAGTAATTTGACTCATATTTAATTATTTTAATTGACTTGTAAAAACTTTCAAACATCATTTAAAAATGTAAAACTTCGACTGTGATAATAACTACTGATTCAAGTTTTCAAATGAAAATTGTTGTTCAACAATTCGTGCTTACGTGTACAACTATGAAAGTTTATAATGATGTTATGGAACACAGTTTTATGATTAGATCAACACGTATGCGATTGCTGAAATGGGAGAAATGAATATTTGTCTATAATAGATGAACGATGTTATAATATAACCGACTGATGATTGCTGTCAAGAACAAATTATTGATGTTTGTCATCTCCTATTGATCAGTCTGAATTTAGATGAAAGACCACTAACAATAAATAAGCGTTTTAAACTGTCATACACAGATGGAGGAAGCTATTTTGTAGGTTACTTACTCCCTGTTTATTTTAGAATTTGATTCTTGGAGGTATTTCTTGGCCATTCTGTCAAAAGAACTATACATCTGAATATAAATCACAGTTAGGATCAGTGTAGTATTTGGCACAAACATGCGTTATTCTAATTCTTTCTACTGGACTAGCTTAATCAGCTAGAACTAATAAGATTTATGGTAAGGACGTCGAGATAATCATCGTATTAAAGATAGTGAGAAAAGCCTAAACATTGGATAATCCTGTTCATGAAGAATGAATAAAGATAAATTGAACAGAAGAACCTGAAAGGAGTTAATGAGTGAATGTGTTTAGGCTACTTTGATTAATTTTGAGTCAGATCTCTTAAAGTTCTCAATTACAGATTAATGTTATTTCTTTGACCCTAACCAGTTAGTTCCAACATACAAACGTATCAGATGATTGACATCATTTCTCAGTTTTACTACCTTTCTTCAAGGTTACTATCATTATTGAATATTGAGATAGGCGGTCGTTTGGCATGATAAACATTTGTCCTAGATACGCCAGTTAATGAAAGCTAAGATTTTTACCCATCGATTTGCCTAATTCCCCGAAGTCCATCATTAGGAATACCCACTTGATTGCTTCCAGGTACGCGAACAATGCTTCGAAAGTAGCCTTGATCGAAATCCTAAAGTTTTCTCACTTCTTCAAATGTTATAGACGATTTATTCACAACCTTATATTATTGAACAGCATATTTCTACTCTTTACAGTTGCTCTTATTCATTGATCTTCTGCACTGAACTATTTATTACAAATATTATATAGTTCAATGAATGGGAAGCTTTAGATAATTAATTAATTTGTGAAGATTAATTTTCATCATGGATTTGTATAAACTGAAGAATAAATGAAAACTAGGTCAGACATCTGTAACAATCAATAATGATGCTTATTTTTGTTGTATTTAGTCTAAACACCTTTATCCAACACAGTTAAAATAAAATATTCAATCAATGCTTCTTAAAAATACACCAAATTTTTAATCAGTTACATTTCACATATCAATATTTTACTCAATAAAGTGCATATGTGAAAATAGTCACAAAAAAAAGATATTAAAACTAAATTTCACTACGGTTTAAAAAACAGCACTTTTCATCTTATTAATTGATAATGAGATTTATAAAAATTTTCCAATACTGTCAGATTGACTGATTGACTAATTTTTTGTCTACAACTCTTTAAGATATCACATTTATATGATCATAAGATCAATCGGTGAACCAAAATCAAAAGACTAACAATATGAGTCAATTACTTTAAAAAAAATGCACACAATACAGCAGAAATTTATCAGATTTTATTAAAGTTTAATTTAACATAAATATGCAATAACAACAAACAAACAAACAAGATATTTATCTGCTCGCCAAAAGGCAGACATACTGAACAGTTATTTTACTGGCTATGAAAGGCGATATCTATATATATATATATTAAGTGATAAGTGATTAGTGTTGAATGTAATAGTAGGTTACTACAGAATGGGGAAAAATCATTGATGAGCGTGTGAATGCTCGTTGACGAATGTTGCTAGGAAATGTATTGCGAGGCTGTCTTAATGTAGCATTCCACTATACATAGACATATATATAAAACAGGCTAACAGTCTAAGACATCCAATCATCCAACGAAGCCAGTAACTGTCGATCTGTAGCTTATTGTTTCTGTAGGCATTTAACTTGAAGTTTGTGCAATGACTGACCCTCAGTTGTCGACAGTATTTAAAAACGTTCAAAATCAATCATATTCACTCAGATGAACTTGTTCTCCATTTCCTTTCAAACTTTCAATTTTACTAAGTTAATTTGTATATCTAGTTTGATAAATAGAATTTCTCATGGTTTGGTTTTCTCTCTTGAATATATTATTTCAGTACACTTTAATTTTGTTTGGTTACGTTGCTCTTGATATAGCCATTGTATTATATCGTAATTTAGCCGAATCAAATTCTATTTTTTAGTAATTTTTACTGTTTATGGCTCAGTAGTACAATTAAACCCGAATTTAAAATAACAATCAATATAAAGCAAGATTAGATGGACAAAAATTAATATATAACTCTTGTTGAAAACACCATAGATAAATGTGTACAATCATTTTTTTTAAAGTGCAAAAAGATTGGCAAAAAATAAAGCCGTAAAGGAAATATCAACTTTTCTTGTCAGTTTTATTGTACATTTCTGATTTATTGTTGTTATCTGTTCAACCTTGAGGAAATGATAAAGTGGATCACGAGAAAAAAATAATAAATTCAAACACGCATGAAGTAACCTAATTTGGTTGTATTTATCATTAAAACAAAGTTTAACACTGTTAATTTTTGTAATAAAATAAAAACTTATTGAACACGTACAAATGTCAATAATCAAGTAAAAAATCACAAGGTCAATGTCAATAGTGTTTAAAAACTTGAATTTTATATAAAATTGTGAGGAGGTTGATATACAACTTTTTTGTACAGTTTTGTTTGATTTAAAGAAAGAATCTGGCATAATGTTGACACGGGGACTTTTATGATCGTTTGTAAATCAGTTAGGTAATTTGCTGACATAAATTATTTAGAACAACACTTATAAGCGAACGATATTGTTTTAGATTAGATCGTTATTAGGCTTTACTCTCTAATATAAATAAATATTTATATGAAAATGTTAAACCAATCAAGGCAATTTGAGTGATAATCACAATGAAATGAAAAAGATTACGTCACTACATATAATAGGCTAAAGTACAAGTTGATAGTAGGAACTTGTACTTTTGCCTATTCATGTATATTAGAGTAAAGCCTGATGACGATCTAGTCGAAAACAATATTGTTCGCTTATATGTGTCGTTCTAATTTTCACAGTGGGAATCTTTAATACTCATAAATTATTTAGTGAACAATGTCAATTATACTAACTTATTCACCCTTCGGATCAGTCGTTGTTAAAATATGTTTGTGTAGTACAGCTTCAATGAAACTGATTAATCCGTATAGAAATGAATCATTGTCAGATAGTATTTTGATCATATAACAATTTATATCTTTTTATACTTTAGCTAATTGATAATTTATTGCATAATCATATTCTTGATACTTTTATTTTCACATAAAATTATTTATCTTCAATCAAAATGATTCCTTTAGACAATCAATCAAAAATCGATAATAATGAAGACCGTATATTCAATGCAAATAAAATTTCCGGCTTTTTGGATTCATTTTCTAATAATAACGATGGTTATTTTGATTTGATTACTGTAGAATTTAAACCAAGGTAAACATGTATGGATTTTATAATTTTATCACCTAATAAATATGTTAAGTTTTAAATAAATCGTTTAAAATAATTGTAAACACAAAAATTCAATCAGTCAGTTTCATGCAACGAAGATTTTGGTATTTACACTTGTCCGTAAAAATACTGTCACACTACTTTCAGTACAGAATTATAAAATTATAGGGATGTATGCTAGAGTAATGTAGTGGTAGTTATAAGTATCATAGATAGTAGGAAGAAAGAGTCATTGAAAATATAACGCAAGATATTATGCAATTTTAGCAAAAAATCGAACAACAGTTATCACCAATGTACTGTAATGCAATCAGGTTTCAGTCACATTTTCTCTTTCTCTGATCAGTGGTGCTGCTAAACAGCCGCTCAAATCAAAGTAAATGGAAATATGCAAGTCGGTTGAAAGGTAGATACTTCAGTCATTGAAATTTCTAATTTCACTGTCTAAAATCGCTGGAAACAAGGTGATGCGAAATAAACGCGTACTATTTGTTAATACGTTCATATTCAAAAGTACACTGGAAAATATAAATAATGAAAACTACTGATAATAGTGTAGATAGTCTATGGTGTTTGTTGAATTTTCATAGATCATGTTACGGATTGATCTAAGTCGGAAATCGAATGAACACTAGAAAGCATTCAGCAGCTGGTTCAACCTAATATTCAACTTCTTAACCATTGCATTTACAATCAACTTGAAATTGAATCGTCCTATGCACTATGAAAATGTCACAATTTCCGTAAACCAGTGGCTAACTTTGAAAGGTAATACTATGAGTTTTAGTGAGCAATCATAACTAGTGAGGTTCAATTATTTTGGCTGTTCAACATATAGGCATGTCAGGTGATGAGGAGTGATCGCGCGATATCGATCGGTACTTCTTAGTATAGTGAATTAAAAGCCGAATGTTCATGATTAAACATAGAATATTACTAAAAGTCTCAACACATTTCTTTATATTTTTTTTCAAAAATCAGAAGATCAATTCAATGTGAAACTACATGGACATTTGAAGGGATTCTAGGTGAAGAAGCGAAACTGATCAAACTTACTGGTATTGGGACATTTGATGAATCTTACCACACACTTTACTAATGATAAAACCTATCAATAATACAATCATCGAAAGCAAATTTTGAATGGATTGATGAATACAACCATGAGACAATTAAATTGACACTTCCGTTCAAAAATGAAAGACCTTCGATTATTATTCTTCATATTTGTCAATAAACTTTCTAATGAAACTTGCGATGAGAACAAATTAAAAGGCTACATTTTTTTTACTTTTGATAACTGTGTTCGAATAATAAATTATGTCCGTAAAATGATCGCAAAAGTGTTTCTTCTAAGATTTAAAGACTGACTTTATAAGTGACAAGAATTACTGACTCAGTGAAAACTGAAATACATTTGACGACTGTCCAACAGACTGACTTAAATTTCAGTTTATCAGCAATCCGACCATATCTACCGTAAATAACCTAACTAACAGTGCCTTATTAATGATAAGAGCATTTTAATAATTCTGAATAATGTCAAATTCTTCTTCTCTAAAGATGTTTCATTGTAAAACATTCCAAATTTCTTCCAATAAAATGGAGTTGATTGCAACAAACATTTTATCACTCTTGCAGTAGTTTCCGGTGAGACTGTAATTTATGGACCAGTCAATTAGAGTTGAGTAAGCGATTTTGAAGTCACAGCATTAACTTAAGTATCCAATGCATACGATCAGTTGAAAGCGGAGTTTCAGGAGGATATCACAGTTGAGCAGCTGCATTAAATGAGATTGATAAGAGCCTCTATTCGTTGTGATTGTCGCATTTAGATATCTGCAGAACAGTGTACGTATTCCTTGAAAACCTTATGTTATGATGCAAAATATATTAGAGAAAGAAATCTACAAGAACGGAGATAGTTTCTGCTTCATCTCGATTAACACCAAGACATTGTGGTTGTTGTTGCAAACTGGGTAATAGGAGCATTAGCAACACTGCCTGCGGCCTTTGCAGATGTTACTGAAGCTTCTGCGATTCACTGGTATGAAAGTTTCAGAGGCATAACGGAGTTGAACAAGTTTGAATGATTTGGAAGAATTGTAGAAATCAATCAGGCAGCCGTTAAACATAAAAATTCAGTGGAAGAAGAAGTGTTAGAGAAGGCTGGGTAAGTAGCAGCTTCTTCAGTAAAGTTAGCAGGTCTTTAGTACTTATAATAAGTTAACGCAAAAGGCACTTTTAGAAAGTCCAAAAGCAACTGGGTGCAAGAATGACACCAATCATATATATATTCAGCCAGGTACCACAATATACGCAGATGACTAGAAAGCGGATCCACTGACCAGACACCATCAGCAACAACCTACTGTGGAAGTGAACAACCTCGATTTCAGCTGAGTAAGAGATTATGGAAAAGCGCTCAAGGTGTATAGGACAAACACTACAGGAATCAAATATATTTCTAATTTAATACTTAGGTCAGTTAACTCTCAGATATTTCCGTTACAGATTGAAATGCAATTCAAGCTATTGAATTATTGATAACTAATTTATTCACTATTTGATTCTAGTATAATATGAATTGGACTTCAGCAGGTATCCAGAAGGCTCTGCTTTTTTTGTCTCCTACTAGTCAGGATTCACCAGTTAGTCGCGTACCGAATACTGAGAGAAGTGACGGCAGTTTTTGTTGTCTTGTCTGTTAATGCTGTTGTTCATCTATTTTGACTAGTATTTTAATGGGTAAATTTTTTTCAGCATTGAATGTTGTATAACAATGTTTTGATGATTATTTAACAATCATTTAAAATACAATAATAATCAGAGTTATTTATCAGTGGAATGAATGAATCTGTACTTTACTAACAAATCTTAAATTTACTCTGTTCGGCAGCACCACTGCTTAGCAAAAACAGTATAGGTTACGATAAAAAATGTAATGTGAGTTTTTTTTGTAGATATTTTTCTAGGATTTTGTTTTGGTTTCAATTTCACTGTATTGTTTTGTAAATAATAACGTGTTCATTCAGTCAACTTCCTATAAAATACTGTGTCAACTGAAGTACATTTATAAGTGACCTTATCAGGCTAAAATACAACTGGAAATGTTTACATTAGACAGTCAGTCCATGTAATATGAATGAGATAAATTGTACTTTATGTACGTGATTTATCAATTTTAAAATAGGAAGACTTAGAAAAAAAATTGATCATTAATACTAATTATTATGAATTTTTTTGGAAATAGTGTGATGCGTTTTTGAAATCACTAGCTGATGACATGTTGAAAGAATACAGTTTGAATTAATTATTATCATACTGATTCAATGAGATTAAGTATATCAGATATATATACGAGTATGTGTAAGAACACAAACCTCCAAAACTCTGCCCCAAAATATCGTAACAGTGCTGACTAGTGACTAGCTTCGTGAGGAAATTCTCGCAGTTCTAGTTGAGAAGACGTGACTAATGGAGTTCAACCCTGTTGGGTGTAGGTAGTAACTACCAAAGACAAATGGGTGAGGTCGCGCAAAATCCGTAGATCAATCAGAGTTAGACATTAACACCGTAGGACGACGGACCAGTGGTCCGATGGTTAGGTGTTCGTGCACAATACCGAAGGTCCTGGGTTCAAATCCTGCGAGGTGAAGGAGTCGTGGATGTGCACTGCTTGATAAGTCCCATACCAGGACGAAACGGAGGTCCAGTGCTTCCAGGTTTCTAATGAGGGTGGTCTAACAATGATTGACTGATGATTTCAAAGGCGTAAAAACACAAACCTCCAAAACTCTGCCCGGAAAAGTGAAGATACTTTGAACAATAAACAATCTGGCAATATTAGTTATTAACGATTAACTCACCTCAACGACTAACGAAATCGATTAGATGTTAATAGTTGTACTAGATCAGCATATTTAAACGAAGATAAACATAGAAGGACTAGAAAGTTTTAATCAGACCATTTCATCGTACAGAACTCTCTGATCATATGATATTAGTGTTTTGATGTGGTCACGATATTGGATCGAATACTTTTAGCTAGCAATGTTCATTTAAACAATTGTGATTACTACGTCAGCATTTGTGTGATTACGTTTTTCAGTAAATAGTCAGTAAGGTTAACATTGTTTTTCTCAACGAAATATTTTTTTTTATTATTCTATGTGAATGATATACAGACAATCGTCACTGGTTAAAATAAACAGTTGATTCAGTTACCGAATGGATGAAGAAAACGTTTTAAGAAATAAATTTGGACATATTGTACTTGTGTAAAAGTGTTTTTATTTTTGGTAAGATATATTTTTAACCGAATCAAAACCAATACTCTGTCCATCTTTTCATTTATTGTGATGGATAGAGATATTTTTTCTAAACTAACATAACTGGGATGAACTATTTCACAGTTACAATAAGAATGTATTGGGTATTGATCGATTTGTTTGTTTACACTATTCATGATCGGAATGGCAAAGCGCTGGAGAAAATCACTTAGCCAATTTCGCAAAACAGAAATATTTGTACTAAATAGCGGCACACAACAACTTGTTATGAAATCGAACTAATAACTTTTATACCTTATGTCAATAGTAATACATACGTCTAAACCCCTAACTATCGACTGAAATCTTTTTCTTTTCAATCTCAGTTCGCTCGCAAAACCAGTATTACATAGTAAATTGATTAGATTTCGAAATTCAATATACTAGATCTCGATTCAGTGAGCCACCAGTACCTTGTTTGTGGTATAAGTGAAGAATCTTTAGTGGTAATGAAGAACTGTTTTTTATTTCTGAATTATAATGGAATAATTATTCGGAGCCCTTTTACTGTAAATAAATCTCTCAAATAGAAATCAGCCTGCGCTGAACTAATGTATAAATATGAAATTTTTAATTTATATCTTTTTTAACTGTTTAATATATACATACTTACCTATACAGATTAAGAAACAGGATCTTTTGAACGTTCCTAGTTATTTGATTGCGATACCTGCCGCAGTATTCGAAACGTGTTCTTTTGCTTAATTTAATTTAATGAAAATTGTACCTTCTAGAGTATATCGATTGACAGTTTTGGCTGACATTATCTGCAAAGTTCTAAGCATTTAATAAGTGTATTAGATTCAACCGTTTCCGTTTACTTAATGATTCATTGGCTCTGATTTAAGTGTAGCTTTGATTTGACACTTGATCTCCGCCATCTATAAATATCTTCTATGAATACCACTACTACTCAGCTTAAGATAGTTGACGGGAAGCACCAATACTGAGGAAGTTAGGTATTAAAACGAAAGGCCTAATGAAAATGACATTTAATTCTGCGGCACACACTAATAAAACAAACGAAAATAAAGCCGAATATAGTTCATTTATTAAAGGTTGAAGACTTTGCAGACAACCTTAGTCCCATTTGTTATTTTTTTGTCAATATATCATTAGTATGGTCTTTATCGTGAAGCTTAAGTTGGTTAACTAACTGGATAATTGAAAAATGTGTATTAACTTGCTCTATAATTCAATAAAGAACAAATCATCATGTTGTTTTGCACAAACACTTAGCCTCTCAACTGAATAAATTTTAGTACAAGTTGGAAAAGAATGCTTAGAACATCTTCGCTTACATTACTTCTGTACGGGATAACTCTTCTACACCAAGCGCTGAAACTTCCTCATGTTTAAGTGCTTTCAGGAAGTTTACCTTAGGTGTTAGAGGAAAGCTGGGATCTCTCAGATCAAATATCGGTCCATGAATTCACTGACTAATAGAGTAAGTCATGTTATTAAGTAAAGACTTAGGCTTTGGTTCATGAGATTACAATAACCAATGGTTGTGGACATCCGCTGACTTGGTTGTGAATCGATCTTAGTTGTTAAGATGCAATAACTCCGTCTCCGCCTAAATATTAAGTTTTAAAATTATCTTTTATTTTGGATCCTATAGAACTAACAATTCTGCTCGGATTATATTGTCAATGATCAATCTTTTCAACTAACACTGAGATTACTCCTGCTCCCACTATGCTGATGCGTGGCAACCTAAGTCGACGTACATATGTGCGATGTTGTGCATTGCCCAGGGTTTACCGACCATTTGACGGTTTTCATCAATGATTAAATTCAGCATATGAAACCTCGAAATCAGTGGAATGCAAATTTACGAAATTCAACTGCATTATGAGCGTGCAATACTAAACGGAATAACTATCATTTTATTCACCAAATGCATCAATACTTTAATTGTATCACTTCACTTGCTAGCTTGAACAACTATTTTTCAGATATTTTATCGATAAATGCACAAAACATTGAATGTTATTCACATTTTAAACGAGTGACACCATCTAGACAAACTGAGAAAAACATTAATGCTGAACACAACCAATCAAGGTAACTTTGATAAACTTAGGTATATTTAGTCTGTTGTTGGGATTGGAATCTAAGGTGTGCTTATCATTCCAAGTTTGGACTCGCCAGCTAGATCCTTAGGTAGATTATTACAATGGAAATCAAAGCAGGCATCTTAAGCTTCAAATGATTGAGAATCACTCACCGAGCTACTAAGTCCAAATAACCTTTACTTGGTAAAGGTTTTTAATCCAAGTTAGTGGCTATCTGATCTTGGCAGTTCAGCAGATAACAAGTTTGCAATCTGATTGGAAGTTACAATGCAAACAAATTCAGCTGGCCAATCTCAATTAAAACAAAACCCGCATTTGATAATGCATAGTCTATAAGATCCAAGATTCGTTTCGAACAGTTTAAATCGGTTCGCTTATATCTAAGCAAATCCCATTGCTTGTTGGTAAATGAATAAAGTCATTTGCGAGGAGAATGAAAGTTTATTTGGTTATTATGACTTGATAAAATAACTAACACTATAAAGTGCAATAGTAAATAAAGTTATGATCAAGAAATTTAACATGTCAGAATTTAAGAACAAAAATAAAAATATAGGAGAATTGATCTGACGACTGGTTTAATGTTAAATCACATGAAAAACGTTACTTAGGATGTCGACTAGTTGTGCTAAATATTGATGACATGAAAACAGATGATATATGGATGGCATAAAGATTTAATAAGCATGATTAGCAACAAACAATGATTTGTCTCCCAGAGCGGTTCCCATGTTTCCTGCGTATTTGCCCACAGCAGCGTCACCATTGGCCTAAAAGTTATAAAAAAGTATAAAATCGGTTCATATATCCAATACAGGCAATCATATTGAAGAATTGTGTTGGGAACACTTAAAAATAGGTGATAAGCCTTGTGAACAATATTTTATAAAACGTGGTTGAGTAGACAAATTTTATGCGAAAGAGAATGAGTTGAAAACAAACGATTTACTAATCTTCAAAAATCATAATACCAAATACAGAAGACATTGAAAATCATATCAAGTATTACCATTCTGTAGTGTAGCATTTCCGGTATCTTTTTTGATGGTCATGAAAGCATATTATGGACATCAACAAAAACATTAGCAGTTGACGTAGCTTAATTCATTTGGCCAGCGAATCAAAAATACACATGAAAACTCATAATGAGCCCCTAACAAACACTGTTAAGTGTCGACACTTATATGACTTGAGTGTTTTTCTAACTATTAAGAAAGCTAAACATATTTAAGTGCTGAATGAAACTAAGTGATAGAAAAAGAAACAAAATAGACAGTAGTTACAGTAAACCAATATATTTACTTTCGCCAGTTTTAATAGTTCTTCCTGAGCGGCGTGAACATTCTCTTTCTTTCCTTTCCATGTGGCTAAAACTGAGGCTTGTAGAGCACGACCAAAACTGAAAGTAAGCGCCCATGGCTTTGGTCCTGGAATCTTGTTAATTTCATTCAGATTTTTAGTAGCATCCTCTTCTGATTGACCTCCAGACAGAAATGTGATACCTAAAATCCAACAATTAAGAATGAATAATTTATACTGTATTCCATTATGGCTCATTTGACTTTAGTCAACAAAAAGTTTAAGTAGTACCTGGAACAGCTGGAGGGACTGTGCGTTGAAGAGCTCTCACGGTAGCTAAAGCATTTTCATGTGGCGAGTAACCTTTCTTGCAGGCCTGTCCAGCAGTAACCATATTGGGTTTTAAAAGCGTTCCTTCTAAGTAAACATGATGGTCGGCCAAAGCCTTGTACACGAATGACAAAACCTCTTCTGTTACTCTTTGAGCCGTTAGCAAATCATGTTCACCATCAGGAAGCACCTCAGGTTCAACAATCGGCACCAAACCATTCTAAAAAGTGCAATGTTTTCAAAGAATTATATTGTTTGAGTTCATATATCAAACATACAGCAATATTTTGAGGGACTTTAAATGAATTTTTGTGAGTGAATTTTTTGAAAAGTTTGTTAAATGAATAAAGTCCAGACCATGAATGCAGTAACCATTCTCGAAGTATGCTTTTGCTACTGCAATGAGTCAGTGCTGGATGTTTTTCTTTTTCATTTAGACAACCTTAAATTATCACTGTCTTTCAGAAGATTTTTTGCTAGATATAGACTTTTAAATATAAAACCATACTTTATTACTAAATTTTATTTTAGCTAGATCACAATAACCGCTTTCGAGCTTAACAGACAGGACTGTAAAGAATAAATCCAGGCCCAAAAACACTGATGTAGGTATTATAAATTAGCACAGGATGTTAACTTTAATTTAAGCTTAAAAATTAACATACAAAAAGGAATCCTAATTCGCAAATACTTGATTTATAATAAAATTAATTTTGTTGTGGTAGTTTTTAGCAATTATAATTGACAGTAACAGGCTAAATGTTCTGGGAAATATATCTCATCTATGCGATGCAGACAATCGTACATTCAAAATATTATGTTAGAGTCTCGTTCTCTGAGCTGAATTCTTTACTTGTGGAGCTTTGATTGTTCTTCTGAACAACATCATCAACACAAACACTGGGTAGAAGTCTACCTATCAGAGGATAAAACTCCACCATAATCATCCACTTGGGCTACAAATGTTTTTATCACTAAAACTGTTGAATTAATTTCCCCAAAAATGGTTTGAACATGGGTAAATTTTCTTAGACCTTACGACTATATTTATCTCACATCTGCAATAAACGTGCATGGGTAATGAATACTGAATATTACTTTACTTGCTATAACGATTGGCAAATATTGGGTCCATCGAGATATTTTTCAAGCATTTATCAACAACTTTCACGGTTTTTAAGATTTTTCACCGATAACAGTAGTTTTACCTCATGCCACGTCTTGCATATTAATCAATAAAACACCGAAATAAGGTGCTTTTCACAGTATGATAACGTACAAAAAAGTTTGTTTGTTGGTATTATAATATAAAGAGCATATGAAATTTTTACCCGCGATAAAACTAAATCTATGCCTAGAATAAACGATTCACTTCAGTTGTGAACAAATCAAAATGTTCTGCGGATCACCTCAGTACTGACTTAGACTGTCGAAGTGTAATTCAGTATCAACACAACTTGTACGGGATAAAATTTGGTTGGAGTTTTCAATAAATAGAAAATGTAAAGCCCACTACCTTTAGTCAATGATGGTAAAGTTAGAAGACGTTAAAGTCACTATGATTTATTTTGTTTTAGTTGAATCTTATACTCAGATTTCTGAACAATAACATAAAATATTGTAACTAGTCACAGAACTAAAGAACAGGATACAAGTTTCATTACTAAAGCTTTGAAATCGGTAAATTTAAACGCAATATATCATACTAAAATGGACTACATATATCTGAATATACAGTTCCATTTAATGTTTACTTATATATTATGCCAATGATATGGCTTCCGCCACCATTGATAGATAATTTCAGGTAATTCAAACGATGATAAATGATGAATTATAAGCCAACATAAACTTCTCGAGGAGGAAATCATTGGAGAACGTAATGCCAGATCGATGGATCATGAAGACAAACGGGAGTGAAAGAATATATTGCCTTCTCCGGAGTTACCATCTATTAAAATTTGAGTCATTTAAATCGTGAGCTTGAAAACCACGTAAGACTGCTAAGTAACAGCTAAGTCTTTCAGTCTGCACGCAAGGCTTATAAGAAGTTTCCGAAAGGAAAAAACGCACACAATATAGGACCTAATATGTAGTTTAGAGTTCAGGCTAATGGTATGTTATACAGCAAGGTAATATAAATACTAAAATTGGTTAAAACGGTCGAAAACCACACCTACTATCGTACTAAGAGAACAAGAATCGAGTAAAAATAAACTGATTGGTTTATAGAAGCTCGTGAAAAAATATTAGATATTAGAGATACTAGGAATACAGGTTGACGTTATTTCCGGTGTCTTATTACATTTTAGAAAGTTGCCTAATGTCGAGAATCCTGATTCCTGACAATATATATATAGCAATATATATATATATATATATATATATATATATAATATATATAGCTATATATATATATAGCAATATTATAAGTATACTATTTTTATCGGAACAACAACAAAAGAACTTTAATGAGTGCTTTGACTGTACAGTAAACTAACTTGCTGACAGATAGTAGCATAGCGTGCAAGTACGTTGGCATTTTCAATCATTGCTAGACGAGAGGGTGTATGTGAAGAGATTCTCAAAACACAACGCCATTTTGCAAAGCGGCATCCAAGTTTTCTATATTCAGCACAACGTGAGGCCAGATCATCAAGGCCCTGAGTTGTCGTCTCATTATCGGTACCCGCAAGAGGAACAACACCTTTATCAACTTTTATTCCTGGTATGATATTTCTTTCCGCCAGTAAGCTTGGGAGAGTTCTTCCGTCATCTGACTTCTGATGTAGTGTCTCTTCAAATAGTATAACTCCTGAGATGTTTTGAGCCAATTTGTGGTCAGCACTAAAAAGTAATTGCCGATACAGACGACGATTTTCTTCGTTATTTTCGACACCAATTTGTTGAAGCCTTTTTCCCATTGTGGCTTTATAAACCAAAATAAATAAAAAGTGAACTGGACATACCTGTACTTTCGTCAGCAGCTAGAATTCCTTTACCAGGAGCACAAATAGCTTGAGCGATTTGGCGCAGATCATTCTCTTGAGCTTCAGTTAGATAGGGTTGAAATCGCGACATTTTAACACAGTAAGTATTACCTAAATCTTCTTATTTGGCTATTCAAAATACTTACTATAAAGAAATGAACGGCTTACGAACTTCAATCACGTACACAACTACTTATGGTCAGAGTACAAATGGTTAATATACCTTTAGCTCACTAAAACAAAACTGACCCAAGTATCCAGAGATCAATATAAGTTTGCTCAGAATTCCTTTATTTTTGATTATTTTAGTCCCACTTCTATTTTAGGCATGAAATTATTTTTCATAATAATATTTAACCACCTAAGTATGTAGTAGTATAGTGATAATCCTAAAACAGCTAAATAAACATTGTATTCAGCATATCAGAAAGATTTCAGAAGCAGAAAGAAGTAGGTCTATTTTTTTATTCTAGTCACAATCAACTGCATTAGGGATTAAAAATAACTGCATATAGTCACATGAATTTTAGTCTAACCAATATTGTCTCTTAAGCACTTTATTCATTGGTCACGGAAAATTTTACTTGGATAACAATTAGGAATGAGTTCGAGATAAAATACTTTGGCCTATAAAAATCACTCTACGATTAATATTATTACTACTACATGCAACTAATAAAACTAATTTGATAGGTCTGTCAACCACCATTAAATCAACTGTGATTCCTGTAAATAATCGATATCTTTATCTACGTGACATAGGAAGTGGATTAAAAGTGCTGTCACAATATGTCTAAAAGTAGAGTCACATTTCAATATTCCTACACATATATCCCTCACACGCAAAGTAGATCAAGTGAAATGTTACTGGGTTCCAGCCGAACAATCCAACAACAACTAACTTAATTGCTTACGCCTGTGATGGTTGATAAATTTTTGGGTTCCAGACGCTCTTGAAATGAAGAAATTCCGCCACTGCTTTGACAGTATGCGCCTTCATACCATCATACCGATGACACTTCCCAGATATGTAAAGGTTTTACATGCTTCGAAGTATATTCGTCACGTAGGATTTGGTTGTTTCACGTTGTGTTGCCTCGGAGAATCTTCTTTTTTCCTTGTGTAGGTTGAAACTTATTGCGACAGAAGCTGTTGCTACACTGGTCATCATCTTTTTCTTCTTTTGTTGCGTGAGCTAGAGAAGAGTTAGTTTATCTGCGAAGTACGGACTGTCCAACCACATTCTAGCTTCTCATTGTATTTCGCCCTTCTCCCCAGACGTTGGTGTCTTCATAACTCGGTCAGCTGCCATGAGGAAGTGGTGAGTGTAATCATTTTTGTAGGACAACGGTCTCCACTTGAAACGACTCTATTAGTTGTCCTCGACGCACAATTTCGCAGTTTCGTCCATCATAAGACTCCCGTATGACGTTGACTATCTTCCCAGTCACAACATCGTGTCGAAGAAGCTTCCATAGTATCATCTTGTCCACACTGTCTGATGCTTTCTCATAGCCAATGAAGCTGATGTAAAGTAGTGAATCCCAGTCAGTTGGTTGTTCCACAATGACCCATTTTGTCACGATTTGGTCAGAATATGACCAATCCGAATGGAATCCAGCCTTTCGATCTCGAAGTTGAGCGTTTACGGAGTACTTCGTTCTCGTTAATAACACTATGTTGAAGTTTTTCCTGGACGAGAGATGTGCATTATGATTCTGTAGTCATCAAACTTGCTGAAATCTAATGTTTTTGGTACCTTGATGAAGATTCCATCCTTCCAGTCTGTAGGTACTTGTTGTTCTTACTAAATCCTGCTGTACAGAAAGTGAAGTATCTCTGCATTTACTGCCATGTCTGCCTTTAATCCTCCAGTCCTCTACTAAGCTAACACTTACTTTAAAGTTATGTACTTCTCCTACTATTGGTGACTTCAACAGATCATTAACTTCCAAATGCAAAAGTCAACATCAGTTATACATTTATATACTATTATCATGTTGTCTCCAAGCGATTTGTAAAGTTTTGGAAACTGGTTCATTTCTTTTGTCAGTAGTCGTCATCGTATTTACTATAATTTAAGAAACTGGAAGTACATTCATGAACTTTGCACTACATACCATTTTCATCCTTGAACAACAATAATAACAATAGTTTGTTTTTCGATATCAGACTCATCTTGCTGTTCGAGTTTGCGTGGCACACCAGCGTGGCTTCTTTCTAGAATCTGAAGATTGCATTCGCAGCGGTCTGGACCAGAAAACGCTGCAAACATAGGACGGAAGCTGATTGAACGAAGGAAACAGAAACGACCATACAAATGCCAGACATATTCGGAACCAGATCATCGACTGAGTGCATTGATAAGAGCGTGGATGATCAGGCCAGCGTTCGGTATGATTGACTGAAGGCAACGGTTCAAATGGGGCGATGGTAGTAGAAGTGAGCTCAAGATAAAATAATCAAAGAAAAACAAAAAGGTGTAGCATGCATGTAGTATGAGTATAAGGTCCTATGTTGTATTCGTTGTTGATTGAGATATTAGTCGCTAAAGCGTACAAGTAGGCGTACTCGGCAACCGGAACGTGGGACATTAGTCTCGTACGTACCTCGTGAGTCCGCAACCTCATCCGACGTGGTCTTCTGATATGGACATGATAATGAAGTCTCTGATATATCTTGTGTGTGGCCTGAACTAGACGTAGGGATCCAGTCAGTAGGTTCGATGGGTCTAGCATTGGGTCTCAAAATACCGGGTAAGGCACTGCTGTAGATGTGTGCTTCCTTGAGACCATCAATGGTGACCATCTCTACGCGACCATTTCTATCAACCATGAGGTTATTTTACGACGAGAAATCACGTGAAAAGTCCTTCAGAAGGCTGTTGCAAAGGTTCGCATACCGATTCTATTCGCATGAAAACATGTGAACAGACAGATAACTCTCGACGGAGAGCGACCTGTCGATGCTGTATTCCCATTGACACCGGAGGTAGTGTTCACATGTATTCTGACAATCGCTGAACGTAGTCTGATTTATTTAAGTCATTACTGCTCCGTGGTGTGGAAAATTCCCCAGGCAGAAGCAACATCCAAATTCAGCGGCGGAACATTTAATATCTGCCTTCAAGCTCTTTCGGATACCTAAGAGGGCGAGTTGCAAGGTTTCGCTGTTAGTTATTTCCATAACTAATTGTAGTCATGCCATTACTAACCAATCAAATCGTGGTATAAGCGTTCATCACGCGATCTGGTTTGATGTGTTAGTAAAATACCTTCGTTTCAAATGACCTACAAATTGAAGGACATTATTATCTTATTACATTGATATGACTCATAATTTTACTCGTTGCCATAGGACACGTTATACCGGTCGGTATGTTTGCTCGTATTACTTGATAACTGTAATTTCCCTAATCACTGTACTAACCTAATTATTATGTGTTTAGATAAGTTTAAGGCCATATTGGTCTTGTTCTGATTACAGCTTTCTCATAGACTATGACCTCGCCAAAAGTTATAAGAGTGCATTTGTACGACAAAATAAATCCTACATCATACCAGTTGTTGTTTTCGTATGGCGGGAGAGCGTTTCCAAGTTGGCGATGAAACCGTTCAACTTAACCGTTTGAAGCTGGGTGGTAGTCGTACGGGCTCCGCATTTAAGATTCGAACAGAGGTTTGGATTTTGGAATAACTGTTCAGCAAGTTTTGATACTTGCCTTGCCCAGTTAAATCCAAAAGAAAGCAACTGATCTGGGTAAGTAACGGTTCCATTATTATACAAATGTAAGTACACATCATTACCTAAACAATATTACAGCTGTTATTTCTGTTATATTAACACAAAATGTTTCCTATTCTGGAAGAATGCTCTGATTCTGATCCATATTGTACCCTTTCATTCCAGATGAGCTTATCAACCGCCAGAAGATCGAAATTCGATCTGGCTGTCGCCATTATTAAGTATCAACTTAAATAACATAATACAGTTCAGGAAGAAACAAAGAAACTCAAAAAGGTATAAAAATTAGGAACTATTTCAAAATACAAATATTGGCATCCTGAAATGGCATTTAACAGACCACCAAAGTGTAGAACAAAAAGAGTCAACAGAACTCCTTGAAGCATAATTGTTACGCAAGGATGGAATCTTCAGTTTTGACATTTCCCGGCATCCTCATGACTCTGAATGTCATGAAGTAAGAACTCAATCCACTTTTTCATCTCCTAATACAGAGGAGGTTTTTTCAGCTTTCATCATCATCGACAAATCATTTGCTTCATTACTGACATTATAATTGCCATGATTACTATAATCGTCATCATGATTCATATCTATTGAACAAGTCATCTTGTTTCTGCTAGTACTAGCAACAGTAGGCTGAGACGCTTCAATTGTTGTACAACACATCCCGCTTAATAAAAGAACAGTATTTGTATCATAATTCGACACCGGTAAATCCACTTGTCGTTCCTTCTCAGAGACACAAGTCGAATGAACATCAGTAGTATCCTATGGACTGGCAGATATCAACAGACACCTTCTTATAAACATCACCAAAGTAACTTTCAATATGAGAAGAAACAGGTGCAGTTACACAACCTTGTGCATCTTCCATCACATCCATATTTACGACAGGATTCCAAGACGTCAAAACACTAGAAGATCCATTTGACGAACCAGACTGACTAGTCGCTATAAGCGGATTGATCACACTTGCTGTTCCACTATCGTTTATCGACTAAGGTGAACAAGCAATATTTTCAAGCATATCTAGTGACCAATCATAACACCATTATTCAATATAATTCGCATTCTAAAACATTTATTCACTTCATATATATTTTTTAGTGATTGATAAGAACGATGACTGTTAAGAACTCGCTATCCTTGGCAGTTTAGCAATGACATCCAAGATGTGACTTTAATTATCTTCAAGAATCATTTAGCAGAAGTGCTAAAACTATAGTGGTAGGTTTTGAAAACGCATAAACACTAAACCATAGGCTTTAATAACAACAAAAAAAACGACCGTGGCTTGATGAACAATGCAAAACAGCTGTGATCCTAAAGTCTAATTATAACTATTCTGGCATTCCAAACACTTGAAACTGTATCCAAGCCTTTGGAAATAGATCGTTTTGAATAGAGTTGTAGATACATGTGACCAATGAATATAAAACAATTATGCATCAATAAATTTATTTCTATTTAGTATCAAATACAGTCAAACAACATAAAATAATCTTAACATTGATGTGCTGAATTATTAGTGTTAATTGAGTCAGTGGTCAATTTAATTTATGACATTCTTCAATGATTCTTCTGTAATGCGGTAAAACCTATTAATAAAAGCTAATTCAAATTTCCAACTTTACAGTCATTATCTGAGTGGCTGTTAAACTATTTCATTTATATTAAGCATTGTTGTGATGTATTTCACATGGTTTACAATAATAACATAATTAAAATTATTATTACTATCATCTCTCTTTTATTGATTTCAGTTCTTGCCAAACATATCCTAGATTTTAAAAATATTCATGTAATTTCGTTTTGTCTGTGACAGCTAAAAATTGTCAGTTATTCATTCACAACTAAAATAACAACAATAATATTAAAAGTATTAATACTTTTCAATTTAAAATTCATTAACCAAAGTGAAAAATGTTGTTACAATTGTCTTATTTAATTTTAACATATCTTATTTGTGTGAACAACTATTCTCACACAGTCACAGTTACTACGATGTTAGTCATGTTTACAGGTAAACTGTTTGTCAATTTAAATGTTATGCAACTTGCAATGTTGAGTGAATTTTAATGAAATTCTTATAGACTAGAAATTTACAATGTTATATATGTGAGCGAATTCCCGATTACTACTCAGTAAGTAACAGTTCTTGAATACAAAAATATTCAAATTACTTTAAGTCGCTAGTATCAGGAACTTGCTGAGGCTTACTCAGTGAACAGTAATTAGAGTATGAGTTGGTCTGTTAAAAAAATATAAAAACTTGTCATTATATTCAGTGATAGAGGTTCCTATTAGAAAGTGACTCATTCAGGTATTAACATTTTATGTTGATTATCCAAGAATTAGAAGTTCTTTCATTTCGGATTTTGACTAATAGTGATAAAAAGTCCTGCTATTCAGCTAGTCAGTGTCAACCTATCAATATTTTTCCCACTATAAATTTCAGATGCTTCAAAATGTATACAAAGGGTTGAATTTTCGCTCATTGACTATTTGTCAGACGAAAATTTATCTTTTGATATTCTTATGGTTCTACTGAACTTAAAGTAAATAGGAAAGCATTTATCTATCAGTATGAAACTGCAATATTGAATACTATCTCTTACTACAGGGATACTACCCCTAACTCAGGTCTCATATAGTCGAAAAATGAAAATTTCAGAATTGTGAAAAAATTATTACCGAACATGAGACGAAGGGTATTAGGAGTGTTTGGGCCTGTTCGCATCAAGCTTGGCTGTATCTTCTGCCATCCTACGCCATATATGTGTACACCGTATGCTATGCTGCTATATAGAAATGAAGGTTTCCTATGAGATCAGAGGTTCACTGTGAACATTGTTGATGGCTTGGAATTGCTTTGGCAAGCATCGCTAACAGTCCATATACAATATTGGTTAGCAGGGCGACCGATTTCACTGATACTAGTGGTTGTTTTGAAACATTTCTGAGGGCGATTGTCATTGGGGTGTTGTATTGCATATCACCATTGCTAATAATAATGAGTTTGACAGTCGTGTATGCGGGATCGGTTGAAATGGCCTGTTCATGCAGTGCATATTGGTTGACGCGGTCATGGATTGGAAATAATCGCTATATATGTACTTATGTATTTTATTGGTTTGAATGGTCCCTCAAGGTATCAGGTACGTGTGTGGTTGTACCATGGGATTGAGCCGAGCTCTTCATGTCGAAATGCAGTCTTTTTAGTTCTCCTGAAAACCAACGTAAAACTGCCCTTAAAAATAGAGGGTTAATTTATATAATAATAAAAAATAAATCTCTTACTACCGTTCAGTCAACAAATTCAGTCTGGATAATTTGTTCACACAGTCAAAATATTGGCTAGTAGGTGACATGAATATATATGAAAATGACTAATCTTAAAAAGGAAGAATATTCACAGATTAACTAACATCTCTTAAAACGTTTATGAGGCTGTAACTTGCTTTCAGAAGTTCTGTGTTATAATAAGCAAGATTTCTGATCGTGGCATAAAATACATGATGATATGTTGTATTATACAATAAAGAACTACTTCTTACAGAGTACCAATATTTCAAGAGTATTATGATAAGTTACTGAACATTTTCTTTCCAAACAAATACCGACCAGTCAATGACTTCAATGTGAATAGTGCTGCAAATTAAGATAATTTACTCAATCAATAAACATCAAAATAAGAGTTAACATCATTGTCCTAATTGTCAGTGTAATAGATATCTTTGTCAGATGAAAATCTAAACTGTGTATTTTTAATTCCAAGTGAGTTACTATGTAAAACTCAGTTTATTCACACTAGTTTGTTTTGGTTAGACAGAGTAACAGACAAATATGCACCTCTTTTGTTCAATGTAGTGAGTTTATAAACACCAAGGGTAGTGAGAAGTAATCGTTTTAAGCCAGACGATAGTTTTTAGCTTGGTATGTGTGGATTTATGAATGGTTTTATAGAACTCGACTGAATGGTACTTAACTTTATAATTAGAAAGCACTTAGATTAGTTGTTGAATTGAAACATGATTGATCGAGTCCAGCAAATAAAATGTACCAGAAAATTATAGCACTGGTTGTTACTTTAGAACTAATTAGTGAAGGCATAAACATTTTAACTTTCTTTTACTGTTTATTTTAAAAATCGAATAACTATTATCAATGTGTACCTAAGTGTACTTTATTGCTCACACTTACAAATGGCTAATTTAAATAACAACGTTTCTTTTTTCATTGATTCAATATTTTGATTTGTGAGTACACACGTGAAGTAGTTAGCTAAAATCAATCTTACTGGCTATTTTTTGCATATTTACGCATAAAAGCCGAACGTATCATAACAATATAGATGCGCTAAATAAACTTATGTGACTAAACAAATCCTTCAGAATTCCAAATTGCATATTTCAACAAATAAATTTCATTGTTTTCTTTTTTCAGAAAGATATTTTTCGGTTGAAATTTTAACAAACAACTGATTGTCAACAAAATGCAGACTATTCACAAAATGGATGGATTTACTGAAATCTATTTCATGATTGATAAAAGAAAAAAAGGTGAGTTTAAGTAACATTTGATGTTTAAAAAGTATGGAAACAATATTAAATTAAGTAAAAACCTATTTTTTGTAATGTCTAGTTTAAAGCAAGCTCAATACTGGTAACGCATTTTTAGCGAAAGGTGGTAAGTTTCAGTTTCAGTTTAGTTATCAAGACTGTGATATGTGGGTACATTTTAAAAAGAGTTGAATGCACACCCTCAGTCTCATTGCTAGCTGATATAGTAAGGTTAGGATTTAATTGATAGCATTATCATTCACCGACAAAAGCTATGTTAATTTTTCTGATTATTATAAGAAATGATAATTATATCAGACATTTTCGTTGGTTACAGATGATTTTATTGTGAATTTATGTTTAAAAAGAGATTCTTTGATGAATTAATATCCAAAACTACTGAATTCAGATGATACAAATCTGGCTATTTTTCATTACTGACAAAATACAAAAGTCAATCTATTTTACATGTAGTTTCAATCCATTTCGAGTGTTTTCAATAAATCTTCATCTGTTGTCTTATTTATTTTGTACAATTCACAATTTCCAGTTGTAGGTATCATTTACCTGCTGTTGCGATTGCAGTCAATAAGGTGTATTAAAATCTTCATCTGAATGACTTTTATTTTATTATTTGCATAGTACAAACCACAGTAGTTCACTATTCAAAAGTAATCAGTTGTTTAACATCACAATTGTTTTCCAGTTCTAAATTTCAGTAGTAATGATAGTAAAAATCCTAACTATAATCTGTTTTTGATAATAAATTTATTTAAGTATCCGTCAGTCGGTAGAATTGCTTGCTAAGTTATCACTGTATCTTCTCACTGTCACTTATTGTTTACTAATGTTTTTACATCTAGGAAAAAAAACAGTTTCGTCGCTACCTAAATTTGTTCGATGTGACCAGGATCCATAAAGTGAATCACTGTAAACGTTAAGGAGAAAATTACTAGTGATGCTTCCAAAAATGAACTATACCTCTAAACAATAATTGTATACATTCTATTCTAGAGATGTTAATTAAGATGTTTATTTATCAGACTGATTATTAACCTTTTTAAAAAGTCATTATATTAATAAATGGAATGCTTAATTATGATCATCAACTATAAACCGTATTTTATTAGCTTGTCTGCCAAAACTAAATATTTTTCTCAATTAAAATATAGCCAAATACTCCGGCTAGAATAAATTTATCTGATTTTTAAGAGGTTTCATCATATGCAGACAGCTAAACTATTTAAAGAATAGTAGGTTGATAAAAAAAAAAACTTTTGACTTTTATGAGTTATAGTAAGCCAATGTTTGTTACTGATTGTATTAAGCGTTCAAACGTCAGAATATTTATATTTCATACGAACCAATCAAATTAAATGATGATTTTATTTTATTCTGAAAATCGTATTGTCCTAATACAGTAAAGCTCATTAAACAATCTCATTACTGGATACTTCTATAAAATGTTGAATCAGCCGAATGATTAATCATAACACGTCATCCTTACTTAATAAACTTCTCTTCATTTTGTGGGTTACAAAGTAGCAAAAGAATTATATGTTAAGAATTTACGGTAAGGAAATCTTCTTGTTACATCAACACACTATCATCGCATAATTTGTTGTACTTGTAAGAAATTATAGTAAGCAAATATCCGTAAATCTTTCTAGGAGATTTTCTTAATTGTCCCAAAAGAACGATACGGATTCGATGACATTAAACCTCCAAGTAGATAATTATGACTTCATGTAAATTTTGTACCAGTGTTTGAAAACTAACCATTTGTTTACATGTCTGAATAAATTTATCAGCAAAAAAATATTTCTCTCTAATCAGACGAGGTACATATATATATATATTCACAAGAAAAATGTTTGATGATGTCTACATTAGAAGACGGGAATATTTTTCAGCATCGATTTTTTCTTTTAGCTTGTATTTTATAAGTATATTACTTAATTTTATTCAGTAGCCGATAATCTTTCAACACAAAAATGGCTGTTTTCAATAATCTTCATAATTAATCACGTAACACATTATTATTTTAAGCAAAACCTCCGTGCAAAAACTCCCAAAAAAATGAGCTTCAGGTATCAGGGACGTCGTAAAAAGTGTTAATGTATGATCCGGTAAAGTTACAGCTGTAAATAAGTTGATCAAAACCATACCAATACAATAGTGTATTTAAAAATCGTAAAGTATTTATACAAAGCTAGTAGTGATGAGCGTCTTGGTCCTGAAACAAATTAATTCCCTTGGTGCTTTGCATTTTACGAGCTTTAAACTCATATTTACTCACAAATTTGTAATACTGCAACTTATTGTACTATCCATCACTTGAATGGTATTGATTTTTTCAATCGGTATAATTATTATTACACATTTGAAATCATCAATCAATCATTGTTAGACCACCATTAGAAATAATAATAATTATTATTGAAAAGATACATTGTTCATGTGAAGCCGTAGTGTGAAACTACTCGCTGAGAAATAATCTTTCTTACTATTTTTATTTTTCAAAGTTCACATCACTTTAGCGTAATCATGTCATCTGACATAAACATGTAGGAATAATGTGTGTAGTTTTTAGATATATATTGATATTCAATTAAAAGAAACTATTTTTTTAGTTAATTATTGTTTTTACTTTTCTATTAGTTAGTATATATAATTTGATGAGTTTGACTTACGACAAGATAAATCGTTTTGTTTATGATTCTGTTTGCGCAAAGATTTTATGATTTGAATATAATATTCATCCAGTCTACTATAAATCGATTTATTGAGTAAATAAATGTTTTTTAAATAAAATATGGGACTTTTCCTAATTGAGCACATGTAATACAGATAAAATA
Source organism: Schistosoma turkestanicum (assembly GCA_944470395.2). Taxonomy (NCBI): domain Eukaryota; kingdom Metazoa; phylum Platyhelminthes; class Trematoda; order Strigeidida; family Schistosomatidae; genus Schistosoma; species Schistosoma turkestanicum. The sequence goes on from OX103974.1 coordinate 29,449,030, forward strand.
GTGGTACAGTATCTGCTCAACTTGGTTGCAATCATATGAGAAGTGGTTTTCACTAAAAGAATCAAGTACAAATCACTCAATATTACAACCAAAGATGCTATCACGGAATTACTAGGGACTCAACTAATATCAACTGTAGGACTCATTACCGAATAATAAGCCTTAATCCAGATCAAATTCTATCGACCAGATTTCAACTTGGTCACTAATCTATGCGTATCTATCTTATTAATCCTGTTTTTGCATCTTCAGACATAGGTTGGACAAATTCTTATCTGATCAGCAGAATTTGACCAGTAGTTGATGCTAGGTGGAAAGAACGTCAGTTACCGAGTAGTAATCAATCTGTGTAACATAAGCGTCATTAGATAGAGGATTCATTAGGTTTGGCTGTAACTTTTCGTATTTTATTTCTCAAGAAGTATTGATAGGAGGATGTTTATCTTTACAACCAAGCATTTTAAGACAAATCCGATTTATATATAGTGGATTTAATAATTTCTTTCAGGCTGGATTACGATGCCAGAGTTACGAAAGTATATGGACGAGAATGATGTGGAAGAAACAATGTATGAAGTAAGTCATATATTTCTGAACCAGGTGTAGTACAGTTAATAGTTTCCACAACGAAATAATCTTAAACCAATAAACACTAAATAGCTGTTTAGTTCTAGTGTAAGACTCTTCAGCAGTAATCGTCTACGACTCTAACGATGACCAAACCTAGAAGCCTAAGCTCTCGAGATGATCTCTCAAGCTTTAGACTAATGAACTGGTATCCAGTGGTTACCGCCTAAAGAGCTACGTGTAAGTTTTCTCAAACTGCGAAACCAGATGTGTGATTTATAACTCACCAGAGAACATCAGTCCACTCAATATCCAGAATATGCCTTACTGAAATGTGTTAACAAGCTAGCAATCTTGGTTCAGAAGGATATTTTTTACCGATTATAGTCAATCGCTAAATATCACAACGGTAAACTTCGTAAGATCATCAGTTATTTTAACAACCAATAGTAAAGTATTCGAATCGGAAAATTAAATACAAAGCATAAAATCTCTGATATTTTATTTAAATCTATATCTATTTACGTAAATCAACTTGTTACAAAGTTTCACTTGTTGACAAGATTCAATTTTCCAACAGTTTTCATACAATTGTTTAGCTCAAAAATTAATTTTATCTTGTAATTTCATCGTAGCTTTGAGATCTTATTATTTTCTTCAAATATCAATATACTTGTCAGTTGTGATTTCAATTCTTGAATTGTCTCTCATTTATAGCGTTGGAAAAGTCTATTCGATCCTGAATCCACTGGTCGTATAACATTGAAAAAATTCTGTGAAGTATTAGGTTTACAAGAAGAAGTTATGTAAGTTGATTTTATTAAATTGAGACAATATTTTTTTTACTGTTAGAACTATTCAAACTGCAATTAAAGGAGATGAAATGCAGGATGTACGCGTTATTCAATCGGATATGGCTACAAAAATGAAATTGACCATATGTGGATTGATTGATGAAGGAATATTAATTTATCATGATGATATGGTAAGGCATGTTATTTTCACAATTTTATCTTATTTTTTCCAAATGTTCTTTGTGTTGTTTTTATGAAATATTTTTCAAATACATGATAATTCACACTTTCAACATATCAATTTAAAAACCAGGGAAAACGATCTTTTTTGCTCTAATTTTGGATTCTATACTAGTGGTCTGTCTTATGCAGAAAACATCCATTATTTTTCAATGACTTGTTCAATTATTCCGACTATCTATTTTTAAATCGTCCAAGTATCATAATATTTTTCTAATTCCATACTGGTTTGAATCAATAACTTGGGTCTTTTGATTGTATTATTCAATGATAAACTTCAAATAAAAAATCTTACAAACTATCTACCTACTAAATAATACAAATTAAAGCGGTAACACTACAATTGTTGCAACATTTTGTTCCTTCTGTTAGTGTGCAGCGGAATAAGAAATATAAAATTCAATTTAGATTGACGTACTTACATTAAACTAGAAAAACTTGACAATTCCTTAGTTAGTATATACATTTATTGCGTAATTCAAAAAAGTTGTATCTTGAGCATTCGCGGGAAAAAAAGTAGTGGTTGAATATGAATGGCAGGTAAAAAAGGTATTTAGTATGGGTTTTTTTTGGATGATTACTAGTAAGATAAAAATCTGGTGTAAATTAGACAAGAATTTCTAACAATATTTCACACCTTCAGTTGATAGTACCGTACTGTATTCAAACACCGCATATCACAGTTTATCAAACAAATATAAAATATTCAGTCAAGTAGTTTTTAAAAACATGTTTACTCTTTGTTTATATTGTATGTAACATCTTTGAAAGTCCTCAGACATCAGTCTACATAAGTACATCATTGTTTCATAAATGGTAACTTGAGATCTTAGAAATTAAGAGGGAACATCCTGGTTAGCACGAAAAGTAATCGTTCGTAGTAATCGAATTATAAGTCAAAAACTTACGGATGTCACCTCTAAATTTATTGACACATCAATCATTCATCAGTAAAGGACACACCTCAGAGGATCTTTAAAAAGTTTGAGTACATTTACTCAAAAGACAGGATACACTATTCTTCAAGTAAGAACTCATGATGTACGATACTCTGATTGTCAACAGTCAGTAAATCTAAACGCATACTTAATCGATGAATTGTACAAAGCTTCAAAAAGCTTTGAAACCTAATTGATCATGGTTAAAATGTGTGTTTTTTGAAGCAAATAATATTCTTGTGTTGATAATATATTTGCAGAAGCAAGACGCATTATTTTTATTCATCTATTACTCTCCAAGTTTATTTTTACTTCTTGAAATCATGTCATTCATCCACATGGTCATACCGGATTAGTGAGTTTCTACTAGCCCTGAGTGATGGGAATGGACTGAAACTTTGGGTTCTGTAGCTTGAAGGATTTGCTTGACTGTTGGTGTATTGGATAGAATTAATCTTAAACCATTCATTTCGGTGGTGCTCATGTCTAGAATGATGATGAAAACTATTTAATTAAATTTTATACCACAAAGAGTGTAGCATTACAAATATGAGACAGTTACTTAATCTAATTCGTTCATTTTTGTATTTTGGTTTAGAAATTGACTGAATTCCTAAAAAACGAATTGGATAAAACTTTTGGAAAGTTATGGAATATAATCATCATCTATGGTCGATACTGGTCGCGTTATTGTCATGAAACTAGCTATAATTTCTGTTTCATTAAAGATGACCGTATATTTCTGATATACAGGATTCCGGATATATAAAAAGAAAATAAAATATTTCTAATATACCTGATCCGTAAAAACATTTCTCTAAAAATTCTACAGTAAAAAACCATAGAAAAAGGAAGATTTCTCTTTTTGTTTGCTAATATTTTACATGTGAATTTCAACTCAGCTTGATATATAATTTTGTCGAATTCTTTCATTTCATGATAACCAGTAAGTAAATACATAAGGATTAAACTTATATTTTAACTAGTTAAAAACACATACTCGTGTTTATAACTAATATATCTCATTTAAATATTATTACTAAAGTTCAACATGATGACTTCCAATAATCTAGGATGAGAGCTTTTTGAAAGATGTTTAAAATGAAGTTCCTTCCCATTACACATTGAACTTATCTTAACGTGATATTGGAATTCAAAAAGCTTTCTTCATTATTGTACTAAGTGTTTGAATCTTCTCAAATGTGTACACATACTGCCCCGTATAAAAGCGATCGAACACAGAGAGTTTAGGTTTCCAAGTGATGATGCCATCTTGAAGTTCACACTGCTTAAGACGGCTAAACTAATGTGCTCTTTTGATATCTGCTTATTTGTTTGCCGGTTTAATTGTTTCTTTATATATAGATCATCGAACCAATGAGGTGGCTAGTGTTAGAGTAGGCAAAATCTGCGAAAATTTAAGTAGATCAATCGGAAACGTATTATTAATACTGCTGAACTAATAACCATTCTATCGTAAATAACCTTAGTTTTACATTTGAAAGTAATCACAACAGATTTAGTACTTATAAATTATTTATCTAATGAAATGTAATATTTGTGCAAAAATCAATAGCTTAATGAGAAAACTATTAATATATTTGAAATCATTAATCAATCATCATTGTTAGACCACCATTAGAAACCTGGAAGCACCGTTTCGTCCTAGTATGGGACTCCTCAGCAGTGCGCATCCACGACTCCTGCTCCTCGCAGGATTTGAACCCGGGACCTTTGGCATTGTAGGCGAACGCCTGATTGATTAATGATTTCAAATGTGTAAAAACGCAAACCTCCAAAACTGTGCCCCAATATTAATATATTGTCAATAGGTGCTCCATGGATAAAACTTGAAAATACAGATGTAAATAATTGTTGAGTGAAAACACATATATAATATAATGGGAGAACATAGAATGTTGCTCAAACTCACTAAAAAAATGACAAAGAAATTACTGTGTCCTGTACACGAATCAATATGCAGATGACCTTTGATTAACCAATACGTAGCAAGGACGACAGATTTGTTATTTAGTGCTTAAAGGACAAACCACTACTAGCTTGTCCAAATTGAAGCAGACGATCAAAGATCAATGAACAACAATCCAAGATTTTGTATTATATTTCAAACAATCTTCTATTTACGTACAAAAACAAACCATATCGCACCATTAAATATAAATCAACAACTATATATGAGTGAACCAAAAGTGGCTATGAGTAGGGGAGACTTTGAATAATAAATCACTAACAGATTAAGAATAATTAATTATAAAACTATGGTCAATACATTATTCAAGAGCTCAGGATACAAGGAATACAGATAGGTAATAATCTGGTTACTTAGTAGGTATACAATTAAAGTATATATACCAATAATTCATAAACTTAGTTCTTAAGATACTATTTACTTCAGTCTTCCCTACACATAACAGAAATAAGTTCAGTATACTTAGTATAAGTCATATTTTAACAGACTACAAAGTGGGAAAACTGCAACTAGAGTCCTTCTAAACCTGAACAAAAGAGGAGGATCGGGCATGAAGTCAGCGATCGCATCCCATACAAAATCAACTCGCTAAAAATCTATTGGTCAAACAACAATCTACATCACTTAAACTCTGACTTGGGAGTTAGATGGTCTTCGTTTCAAAGACTTATGATGCCTCGTGATGAAAGCAGAATTTCTTCGGAAGTCAGGAAGACAATGCCTCTTCTCACAACCACAGGAACAATCAGTATAAATATATGGAATGTAGGTACATTGTGAAAAACTCTGAAGAGTCATCTAAGTTGCTACAGAAATGAAAAGATACAATCTGATGGTACTTAGAATCAACGAAACACATTGGACACAGGTTGGTCAAAGTAGACTTAATTGATGCGATGTGCAGTTATACTCCTGAAATGAAGAAGAAAATACCTCACACACTCAATGAATTGCACTGATGGTTTCCAAACAAGCACAAAAATAACTTCTAGGAGGGAAATCTCATGGACAGATCATTATCAAACAAGCAACTGAATGGGACTCACCACTATACATCAACTTCATTGACTACAGGAAAGCATTCGTCAAACTTTTAGTTCAAATCATTAACAACCGTAAATTGACATTTAATGGATGGGAAGATTTCAAAGAAATCTTGTTGTTTCTACATTCTACTTTTCAAAATTATGAAGGGATGTAAATGCATGAAAAATCTTTCATACTTCATTACATAAGTTATTAATTAGAAAAATTATAAAAGTTGCACAAGATACACTCACATTCACAATGTTAATGACAGTTGATTGAAATCAGTGATAGATGAAGTAAAAAAGAAACTAGGTAATGAAGTATAGATAAATATTTGTGAATAGGTAAAGAAAATTTAATTATAACCATAACAAACAAAATCTTGCAGACATGCATTCATTAGGGAATAATTATTATTATTTGATAAGAATGACACGAATGAAGTATGTCATTCATTTAAGATTGAATAACTTTTTAAATCTTCAAAACTTGTCTAGCCACCTTGCAAGAACCTTTAAAAATAATATCATTTTTTAACTTAACAATGTTTGAAATTAAGCTGTGTAATCTTAGTTTTCTCCTTCTTTTTTATTCTTGAATTGTATGTTTTAATAGGCAGTTGTCCAATTTAGATACCGATATGTATGCATACTATATGTGAGCTTAACCTGGAACGTGAGCGAGAAAATAAGATGTGTTTGGTTAGCTAAACTTAGCCAAAAACGTGGGCAAACTCATTCATATACACAAAATGGGGGCCCCTCTGATAAATGAACCAGTAGCTTGAATCAGTCAATATTTTCCACTGATTATTTGACTCTGGGCTGGTATGTGCACATGTGCATGCTATCTTTGATTGTTCCGGCCTTCCATCCAGTGACTTATAAAAGTAAGGAAATATATTTTATAGTATACATTACAGACTGATCGTGTTTGAATAACCTCTGAAAATTAAAAATAACACGACATCATCAGGAATCTACAGTTATGTGCCTTCTATGACATCCGAAATTTCCTGGTTTTCAGTGGTTGTTTAACCAACATCAGTTCTTGATACAGGTTTTAAAATTCAGCAATCTCAATGAAAACCCCATATAGCAAAAAACTGATTGAAGATGGTACGCCTTTAGATACTGTCCTTTTTTGCAGATAAACAAATAGAAACACCCCAGAGTCATTTACATTGCAGTTACGACTGAACGGTACCTCTTTCAACTGTTAGTCAAAGTATCCAGTCACAATCAACTGTCTTCGACATACACTTCTGGACACAGTCAAATATAAAATTATTAACTGCTTACTATCCGTTACAGATTACATATAATATATTTTTTTGAACTATATTCATACGGTTTTACCGAGAAAAGGTAAAATAATAACAAAGTAAATGTCGGTATTCTAACTAGAGTCCTTCATATTCATGAAATAACTAAGTTAATCCAAGGAAGATTATTAAGTTTAATTAACAGCACTCATACATTTTAATAAATCTCATTTGAATTGCATGACGCTGAATGCTGAATGTTACCAATATTGAATACTATTTATAGATTGTGTATAAATAAAGGTTAATAAAGTAAATATTTAATTTATTTCTTGACTAGTAGTAATACTTGCATTCGTTGATCACTCAGTGGTTAGCAATATTTATGCTTGTTTTGTCCTGATCAAATATTATCGATAAAGTTGAAATGTGTCCACTTGTCTAATTGGAGGTTTTGACGGAACAATGATAAGACATAGTTGACCAGGAAAAATGTGATATATTTGCGCTATACCCTTCGAACAATCTGGTCACACTTATACTTAGAACAACACATATAAGCGAACAATATTGTTTTCGATTAGATCGTCATCAGGCTTTACTCTAATATACATGAATATTTATATGAAAATGTTAAACCAATCAAGGCAATTTGAGTGATAATCACAATGAAATGAAAAAGGCAAAAGTACAAGTGGATAGTAGGAAGATAGGTGAACCGATAGTAGTAGGAAAATTTATAAAATATGATAACTAAAGTAGGTCAAGGGTGGATGAATAGAATTCAAATAATCATCAAAAACATCAAAAACATTACGGAATAAGCAGATGTGTAAAAATAATAAAAATAATAAAATTAAATTAAAATAAATAAAATATATATATAATGTCAATCGTTAGTTACGTCATATCCGGCCACGGAAGAGATAGGGGTGTCACGAATTTCTTCTGAACACATAAATTAGGGTTGAATGTACGTATTCCTATGGCTTCTGCAATGTGTAGGAGACGGGATCGAACTCCGTTGGGAAATGATGGAGGTATACGATAGATCACCCGAAAAGATCTAGATTTATCTACAATGTGACCACTATCTACCAGGCAACTTAACCAACGAATGAGTGAACATCTCCCAGCATGGTTTACGAAGGGTCAGTCAAAAACAATACGCAGTTCTATCTTAGCACACCTGGTAGATAGTGGTCACATTGTAGATAAATCTAGATCTTTTCGGGTGATCTATATTATACCTCCATCATTTCCCAACGGAGTTCGATCCCGTCTCCTACACATTGCAGAAGCCATAGGAATACGTACATTCAACCCTAATTTATGTGTTCAGAAGAAATTCGTGACACCCCTATCTCTTCCGTGGCCGGATATGACGTAACTAACGATTGACATTATATATATATTTTATTTATTTTAATTTAATTTTATTATTTTTATTATTTTTACACATCTGCTTATTCCGTAATGTTTTTGATGTTTTTGATGATTATTTGAATTCTATTCATCCACCCTTGACCTACTTTAGTTATCATATTTTATAAATTTTCCTACTACTATCGGTTCACCTATCTTCCTACTATCCACTTGTACTTTTGCCTTTTTCATTTCATTGTGATTATCACTCAAATTGCCTTGATTGGTTTAACATTTTCATATAAATATTCATGTATATTAGAGTAAAGCCTGATGACGATCTAATCGAAAACAATATTGTTCGCTTATATGTGTTGTTCTAATTTTCACAATGGGAATCTTTAAAACACTTATACTTGTCAAGGCATTTTATTTGAAGATTAAGAAAAGGTCAATAAAATAAAAGTTCAAATAGACATGAGGTGATAACTGTAAATAAAGGAGAGAGAAAATTAACGTAATATGAAAAGAATAAGAAAGGTTAGGAAATTGTCACATTACGCTAGGCTTAAAAATTACCAGGATAAATTCAAGGTTATAACAAATTGTTTCTGTACCCATAAGGGGGGGTTTTAATTTACGAATAGCCAAGGCTTCTATAAACCTCCGAATTCGTCCTTCAACATTTCTATACAATGTTTTGAATTCTGTCTTGATGTCAGTCTTACTCCCTGTCTCATTAATGTGCTTTTCGATAGATGTACAGCGCAAATACATCACATTTTCAGATCAGCTACGTCTTCTCACTGTTCTGTCAAAATATAATAAATTGACTGAAGAGAAACCAAGCTGATGGTTACTTTGCTATCAGTTCGAACTTCACTCTAAATTTTACCCAATAATCGCCATACACATATTTACATAAAAAAGCTCTATTTTTATTATTTAGCTTTCATACTACTCATGTTTATAAGTAGTTTATTTCAAATAATGTGGACTATTTTATGTTTAATTTAAAAAATTTGCGCTATATTGTCTGTAGAGTCTTTGAAATACCACTCAACTGAATCGCTTCTACGTTAGACGACAGGTCACTGAACATTGGATGGTTTATACTAGGATGCATATGAGCGTAGGCGTTAAGCAACGCTAAGTCATACTGTAGTGAACGAGAACACAGGTGGGGCAACCGAATTGTATTTAACGAAAATTACAGAGTTACTCAGTAAAATCGGAAAACCATATCGTAAATCGTTAACTTGCAAAATATCAGTCCATCATATCGAACTGGACTGTTCCTGTTGCCAAACACCAATCCATTGTCACTATTCATGCGTTTCATACAAATTCCATTGTGTTCTTCTAACTCTTCCTTTCTTGATCTTCCCCCATCTTCTGCTGCCAGACATTACGTTGTCACTTACGTCATATACTACTTATAAGTAGCTCGACCACAATACCAGCTCATACAAACCACACAATAATAAAAGCCAATGGGACATATAACTTATTGTTTTACAAATGGCTTGGCTGAATAGATTAATCGAAAGGGCTTAACGAAATTAAATGTAAGCGAACTCGAATATATGTGGAGGCACTACAACCATAAAGCTAGTTCCTTTTTAATAAAAATACCCTGTTCTGACTGTTTTCTATGTGTTGGTGTGATCGCGTGGTACATGTACCCAATGGAGGGTTAGATTTGTGAGTAAATGAGGTACTGAAGAAAAGCATATGAGTAAACGCAGATTAACTGAAAGTGATGATAAAATACTTGATGAAAATGGTATTTTTTTAAGTGGTGATTATTCTTTGTGTTAGAGTTGACAGGTGACTATCTGGTACTGAAGAATTTCGGCACTCACTCAGTCACCCAGAGTTAGGATCCGTTTAATGAAGCAGAAACACAGACAGATTGAGAAGTACATGACATCAGTAATAAAAAGCAAATATCTACAGTATCAATAGCTGTTCATAACAACTATAAGGGAGAGCACAGATTTTGACAAATATCCCTAGTCAACGGCTTACACCTCAATCAGGGTAACTGGCTTAAGTAGTCGCAAACGTATGACTACATTGTTTCAACAACTATCATCAATAGATTGAGATTTTAATGATAGCTTGAGTTAATACATACCCTTCGAATCAGTGATTAATCCCATGTTCATACTCTGACATTACTGTCATGATATAATATAATTTATCGGCTTCTTAAAATGGGAGGTTTGTAGAATTTGTGAGGTTCAACTCAGGTACAGATCGTACCTAAAAAATTATCGAAAACTAGACAACTCCAAGTACCCGCTCCGTTTTAGCTTGATTCTCTCAACAGCGTGAAGTAAAATGAAATAACCTACTTTAAAATTGTGAACCATTGATTTTCCACAGAGTTGTCTGAGTATAATTCACTAGAAGTGCATCTCAAGATCTAATATTCGGTTACTGGAATGGTTTCGGGTGTGTTTTTGGTTTGTACCTATATAAATAATATAGGTTTGGTGTATTACTTGAATATGTCCATACTACTAAAATTCATGGCATTTAGACAAGTAAGAGCTCTAACACAGTAAAGTAAGCTAACTTCATTTCAGAATTTATCTTCTATATGCGTCTTCTCATGTTTACTGAACAAAAGTATAGATGTACCATAAGTTTGGAATTATGGAGCCCCAAAACTATGTTTGTCTTTGTTAGCCAACCCCAGTTATCATTTGCAAAGTTTGAGAAAACATCCAACCATGAAACGCCTATAATTCATCATGAATAGTGATTAGAAAATGGGCATAACGAAAATTTGAAATTAGGAGTACTGATTTCTGAACCTAATTTGAGGTTAGGGTTTTACATTTTGCGAGCCTATGTCTAACTACTCGAGAATGAGAAGATTTGTGTCACTGTTGAAATAAATGTTTGCAGGCCAGAATTTCAAACACCCAAAATTTTTATCACGATCTATTATTTGAAAAAGCATGTGTACACTGAACTACAGGCTATAGTTCGATAAGCCATTTTGCCAAAAAAGCGAATGTTTAACCAATCCCAGTCACAGTAGATTGCGTAGGTGATTTTTTTGTAAGTTTACAATTCGACAGTGATTGGACAATCTGATATCTAGTAATTGACAGCCAAAGAAATTCATCCAGGCCACAAAAACAGATGAATAAAATTTTTGGCTGTTTCTTATTGGCTCTCGGACAATGTCCTTCTCAAGTGACCTTCAAAACGTAGGCGGAGACAAAACCACGCTTCTGTTACTGTTGCAATAACTCGTGTCTAGAGAAAATAAAAACCAGATTGTTTTCTCCTCCAGGTTCCGACTGCACAGTGTGGATTAGTGTATTGTAAAGCGTATGATAAATATGGATGCCTTTGTAGAAGCTTTTTTCGCCATAGATCAAGATCACTCAGGTTAGAATTTTTATAGTTATCAACAGATGTTTGGTGTTCTAGTGGATTTTGATAGCTCACTTTGTCATTTTTCCTTGGCTAAGATAGGAATATATTCTTACTTATAAGGCGGTATTAGAAATCTTTAAAAGTGTTTTGTTTAGTATATAGTTAGAAAAATAGTTTATAAGAAATAAAATGAACTCAAAATCCAGCTAACATTAGGTCACTACATATTTATTGACAAATTCTTTTATCAGGAGTCCTGAGGTTATTCGTTCGAATCCGGTCTCCTGAATTTCCTTTATATATATAGGTAATTATTCCAATAAAACCTCTGAAATGATTTTCTACGAACGTGTAATACGAAATATGTCTATGACGAATAGTCTATGACTAATTGATTGATTAAACAATTACTGTTTATCATTAGTTAATTAAGAAAATGGGTTGTTGGAATTATTAATAATTCTCAATATCTTAGCCTGTCTTCACCTTAGTGAACAGTAGTAATGCAATTACTGTTTTAATAAAACACTACATTTTGATTTTAAAACAACCAACCTTTGAGTAACTGAATAATTTTAGTGATAAATATAGATTTTAGGTGAAGATGGAACTCTCGACTTAACCAATATCAATAGAAATACATTTATTTTGAGCTTATCTCTATGACAATCTGAAACTATAACAAATAATTCTAAGTGACCATAATTGTAAACTAACGAATTATAATTGATATTCATGTAGTATGACATCAATCATAAGAATACTTAAAGATGCTAGCACAACTGATTTATTTATTTGTCATCTGTTGTTATAATTGTCAGTCAGTCAGTCAGTTACAACATAGAACTTCGTACGTGCCTGAGTCAGTTCAGGTTGCCATGCCGCATTAGCACAGTGACGCAACTGTCAATTTAAATCCTATAGTGGTAAAGATAGTTGAGATAATACTGGTAATGGAGAACATTAGGGTTCAAAGATATTATTCATGAGGTATAGTTCAGGGAGATGACTTTAGAGAGAAAGATAGAGGTAATGAGGAAGGTTAGGATTTGCGAGAACACAAAGAGTGGATGCACCTGCGTCATTTCCAACGACTTAGAGCCGTGTCATTCAAGGTCTCTAACCGACGGTTACTTTCTTCTTGCGGACTCCAACTAGGTAACCTACATCTACTAACATGGCTCAGTCCACTTGTTAGAGACTGCATGGATTTCTGCCATGTTTTGGTTTGGATGCTCCTAGTTTTCTTCCAATCTATTCCCACACCACAAAACAAAGTTCGTAGAGGCGGTTGGTGAGTAGGCATTCGTAACGTATATCCTAGCCACCTCAACTGATGAAGTTTCAATACTTCTTTAACTGAGTTGCCATCCCTACCTAGTATTCATTTCCTAACGACAGTTGTTACAGTTGAAATAAGTTTGTAAGGAAATGTATAAGGGTAAACATATTACTCTTATTTGATGGATTGTGAAAAGTTATTCGTTAATCGATTGATAAACAAACATACATTTTCACTATTAAGCATGAGTATCTAAATGTACACTAAATAAAAATGTACATAACATCAGCTAGAGTGAAAAAAGAATAGAGAATATCTGAGTCCAAATATACTAAGATGTTATTTTAATATGTAAGGTGTTGAGCAACTAGTCTTATTGATAACGTTGATGATAGTCCCATACACTCTGTTTGATTTTAAATATTGGTTAATTTTGACTTAAAAGTCTTAGTTTCTGACTGGCTCCTTAAGTTATTCAATATATCATTGTACTGGGTTCAGCAGTTGATAGTATTAAACTAAAAGCATATAACTGAACTGAATTTTAATATATCTGAAAGTTTCAAAAGTTCATATCTTATTTGATTTTTTGAAAGTTTAAGTCATAAAATGATCTTATCTACACCAGAATAAAGAGCTTTGAAGAGCTAAACAAGCTTTTCGCCTATAATGCTACTCTTCGGCAATCCCCATGCCACGACATTGCATCCAGGAATCGAACTCAAGTCTTTCGGTCTCAAGGGCGAGCGCTTGTCCTCTAGACCCTTGAAGTTTAACTTAGGGTTGTTAATGTTTAACTAATGATCAGTACTTCCAGTTAACATTTTTCAACGACTATAAATATTCTCTTACCTATTATCTGCTTCATTCCTCGTTCTCCAACTTATTTACATCGTTTATGATCTAAGATCTTCTTATGTCACTGATGCTTTGAATAATTGTATACTTTTGAGCTCTATTTGCAGCCAAACAGGATGAATCCACTATTGACAAAACGCGGCAGTGTATAGTTATCTTACATTCATCTAAACTATTGAACGGTGAAGTTGTATTTTGTTTATCAATATGCAACAATAAACTAAACTATAAACTACAAACTGGTGTTCATAAAACAAACTAACCACATAATAAGGTCAATCATTTCAAAATCTTGTCCTGCATATATAAACGTTTATGTGCCAAACCATTGTTTACCTATGCTAAATAAATTTATAAATGACTTGCACTATGAATAAGTTGTCTATTTAAATCGATTACACTCACCCTATCAATAACAGTCAGATATTGATTGACCAAAATTAGTTTATGTGTTTAAAATGTTGAATCTATGTTTAATTATAAATTTTAATTATTAATTAGTTAATTAATCAGTTGAATTATTCACATAATTTTCAGAAACTATCACAACAGATGAATTGCAAGTGTACATGGTGAAAAATGATATGGATCCTGCTTTTATAGCGGTAAGTATTTTATTGACAATTAAATTCTAATGAATATTATAAGGATGTAGGTTAGTTGGAGATAGTTACCAATATAACCTATTTGACCTCAGTTTAGTTCTAGTCAGCACAGATTAGTACGATGTGTCACTTTATCGCTGAGTTGTTTTAGAACCAGTGCGCTTTATATAAGGCTGTGGTATTTGCTTAGCCTAACCATTCACCAATACCATGTGACAAATACAAAGCGCCAATCAGATTTACGTTTTAGTACCAGAAATCATGATTCAGCTCTAAATCCTTATTGGTTCACAACTCGATGGATTCTTTCTCCGTATCCTACTTCTTGGTCCAGAAATCCGTTTATCAAATTTAATGCTTCTCTTCATTTGCTTGTTTGCTTCTGTGTATTAGAACTGTCTTGGCTTTCTCTGCTGTATTCCTGTTTTTCCCCTCTTGTGTCCTGTTCAGTGTATGCCCATTCACCATTCCTTGTGGTGGTGCTTGTTGTGGCCAAGAATCTCATGACATGTTGAAGTTATTGCTTCTTTGATCTCTTTCCAGTTGTTCTGCATAGTAGTTTCCTCTCCATTGAGTTGCCCGTGAAAGGCTTGGAACTTATCGCTGAGGACTATCGTGAAGTCGTTGAGATTGTCAGTATACCGAAGAAAGGCCGTAATTAACTTTTGTGATGCTGTTAGTCCAGTTATCCAGTGCTCCTTGAGTTCTAGTTTCATCTTGGTCATTACCAAGTGATGATTTGTATCTGTGTCAGCTACTCTTATTGTTCTTATGTCTTTCAGAGTCCTTCTGAACTCTTCCTTGATGCAGATGGGATTTAGTTGATTCTGTGTAGTTTGATCCGGTGAAACTCGTATAGGTTTGTGTGTGGTTTTGTGTGGGAATATGGTGTCAATCATAACGATTTTGTTGAAAACATATAGATTTGCGAACGTTTCATTTTCCTCGTTCCTTCCTCTCTGTTCGTGTCTTCCGAAGGTAACTTCATATTTGGTTGTCCTTCCCAACCTTGGCGTCCAGGTCGCGTCCTTTGTTGGACATTTCTGTACAATTGACTGGAGGATCTCATAAAACTATGATCCATGGTCTTCATTGTCCTCATTTATGAGTGTAAACCACTGGATGACATTCACTGTAATTTCCTCTTTCTTTGTTTTGAAGGATGAACTGATGATCCTGTGTCCTTGAAACTCCCATCCTAGTGGTGGTTTTGTGCTTGTTTGGAAAGCATCAGTGCAAATTGTTGAGTTTGTGAGGTATTTTCTTCTTCATTGCAGGAGTATAACTGCATATCCCATGAACTTAATCTTAGTTGTCCAACCTGTGTTCAATGTGATTCACTGATTCCAAGTACCATCAGGTTGTATCTTTTCATTTCTGTAGCAACTTGGGTGACTCCTCAGTGTGTTTCGCAATGTACGAACATTTCATATATCTATACTGATTGTTACTGTGGTTGTGAGAAGAGGCATTGTCTTCCTGACTTTCGAAGAAATTCGGTTTCCATCATGAGGCACGGTAACTCTTTGAAACGAAGACCATACATTCTCGAGTCAGAGTTTAAATGATGTAGATTATATTTTGACCAGTAATTTTCTAGTGAGTTGATTTCCTACGGGATGCGGTCGTTGACTTCATGCCCAATCCTTCTCCTTTATCTATGTTTAGAACCGGCAGTGACCGCAGAGTTGTTCTAAGAGGAGTTTTTCCAGCTGTTGTGAAAAGATATTTGAAAAAGTAATAAACTGTAGAATCTTTTCATCTACCCTAGGCAGAATATACCTATTCTCTAAGTATTATTGACAGTATTTTCGTGATTAACAATTGTCATTCAAAAATTCTTTATAATGTTACAATTTTACACACTAATTAGCAATCTAGAAAAACGAAGAGAATTTCCGAACTCTGTTGTGTTGTTTCATATATATCCTTTTTTGTACGAGAGTATCTTGGAATATTTCACTTTATATTTGGATATGAATCTTCTAGATAATTGGCTATTTTCTTATTACTGTATTGTCACAAAAATAACTGGTAGAACTTTGGCTGGCAAATAAATACTTCCGATTAAGTAGCATTAAGTCGCATAATGTTAGAAAACAATATAATCAATTTGAGTGTGGTTTTATGTAGTTACCACTTAGAAACTATCATGTGTAATAATCATTTTTCTCATTGATGATTGTATCTTCAATGATGCTAGTTGACAACCAGATAAACCAATGGTCATGAATTTTAAGTTTTGAAAAAAGCTAATTTGATCTTTTAAGATATCATAACTTTCTGGAATAAGAATGTAAATTTATTTACTCCTTATATTCATCGACATTTTTTACTTGTTGATTTCCGAGTTCGTTTAGGGTTTACCAACTGACTCCTACAATAGTTTGGTTCAAGGTATATTTTTATGCGATTCCTTAAAGTATTCATTGCTGATTAACTAAGTCTGCAAATGTAAATGTACTTGCCTTAAGCATCAGGCTAATTAAACTGTTGATGCAAAATAGAACTTTGCAAATTTAACTACATCAATGTATGAATAAAAATAGTTTAACTCAAAAATAATATTCATAACGTATTCTCAGAAATGCGGCTTCCTGATATATATATATATATATATATATATATATATTAATGAATTAAACTTTAACCATTGACAAAAATGCTTTATAAGTAAAATCAGGAAATCGCATTGTGAGAACAGGATTTAAGTCATTAAATTTCAAGTTATTATATGTTTGTTTTGTATTTGTGTGCGGCATTTTCTCACCTGTTCATTATATTAGTTTAATGCTAAATATAGCTTAGTGTATCCAACTATCCAACATTCAACCAATAAATCACATGTTTGAAGTTCATTTCACTTTTATTTTGTTTAAACAGTCAGGTAATAATAAGTATCGTTAAGTAGTTACACAAACTGTTATAGTTTGTTCAGATTTAAATTTTATCATATTAAAGATTGTAATCTTGAGTTTTTGGTTTTTTTCTCTCTCTCTCCAGTTTAGTTAATAATACAACTACACTTAACACTTATTATATGTGTTTTCTTCAAATTTTCATCATCTCTACTGATTTGCTTCATAGTGTTCTGGTTTTTTTTCTGTAGGGACTTAAATCAATTCACTAATGTTGTAAAGATTTTGTATAGTATGATTGGAACCTTTCTGTATGTTAGTTAAATAGGCTAAAATCAACCGGAATGTTTCATGTTTACAATTCTAAATGTTTGTATTAGTTACATTGTGTTTGTGTTAGTTTTGTTAAATAATGAATTACAGAACAAATAATAAATGGTGGACATAATCATTGGTAGTAAGTAGTAATGTAAATTCACTTTGTGGTGACAGATTATATTTTTGACTTGTTTTGAAATTTGTTTTCATATCTAGACTTTGATTTTATTGATTAAAGTAATTCACTTTTAAAATGAGATTATGAAATGGATTATTTTACATAATGTACGTTTTTTTATTCGATTGACTCGGATTCATTGATCACGAAACTGTTTTTAAATAACAATATGAATTAAAGGTGGAAAATATTATATACTAGTAGTAAACTGGAACAACCAGAAAAAGTAGTAAAAATAGTAGCGTTTATTATATAGAATTCGCATACTACTACTACTAGCATTTTGATTTGTCCACTAGAGTTGATTAATTAAAAAAATATGGACTGATCAGTATGTCCTAAATTTTGTACCTGATCAAAGTATACAATAGTCAGGACCTTTGTATATAAATTTGTAATGGTATACTAGACCAATTAGCTTCGAATTAAGTTGCAGAAGTTGTTGTTGTTAGACATTTTCATTAGTGTATATACAGATTAAGTTTGATAAAATATGAATTTGATTAGTTTTAAAACAACATTTAGTATCAGAACGTAAAGTCAATGACTATTTTGATTGAATTGTGTTTGACTAGTAGTTTAATATGCTTCAGTTAACATATGATTGATGATTAGATGATGATAGTGGCTAAATGTATTCATTCCTTTCTTCTTGTTAATTCTTAAAAATAATTTTATGCTGTACATTGTACTCACCGATATTGTTATTAGTATTACGACTCTAACCATTTCGCTTTATCAAACAAAAGTGTCTCAACTTCGAACTGATATATATATATATATATATATATATATATATATATATATATATGTATATATTTGCCCATGGGTATTCATTTTTCATAAATAATTAATAACTAATTAATTAGTAACTAATTCTGAATAAAAATTGATTGAGACTTATTCTTACTATAAACTACTGTATTTTTAATCTACTCGTTATTAAAAATAAACGATTGTTTGTCACAAATATTTGACCATCAGTTAAGATGATTAAGTTACTCAGGGAGTATAATAAAATATAATAATTGGGTTACTAAAAATGGATGACTTTGCACAAGACCGTGGATTTGTGGAATTTAGACATTAACGCCGTCGGATGCGCTGGCTAAGTGTTCTGGAGGTTGAGCGTTCGCCTGCAAAACCGAAGGTCTTGAGTTCGATTCCCGCGAGCAGCAGCCATGAGTGCGCACTACTGATGAGTCCCACACCAGGACGAAAAAGTCGTCCAGTGCTTCCAGGTTTCTAATGGTGGCCTACCGTTGATTGATTCATGATTTCAAAGTTACTAAAAATAGTATTTCAGTAGAAATTTTATTTTCCAAATAGAAAATGTCCTTGGGATGCACTTTCCTAACTATTTGTATTGATATGTTCCTTCAGCTGTAATAACTGGTAATACAAAGTTGTTTTGGCTTGGAAAAGTGTTACTATTCTGCTGAAGTTGATCAACTCTGAAATGACCTTGAAATGCTTAATGTCCAGTTTTACCCAACTAAGTCACAAACCATTTAAATCAAAACTTCCGTTAAAATGTAATAGAATTCACAAATATCATTTATTTTTATGGCTTGAGTTTTTTGTTAGAATTTTGTAAGTTGATGTTGACCAATAATAAAACCAGAGAATTTCCCGTTAATAAAATTTAGTACAAATTAGTTATAAGATTGTGAATATTCCTCGTGACAATTTTACATTTCCTTCTAAATTTTTATGTGTGAATAGTAACTAATTCATTTACAATCCACCCTATAAAAGTAAGAAAAACTAGCCAATATGTTTTTCCTATCACATCGTATGATCATCATTTCACGTACTGTACTAAATGTGATTAAACTCTATCAGTGATAGATTCTTACTGGAACGCTAGACTTCCACCTCAAAGTTTATTAGTCGTTGATTGTAGCAGTCAGTGTCAATATTATGACTTATCAACAATAATTTATACAAAATTGGTCGAACGAAAACTGATTATCCAGGAATATGCTCTTTTTGAATTGTTTTAAAGACATTACTTACTTTCGTACACCTGTTACTTCTAATGCTGCTTAGTCCGCCGACTAGCGTTCTCTAACGTACCCTGTCCTGGGTCTTCGTTTTCATTTCTATCCAATTGATATTCATTCCTTTTATGTCCGTCTTCAATTCTCGGCGTAATGTGTTCTTTGGTCTTCCTCTTCTCACTTGGCCTTGAGGGTTACAATATAGGGCTTGCCTCGTGATGCCGTTGGGTGCTTTTCTCAATATATATCCCATCCCCGACCATAAGTATTACTAATGCAATACGATAATTGGTTTCGGTGTGGTTTCATAAAATTTCGAAATATTTTATATCATTTTATCATTATGAAAATTAAGTATGATTATTGCTACTGTATCAAACTTATTGATTATTCGAAAAATGATAAGCGATCTACGACTCATTGAATTTGGAAATCTATAAAATTAGATCAATAAAAAATTTATTATTGCTTATTAAAACGAGTGTTTTCAAATTAATTTAGAAAGTGCATTACCTGAACTCAACAATCATAAGTAGTAATTCTACTATGTACTTTTAAAATAAACCTAATGAACCACTTTTCAGTCAGTAAGAAATTTGAAAAACCAGTGAATTTTCGTAGTAGGGATTGAGTGTCTTCTTGAAGCAGTACTGATTTAAGAGAGTGGTCGCAGTTAGTCAACAGTGAACTCTGTTTAACCTAGACATCATGCTATCCGCCACTCATTAGCAAGACATGGTCATGGGGAAACAGATGCTCCCTGGAAAATTCAATTTCGTATCATCCAGCTTTACATTCAGAGGCGTTATTCTTGAGCTATCATGAAGGCGGCTAATCTCCTGCAGCGCTGAGATATGTTTACAATCGATTGATCAAGTCATTCTTAGTGCTCACCGAATTCAAATGATCAAGTTGCAAGAACTGAAGTGATGAATTATGTTCGAACCATTAATTGACTCTATCTTCCAACTCTCCAAAGATTCGGAAGATAGTATCAGTGACTAAATGATCTATTGATGCCAGGTTGAAATTGTGACGTGGATGGAAACCATTCTATCGAAAAAGCACAAAATATCAGAATAAATAATAATGAAGGATGAAGGTTTAGATGTTAGCTAAACGCTAGTCAATAATAAGACGTATATATATATATATATATATATATATATATATATATATATATATATAAATTATCTACATAGTGTAAGTTATCTTTATCAAAGGATAATATAACATTCGCATGTGTGCAATTTTATTCACACGTTCTGACAAATTCTTCTAGTCATTTCTAACACTTCAGCCTGAATTTTAACTATTGTCCATTATATTTAATACGATCATTAATTTAAATTACTTAAAAAAATAAATCACAGCATAGAATATATAAATTAAAAATATTTTTAAGAATGTTTAGGATTCACATTTGTTATTCAATCATATTTTTGGTGTTTCATTTCTCTTTTGTTTCATTAAGCAATCTAGACCATTGATTTCACACAGGTATCAAGCAAAGAAATTTCGCGCTTGCGTTTTGTTGCATTAACTACTTGTCATTTAGATTTGCTTCAACTTTAATATTAGTGTTAACACTACGACTTAACATCATCTATCCATAGCTTTAGATACCAGATCAATAATCAACAGCTTAATCGATTACAATGGATACCATTTGTTCTGTGATTATTATGTATAATTAATTGTAATCACATTTGTGATATTAATATTAATAACTGGACTAAATAAGTAAATGCTTTTGCACTATGATTATTGATTGAAAAATATCGAGGCATTCATTCATGAAACGTATACCACTAACAGTTATTGATCAATCTTAGTCTTTTAGACACTATCAACATTTTGATAGATTACTAACAGATGTATATATATGTAGATATATTTATTGAAAATAGTGATATCAATTTATAGACATGATTAGATTTATGCAAAATCAGAAATATTTTACACAACTACAAATACATCATTTAAAGGGATATGATTTATGAATGTCGTGTTAACACACAAAATAGTCATTATTTCGATGCATGAGATACAAGGGCAATGCTTAATCATTTATTTAGTCCAACATTATTTTCATGGGAATAAACTCACGGTAATATTCAGAAGTCATTTGGACATGATACTGTTATCAGTGAGTAGTATACAAAAAATACAAATATACTACGATATTACTACAACATTATAAATATTTTTAATTATAGAGTTATGGAGATCGTTGTTTTACATTACAATCGTGAATCGACCATCGTTCGACTACTATTGGGAACCTTGGAGGCACTGTAAACCGTTTCGTCCTGATTTGGGACTCATCACCAGTGCGCATCCACTACTCCCATCTCTCTCAGGATTTAGATCCAGGACTTTCGGCCTTTCACGCGAACGGCTAGCCTCTAAATCACTGAGCTGGTATCTTATCTAATGAACCGATTTCTAATGGTGGTCTGACGTTTATTGACTCATGATTTCAATGTGAAACA
Organism: Schistosoma turkestanicum; assembly: GCA_944470395.2. Lineage (NCBI taxonomy): Eukaryota > Metazoa > Platyhelminthes > Trematoda > Strigeidida > Schistosomatidae > Schistosoma > Schistosoma turkestanicum. Next base: position 29,471,213 of record OX103974.1, read on the forward strand.
ACGATCTCCATAACTCTATAATTAAAAATCATAAATTGTGCTCACTATAGAGACTAGCTTCGTGAGGAACTTCTCGGAGTTCTAAAGAGAAGCTGTGACCAGTGAAGTTCAACCCTATTGGGTGTAGGCATTAACTACCGCAGAAAACAGGTGAAGTTGAGCGAAATCCTTAGATTGATCAGAGTTTGACACCGTTGGATACCGGCTCAGTGGGTCAGACGTTAGGCGTTCGCGTTCAAAACCAAAGGTCCTTGGTTCGTTTCTTTCGAGTAGCGGGATAGTCATTAGTGATGAGTCCTATACTAGGATGAGACGGTAATCCAGTGATGTCAGGTTTCGAATGATCGTCTCACAATGATTGATTCACGATTTTAATATAAATGCTTTTAGACTGATACATCTGATATCGTGATTTTCAGTGTTAGTTAATCATTTCATATAATCATCCACATATAAATAAATACTTTATACAATATTTGTAAAATATAGTTATTGGATTCCTAATAGAAGCATAATATTTCAGGTGATATGTTATTATGGTATTCATTGAAACTGAAGATAAACCATGTTTTGTTTGTTTCTTGAAAAATTTCGTTGTACAAGCCAAATTAACGGAATAGTATAATCATCATTTAATTAAAAGAAGAGTAAGAAACAAGAAGTAATCAGCAATGGATGTATAAGAGTAGACTATAAAATGTTACTGTAATCATTTACTCATTCTTCTATGGGTTAAATTAGGCTTTTGAATGTGAATAAAGTACTATTAACCTTATTTTTCTATTTTTGAATAAAAATTTCAAATATATTATATAATGTGAATAAATATTGAATGGAAGACGAATGATATTTCAGTACTGTTGTGATATTTTTATGCATAAATAAACATTTAAATTACTCTAAGTTAAAAATTAGAAATAAGACAGAGAAATTGTCTTTGATACAGTATGTCGTATTGATGAACATTTTCTTTAGTGTAACAATAATCATCTTTTGTCAGTGTTCTATATAAATACATGCTCCAGCATTTATCCATTCACCTAATCTATTCATACTGCATGTAGAAGTGTCTTTTCAATGTGGATTTCATTTCATTCATCTAGATCTTTCTTTACATGTTCATGATGAACCGAATATTGTAGCGTATCTCAATTTGTCAGAGTGAAAATTCTGCTCATTTATGCAAAATTTACTCAATAAATGTGAAAACGCAAGATATTGTACACATTTTAAATAATGAGATTTAAATGCTCTCTCTACAAATGCATGGATACATAGAGATTATAGTGAATAAATCACATACCAAAACAATGCACTAAACGTCTTATATACTCTGGTACATATTATTTGTCTTCCATTTTGATATTATGTTCGTGTGTTAAAATTAACCTTTGATTTAACGACATACACTTTATAATATTTTTAACAATAGAATATTCTATTCTATTCTAATCAATAAAAGCTGAGCTTATTATTTTAATAAATATTGAACTATTTACTAAAAAAAAAATTTAACTGCATTAACATTTTGAAGTAACCGATAAAATAAAATAACAACAATAGGAACATTCAATCTTTTCACATTTCTCAGTCACATTAATTATAATTGTTTGTGCAAGTTTAAACTTGCAATGCACAAAATCTAATGACTTAACTTAATTACAATGTACTAAATTAGAAATAACCCTAAAACAGTAGATAAATAAATATATTGTATGTAGATATGTACGTGTGCAGTTTATCAAAAATATTGATTTGTTTCTAAACTATGCACTTCACTAAATAGTCTAAAAATATTCTCAGAACAATTGTTCACTTTACATGGTGACTGATAACTAAACAGTATACTGATGATGATAATGAGAAAAAGATTTATTTTGTTTGGAATCCGTAACTAAGTGACCCTTTGTTATACATGAGATCGTATTTCTATAGTGTTCCAATTTCTCAGGTTGTATAAGATTTCGTCTCTTAATCAAAAAATTGTTTGTCGTGAATTGTGTCAATACAAGATAGTGAAGAAAGGGAGAGAAAATTGTTTTAAACAAAAGAAAGTTGTATGTATGATTAAGGCTGCAGATTGAATTGATATCGAAAATTACAATTGAATGGTGGGTTGATTACTCATGAAAACGAAATAAATTGCACAAGGTCAACATTAGTGAACTAATTTTAAGAAAAAATAATGTATTTGCCCTTCTATGCACACTGTATTCTACAATTTCTTTCAAAAAAATACACTAATTCGTTCAAGATGAAGGAACAATATTTTTCAGTTCAATCTCCATCCAAGTATGCAATAATATTTGCATGCAAATTCAGGAATTGTTAATGCAGTCAAGTAATTCATACCAATCGAAATGAAGTGCATGATTAATCCCAATCAATAAAAGTACAGATAAAAGGTATTGTAGTCATTATAAAAATATCAGTAGCAAGGCATGATAACAGGAATAATTATTTGAGCATGAGAATTAATCGATTATTAGTTTAATGCGTCAAACCAAGTTTCCTACTGTTTATCAGTATTCTTATATAGAATAGCTTACTAGTATGTTTCAAGTAGATATTCGGAACTACTGTCAATGATTGTGTCTAGAGATAACTCCACTCTGTGGACTAACCTGTACCATATCAATTAAAACATTGACTTATTTAAACCTTTGATAGTTTCGCTTCTCTAATAGATATGCATTGCAGGCAGAACTGACTACTGTCTGTTAGTTAGTTAACAATTTGAGTATTTTTCAGATAACAGTACGCATCTTATAAATTCGCACCAAGTTAGAATACATGCAGACATGAATGCACACAAATATATAAATCTAGTGCATAAAATGATCACTCACATAGATTGTTTAATATTTCGCTTCAATTCATTTTTGTGTCAATGTAGTTGGAATTCTTTAATGTTTTAGTCTTAGTTATTCAATAAGTCAAGCGTAAATCATATATATATATGATAATGAATTGTTTTGTTTGATTATATTTCTTTTTATGGAAGTTACTTAATATGTTGGTCATGATTTAGATTTTACATTTTCAATCAGAATGTATTTGTGAATTGTGTGTTTTTATTCATCATTTTATTCATTTTATTCATCTCGAGTCACTGTAAAATTGTTTTCTGACTAAGGTTGAAGTAGTTGGTGTCTTCGAAATAATCGATGCATTGGATTAGTAATATGTATTTGAAAAAAAAATAAGAATCTTCTGTATGCACTTTTACTAAATAATATCAAAATCAACATTACGTTACAGGTTTTTCTAGTGTGTTTGTTTTCTGAAAGAAATCCATATTTTTTACAGTATGACCAACAGTTAGGTTACTAATCAATGTATTTAATTCTGTATTGACTAGTCTTACTGAACGGTCACCAATGTCATATTTATCTTATTGTTAAATACTGACCAAATTCTACCCATTAAATTGCGATATGTTTACTAGTCTAAATGACTCAACAACATCTACACTACATCTTTAACGTCAGGTTAGGCAGTTAGTAGTAGTCAACAGATCATGAATCCCTGTACCTAGGTTTTATCTCATTTGCGACTCATCATTAACGAAAGAAACAATGTTTTCTTTGCCGTCCAAACTATATATCATCATAAAAATAAGTAATTTTGTAATATCCCTATAATTTTATTTAAATCAACCGCATAAATGATTGTTTTTTACAAGTAAATTTCCTCAAATAAAATCAAATTCCGGCATTAATTAACACTAATTATTCTAATCTTACATCAAATTAATTCATCCCATATGAATAATTCAATGAATTAATGGCTTTATTACCTGCCTAAAATATTCTAAAAGTAGTTTTTTGTAAAAGTATTTTATTATGAATGAATATGCATTTCCGATTGTCTTAATTCAATAACATTTTTTTGAAACGTCTTTTACTAAATATCGAAATATTCCGAATGTTGCTGTAATTTCACAAGCAACTCATTGATATAAGAAGATTATCGGTAAATGTAATATTATCTAGAAATGATTATTGCACATCTTAGATAGGATATCATCAATCTTTCATTGTTAGATCACCAGTAGAAACCTGTAAGTAGTGGACGGCCGTTTCGTCCCTAGTACGGGTCTCATCAGCAGTGTGAATCCGCAACCTTCACCTGTGAGAACCGGACCCAGGACGTTTGGTCTCGTGTGCGAACACGAGCGGGGATTGTGGATGTGCACTGCTGAAGAGTCCCATACTAGAACGAAATGGCCATCCAGCGCCTCCAGCTTGCTGATGGTAGTCAAACAATGAGCGATTGATGATTTCAGTGACAAACAACCATCTCCATAACTCTACAATTAATAAAATAAGATGAAGTTATGAAAGATAATAAGTAATCAATGTTATATTCATCAACTAATTCGTTTCAAAATTATTTTGAAAATTTATCATCTGTATGTTTTATTTCAATGAAACAATAAAATCAATATGTTTATCGTTTTCATTTCACAGAGATGGCAAGAGTTATTTGATCCACAAAAAACGGGAATAATAACACTTTCCAAATTTTGTGATGTGTTAGGATTGGAATTGGAAGCTATGTAAGTGAATCATGTTATATTTTTAGCATTGACTATTATTATTTGTAAAAACTTGGTTAATTTTTATCCTTAAAAAGAAGTCAATCACGATGTAGATGATAGATAGTTAACATTTTACGTCACTTGTTTCATTGTGTGTTTCTTCTCAATTCAGTAAACATATGAATTTGTTTGGATATGAGTGTGAAATGTATAATTTTGTCTTATATTAGAGAGCTAGTAAATACTTCAGTTGTAAATTCACATTACTCCACTAAAAAATGATGTGTTTACCATAGATTTCAGTTTTGTATTCACTTTGTTGGATAATATACTGCACAATCACCACATCTTAATCTGCCAACCTGGACAGTAAAGAAGGGAGGACTTTTCAGGGAGGTTTATTTGTATGAAAAGAAATAATGCAATGAATATGAATATCACAACATATACAATGTCTTGCGTTCCTATAAGAGTAAGTCCAGAATGCCTGATATTAGGACTTGACCTAAATCATAATAATTTTACGGTGTGAAGTCTTAGAATAGTAATTCTCATTGTATCAACGTCAACATGTCATAACAATACAAATCAAACTCAACAGTTGGGTAGAAGTTGTCCAGATCTCAATGAGTGAAAAGCAAACTATGGTACGAATGATTGAGTGAATTTCAAAATTTTCGATACAAATCACACAGCTACAGTCTTGAGATAGTCATCAGTATTTTAGACATGAGGCAAGTCACTGTGTTTCATCTTAGGGTAAGAATAAAGCACTGGTTAAGGGAATCTGTCTACCTTAGATTTCAGTTATACGCTTCCATCTTGTTGTGTGTTCTTGAAACCGAATTGGTTCTAGACTTGCTTCTCTCATTTCTGTTCTGGTTTCTAAAGTATTCCAAACACACTGTGTTTCTCACCTACTGAAACTAATGTGTTTTGCTATCAACTTCCGCAAGCTGCTCATGACTTTCCTCTGTTTACTACTTATGAGTAGTCTAGACCATACTAGTGTGATATACCTAGACGTTGTGTAGCCGTGTGCCTTTCGGAGATTGGGCGTGGTGTCTTTGAATCTTATGTCGATTTTTTAACCTGTAAACTGTGAGTTCAAATCCCGAATATCACCATCATCATGGCTTAGATCATTAATACAACAACAAGACATCGAATAATGTCTGGATTGTTTCTTTTCATTCCAACCAATTCGAACATATTTCTACTGTAAATTACTATACAAGTAATAACAAGTGAATTCATCATTGAGACATCTAATTTCTGGACATAAGATTGAGAACTTTCAGATTTTAATATCATCCCTATTATTGCTATTTTCATTGTTTATTCAGTCAACTAAATGAGTCAGAATAGATTTTTCAATCGATTGAATTAGTTGTCTCTTTTAAGCCAACCAATCTGTGTACATTTTAGAACTGTTGAAAATCCAACTTTTATTCGATTTTTCATTGTTTTCTTTGTTTATCAAAAAAGATGAATTCGAATGTTTTATTTCATTTCATATGTTCTAATTTTTAAAAAATGCCATTCACTTAGTTAATCTTTGAGTGAAATGATCGAATTTTAAGATAGTTTTCGTAGGTGAATCCACATTGACTATAAGACCACCATTAAACAGCTCTTTCATTTTAATTTGAGAGAACCAAGCATTTGGGAGTCACAATCACACGCATGTGGCAGAACTTAGGATGCCCAGAGGTTACTTAAACTACAATAAATTATTGAGCTAGAATATAATGTGCTTCATTTTGAACTCCAGTCAGTTTATGACATAACCTGTCAGAATATTCATCCAATATCCTAAGAGTATTTTTGTAAGTCTAATTCTATGGGTCGATTCCTATTGGTCGTCCTAACTATCAGTGTCACATACTTCAATGTTGTCTCCTATTCGATCTAATTGTATTATCTGTAACGTTTTATGACCCGGATCCTTTAAGACAGATCTGTTGTACTGAGCGGAACCCTCTAGGATTACTACAACTTTCATCCATGAGATACAGGTGTTTGTTGACAGTTGTTTAAGCAAGATCCTGTTGATCCGTTAGCCAGAAACCATCAGAAACAACCTACTATGGGGGAGAACAAAGCAGATTCTGGCTGAGAAAGAGATTAGGAAGAAGCGCTGAGATGGATAAGAAACGCATTTGGGAAAGCACCCAACTGCGTCACAGTACAAGCCCTAACTTGTAATCCTCAAGGCCAAAGGTATGAGGAGGACCAAGCAACATAGTACTGCGGGAATTGAAGGTATTCATGAAAAGAATGAATAGCAGTTCCGTAGAACTAGGAAGGAGAAACCAGGACAGAGTTGGACGAACACTTCTGGTTAAAGGTCTATGCTTCATTAAGGGTAACAGAAGTAAGTAAGTTTGTAAGTAACACAACAGCGTTCGAAGCTATGGTAAAAATTCTATACGTTATCCCTTGATTTTCATGGTACCTCCGTCTGTTTAAAACTGTCTTCAAAGTGAATCAATCTTCACTGATAAGAAAACTACAGAAGTTAACGAATTCTTTTAATGAGTAATCACGTTTTCGCCTCAGCAGACATATCAATAAATAATCGGTTTGTGTTTGTACTTTGTTCAAATAGCCATATATATATATATATATATATATATATATATATATATATATATATATATATATATATATATAAAGAGAGAGAGAGAGAGGGAACTGAGTTTTAGACCAGCATTTCTTGGCATTCATTTCGTGATGTTCGAAAAAATAAGCCATTATTATTTTGATTTTATATGTTCTACCACACTCTAAAAATATTTTCTGAATGTGGTAAAATCATAATTAAATGTTTATTAAAAATCGTTGGACAAAATAGTCTGAAAAACAAAATGGATTCACTTGTATAAACTTAAAAATAATAATGACAATAATGTAAGTGTTCCTCTCCTTAGTCTATTTAACTTATGGGACACTATCTTTTGTGTCACATTAGAATTAGTGTTGTATTCCAGTGTTTGTGTGTGTATGACAACTTTACTGATTCACATAAGTATCAGATCAAACAGTTAAAATAATCCACTAAGTGTAATTCGTACGCAACTTAAACTACTCTAAAGAACACTGTCAGTTTATCTTACAAATGGTCACTTTAAAGAATAATTCACATAAAAGTATTAAATTATCATTCCTGTGATTCTTGAAAGAACATTTTATTAATTCGGACAATCTTTTGAAAGATAGAATTGACAATAAAGTAGGAAATGTTAGTCGAGAAACTATTTAAAACATAGAGCACTGCATAAATGTTTAGAACTTGTTTACGGCGTTTCATCTGTGTATATGCTTATACGTTGACACACGGAATTAAATATAGTACTTTTATGTACACTCAATATCATCTCTGTAATATAATTAGAATGTCAACCATTGGGTTTGATAACAAAAACATTATAGCCACCCACTGAAGCATAGGCTGATCAGTTAATTCAGTACAGACTTCATTCTGATCACTATGGTGATAACTGATTATGTACAAATTTCGTCACCAGATGATAGATAAGATGTACAGATCAATGACTGTTTACTTCAATTGGTAATACTTAGAATTGTTCATAGTATTGGAGACGCCTTTATTTCTTATCGTCTTATAAGCGCTGAGTAACTTGAACCGAGTCACATTCGTCTTACACTTCATTTCAATAATGATTAATTAACTAGATTAAAAACATGACATATCAGAAGTCGACTGGAAGTGAAGACGTGTCTCACTAATTTTTTGTGGTAGAGAGATTTAGTGTTCTTTGTGAATACTTAAAATGCCATACTTGATATTATCGCTGTGTGTATCCTTAATGGTGTAGTGAACGAAACTCCGTTAGAACATATCGCCAACGCTCTTCGGTTATTTATGGTTCTTCAACGGATTTCAGTTCGTTATAAAAACTATTTACAAACTGTACAAATATCAGTATTTACATTAACTAACCACATAATTTTTCTCTATTGTTTTTGTGTGTGATTGAATCAAATATTCTGTTGTATAGACGATTCAAATATGTTGAACAAGAAGAATCAAAATTAGCGGCTGATTTACAGTCTTCAATGGCGAATGAACATGAATTTCAAGAGAATGACAAAACTAATAGCCTTATGAATAATACAAATGATTTAAATCATGTAAGGGTATCTTTTTTTTCTATGAAAACTGCTTTCTTTTTTTTTCTGCTTTAATAAACATACTCTTGATTGTATATAAGGATGAACACATTCTTGTCCTTGATGTTAGACAGTATTTTCACGTCTGTTAATGTTGGTGTCTATGTAACAGTTTATGGAAGTGAATATGTTCTGTTCAAAGACGACATGATACGCATAATTAAATATGAAAGCAATGTCAATGTCTTAAAATTGTCATTTAGACCTTGAGACTGTATCTTCAAATATATTTCAAAAATGTTAGAAATTGACGTTTCTTCAGTTGTACAATACTGAGAATCAATCTAATATGAAACAGATAACTATTACATACCGACTCAGCTGTGCAAACGTGATGCATTTATCACAATGCTTTAGTGTCCGAAGTTCTATCTCCATGTTCTATCGCTCCATGACAGTATCTCATTTCCTACATCAATCTTTTTAGTCAGTTATTACATATTAGGTCATTTTACACGATTTCCCAGTAGTTCCTGTCGATGAAGTCTGATTTCGTTTAATGATGAAAGCCTCTGCACCAGTTGTATGAGCGAAGGAAAATCGTGATCGATTATTTGCCTAGACAGACTGGTATATAGTCTGCCAGGTAGTTGATGTGTGATTCATATTCCCTACCCTTTATATAAATACAAATTTTCCGTTGATTGTTGACTATGATATACACATTGTGATCAGGCTAATCCTCGGTTCTTGATCTGAGTTATATTGAGGTCTAGTAGAATAGTGCTGGCTGAGTATCTAGAGTAGAGAAAAACAGAGCGTCATGACACTAATAAAGTCAAATTATGTATACTAGTGGAATATAGGACTTTGATTTTCCCCAGTTTATAACTTGTCAGTTAGATATACCTGCATTAGACTGTCAACCTTCATGCTGGGATTCGGACTCAGTACCTACTGATATAAACAACAAGCGTTATTCAATAAGTTACTGCGTCCATCAAGATACTAACTCATATGAATAACTTATTAATTATGATTTATACCTTTCTAATTACAAAAGATTTATTTTTACTCTGTCGATAAAAATAAATGCAAATACAGGAATCACCAAATGAACTCATCAAATCAACTGATTATGAAGAAATCTCTGGTGATATGCCTGCAGAATTGAAAGAAACAATCTTCACTTTAGTTACTGAAGGTGAACATATTTACAATGATAATGATAAGGTAAGCTTGTTTTATTATTATTATTATTATTATTATTATTATTATTATTATTATTATCATTATTTTCATGTTGTTGCTATTAAGAACTGAAATTTTTGTCAGTCTCTGAAATAGTAAACACACGCTTTGAAAAGGTGCTTGGTTATTACTGGTATTTACATCATTTTTTTCAATAATGGTTAGTAGTGAAATCGAGTCAATCAGTTTATTTTCATTATCGCTCATGACCTTTTTGTTATTACCTATTAAACATATTACTTCGCGGGATAACAAATGTTAATCCCGTTACTCTAGTAATCAGATAAAAGGAGATTCTAGAGGAAGAAGTAGCCTCGTGATATCGAAATAATCACTAGACTAGGGAACATGAGCGAGTAACAACGAGCGAGGAAAGAAGAATAGGAATAACACGCTTGGCGCGCGAGAGATAGTCTTTAGTACAGATAAACAAGAGGTGTACAATGTGACAATTATTGATTACAATAATAAATGTTTATATTTCAGCAATTGTGTTTTCTTCGTAAAAGTAAACCACTACAACCTTTTCCCTCTTTTTAAATTTATCTCATTGGGTTATACTTCTCAAATCATATCTTTGAACCCTAATCTTGTATGTTACTGCTAATACGGTTACTACTTCTATTCCCTATGAGATTTGAACTAATCTGTACTTATGTGGTAAGGCAACTTAAACGTACGTATCAAGTTCTATGTTGTAACTAACTGACTAACTAACTAACTATTAAAACTACTTGGATTTTCATTTTCTCTTTTAATTTTCATGTATTTATAGATTTTTGATTCAATGAGCCGATAATCATATGTGTTAAAGATTAGATTGACTGATTAAATGTTTCAACTAAAATTTTTACTATATCATGTTCTTATTAATCCTTATCGATCCATTGGGTTTTTAGTCAAAATGTATAAAACCCTTCTTGACAACTGTATCACAATCTTTTTTTTTGATGAATTTTATAAGAAAAATTATTATTCTGACATTTTAAGGAATATGATTTAATAACTCAATTTCAATTTCTCACTATTCAGTAATAACTGGATTTGTAGGCAGCCATACACAAACACACACACACACACTCCAGTAAGCATAGTGATCTATAACATTTTTTGCTGAACTAAAAAGTACAAGGAATCATACAATCTCTGAAACAGAATTCATTTCTACACCTCAGTAGTATAATTATCAACTGTTGCTGTGATTAAGTTCATGTATAATACATTTTCCTAGTTGAAACTAAACGTTTAAGTAGTTTGATTGTTGTTAAACATTTTGGTATCAATTTTTCTTTGGTCAAAAAGCGCTTGATATTATGACGCTTAGAAAATGTATAACTATATATATATATATATATATATATATATATATATATATATATATACCGACCATATTTATTAAGATGATACGATATTGTTCACAGTGGTACTGTGGTGATTTTTGACCAATTTGGTCTCGCGTGCTGTTATGGGTATGAGGGCGGTTGTCACTTCCCGGCTGCCCACACCGTGGAAGGTTGTTTCTTGAGGAACCTGAAAAGGAAGATGGATTAGTGTTGGTGCGTGACCGCAGAGCCCAAGGGACAACTGCTTGAGGCCGGTCACGCACGGCCTTTTTATGAAATGTTTTTTGAGGATCAGCTCCGTTCTTAAAGGCCCTTAGTGGGCACCCTTACCCAAGGAGACGGAAATCTTTGAGTTAGGGGAGGTGTGACATTTTTAGGGTCGACCTTTTCTAACCCTTCCTTCCTTGTGAGAAGGCAGCATCGCTGCAGATGCTGGTTGTCCGAGGGAAACACCTTACTGCTGTTACACCCCTCTGCAGTCAGCAGTACGACTTCGCCATCAGACCTTGGGTAGCTGCTTTTAGTCTCATCGTTCTCCAATCGACCTGTCTGGCATGGTAGGACCTGCAGGAACATATGTTCCAACCAGTATAGCTCGGTTGGGTCATCACGATAGGCAAGCCCGACCACCACGTCAAGGTAGCAGCTACGGTCGGGGCTGTGGTGAAAGCAATAATACATAAAAAAAACGACCAATAAATTTTATTTCATTTAAAAAAATATTTTCTCTCATAACAAGTTTTTTTATTCGGAAAGTAACTACACTTAATTGATAATGTTCAAAAGTCACTGGCTAAGCAACATGACAATCATACTTTTTCCCATCAAACGTTAAAGATAAATGGTTGTCCTTGGCGATTTACATTTCCACTCATGAATGCATTTGTACGTAACATCACTTTGTTGTTCTATTTTATTGTAAAGGCTAAGAGAGATGGCATAGTTTAGTTTCATTTTTTACTACACAAGTAGTGTATGTTTTCCTGAGCTCTATTTCAATCACTATTTTTGTGTTTCATATAACGTGTAAACAGTCTGATGTTAAAGCATATCATAGAAGCAGTAGAATCAATAGAATTCGGTAAAAACTGATTATTATCCAAATCAAAAGTAATATGCCATTTTTATATGGATCAAAGAATTTCATAGTTTGGCTGTCAAGAATTGGCTTAAAGTAGCATTCAATCAAATGTTATTGTCAACCAAAGTCAATAACGAATGAAAATTAGTTAAAATTTTAATGTGCTGTGTGATGGACTTATGATTGTGAAGCGTCACGATAGAGTATTTTGCGAATAGTTTCACAGTGAACTATGCTACAGCAAATATGTTTTCAAAATCAAGTTATGCGCCAAAAATTTACTGGTACCTTGCTTTGAAGTTAAGTGATCTAAGTAGTTTGATGAGTGAAATAAAGTTAACTAAGATAATACTGAAAATAAATCACATATAGTCATATGTAAATTATCTAACATGAAATAAAATGTGAAATTGTATACTATTCAACTGGAATTCGGGTGAATATTATTTAAATGTTATTTAAATGATGAAAAGGTTTGTAGTATGCATAGCATAACAACTCGAGTTCAGGTGAATATTTTTAAATGTTTAAATCTGAAGTAGATAAATCATAAAAAATTTGGTCAATATAAAATCTTTTAAGGTACGACTATATGTGTCTACCTATTATTACTGAAAAAACCCTTAGAAATTTTCATAGAACATGCTCAAGTCCCCACTAAATATTTGTGAGAGGAATTTAAAAACACGTATATTAATCAATAAAACTTAGATCCATAACAAATTAATGAGCAGATCAATGCGAAGACCAACGTCGTTTAAATTCTAACATAAGCCTAAAAAAAATTAACATTTCTGACTTTCTCATTGTGATTATTGACAATGTTTTAATAGATGCACTGTTTCACATTGATCGCATTGTCAAATGAGTTTTAATAACCATAAATATATTGGCTATCGATTAAGAAGTAAATGACTTCTCGATCTTATCTTTATTTATCTAAGAAATCGTTGTTATTTAGATTGTAAAACGATTATTTGATATGATTCTGGTTATACTGATGATTTAGAAGGGATCTCAGCTTAAAATAAAACAAGATTATCATTTCAAAACCTCAAGTACAGCTACTGTTGCACTAGTTGTGTTTTTTTCTCCTGTTCATTTATTTCCTTAAATGATTTAAGAATATTAAAGATTCCCATCGTGAATCTTTAATATTCTTAAATCATTTGGGGATCCTGCTGCATTTAAGGCACTCAATGAGTTCCTGAAGTTTAATGCACGTCCCACAGAAGCGATGACGAGCTTAGGATTTAATCGAAAACAATATTGTTCGCTTATGAGTTATTAAATGATTAAGTTAATTGAAATGAACCAGACTTATTCCAGATTAGTGATAAATGGTTTTGTGTTGAAAATGTATTTCTCATTCTGTACTACTACAGTCTACAATTTTTTTTATTTGGTTAGATAAAATTTTAAGTTTAGGGAAAATGTGTGACCATTTCATTTTATTTCAAATGAACTATTCGTTCAATATAACATAGATTCGTTCAAAAATGTTTAAATATAAAACAAACTACTTGTGAATAAGCACAAAAATTTCATTAAATTTAATTCGAATAAAACTGAACACTGGTCATGTTCTTAGTTATTGGTGTAGTAGTCTCACTATTATATTTGATAAAAAATTAATAATTTGTAACTGGTTTATGTCGTTTTTCATGGATTGATTACTCATTTAATTTCACGTCGAGTTTTTCATTATTAATTTAAGCAGCTAAATGAAAATAAAGACGGGACTTCATTAGATTTTTTGTATCACAAACAGTAGTGTTATGTGAACTGATGGTTGGCACTTGTTTTCAACTAGATTATGATTATCATGCACTAAATTAATCTTGCAATCAATTTCATAATGATAAAGAATAGAAATTTAATCTCTTCAGGCAATAATCAATTCACTTGTAAGGCACCTCTTACTTGCTTATCCCGAATGGAGCATAGGCCACCGATTAATTCTAGTTTGACCTAGTATAGAACTAAAGTTGGAATTCTGCTAATGGGTTACGATCGAGTGATTTTAATTGTCAGGCCTTTACTGTATTTTGGATGAGGATTAAAGCCGCAGGTTTCAGACTAAGATGAAATAGTTATCCAGTGGTTTGGTACTCCCCGTTGTACACTAATTGAAATTAATCTATGAAAGATAAAACTTATAAATTGCACAATGCTTCACCAAAACCCTTTTTAAACTACAATCTTTTCCATAAGGTTATGAATACCGGATTATTTCACATATATTAGTTGTCAATTATTGATAAAAATATATTCAAGATTATGATTTAGGTGATATTAGAGTAATCTGCGTGTTTCTGGTTTACTGAATAATATAACAGACATATGTACCTTACCGAATTTTCACAGAGATAATGTTTTGAAGATGTAACTTCAATCAGAATTGAATGCCTATCATAAATAGATACAGATTTCTGTGCATTCCTTAAATGAACCAATATGTAGCTAATTTGTTTGCAACTTCACTACAACAATAAGTAGAGATTTTTTCCCAGTCTATCTAGTGTGATAATACCTAGTCACTTTTAAAATAGTTTTTTTCTGTTAAAACCAAGTATAAATATCCAGTAATTTGAATAGAAACTGAAATTCTTAATTGGACAAGTGTCGAAGGCACACTTTGCTTTATATTCAGCAGACATTTTATTCTGATGATATTTTTCACATAGAAACATGTCTGACTTGTGTTATCAATTCGCAAAAGTACGAAATAGTTGTTTAGTGTCTCCATGCAAGAAATCCTGAATACGTTCCTCACTACTATTAGAAATTCATCATCAATGTTTATGTACACTAAGGATGAAAAACGTTACAAGTTTTATTATCAGTGATTAGTTAATGTACATGTATCTGTCCCTCAAGAAACTGATTGCAATCACGCAACATCAATGGAACTATTTCTAACTGTTACACTGGATTGCATAAGCTTGAATTCCACGATGAACATTGATTTTCATTTAGACTGAAGCCACACCTACTTGTCAACAAGCAAAACTACGAGTTCATGTTAGTGTAATACATAGAATACAATCAAAACTCGTGCACCTAGTTAGTAGTTTTCAATATTAAGTCACCCATAACTATGGCTTTGTAGTTATTCCTGTTTGCAAATATGTAAATCTCAACGGAGGAAATAATTTACTAGTATAAAAATGACCAAAATCTAATTATTCGAATCGAAATTTAGAAATCATTGTTAGGCAAATTCATCGTTATTCGAATAAATAACGTTCATTAATCTCGAAATTCAAACTAAGTTGATAGTGTTTTTTTCAAATGTGATAAAATAAAAGCTTTGCATTTTATTTTTTACAAAGACCCAAATAAGGCGTGTATTAATAAGACAATGTTTTATGTTAAAAATGGTCAAAATTTGCAACTGTTGCGCCCCATAAATACTTCAGGGTTTTATTTTCTGCAAATCGGAAAGTTCATTTGAGAAATGTCAGAATGACTCAAAGTAAGGTGTCAGTTTGCAATCACTATAAATAGTACAATAAATCATGATAACAAACAGAAGAAATATCGTCTCAACAATAGAGATCATATTAACAATATGTGTTATGAGCTCTGGGGTCAAAAAAATTAAGAAAACACTAAAAAGTAGAAATTCATACGGCTATGTAGACTATGAAAGAATGAAGTACAAAAGAAAATAGGAGGAGGATAAGAGGGTTAATTATATCCAATTTAGGTTTCTGGTGATCCTGTCATGGACATAGCGACTTAATATATTTCTTTCAGATATATAGGTTAGGATTTTTGTAGTGTGTCCAGATAGATTCAGCTTTTCAGAGGATTTTTAACTTAGCTTTTTTCTAGGTACATAGTTCGGAACTAGATATAAATCTTAAACACCTTAATCTATTTTAATAAGATGTTCATGATCTATCAAGAGAGGAAGGATGCCAGTGTTAACCGATTTCGTAATACCTTTTCCCAACCATACTGATACATGTCCACGAGCACGGAAGGATGAAATCCTCTGAGTACGACCTATGTAACTAGCTCTATAGGAGTAGTTGGATTGGTATACACATATTATAGAGTCTATCATCGGTGACTTATCCTTGATTCATTGTGTGAGTACTGGTTTGGTTGCGAAGACTACATGTAACTTGATGGTGTGAAATATCCTTCCAGAAGATATTTTAAGTTAACGTGGCAAAATGTCACCCACAATGTCCCCTTTAAAATTTAGTTTCAGGTAGAGGGTTTTCTTACTGACCGTTTCACAATTTGTTCTATTTTTATGTTCTTATAGAAATTTTTGACTAAGTTATCTGGGTATTTATTGTTTCTTAACGTTTTTTCAGTTTATCTGTTTCACTATCTACACTATCCTCACAACATAATAGCTTGATCACGTGGTTGAGACATTGAACCAAATTTATTTTGCACTGAAGAGGGGCATAACTCTGAAAATGAGAATACTGACCAATTCATGCATTCTTTCTAATTATATTTCCCTGTATAGAACTGTCTACCCTTCTAGAAAGCTATACTATTGTCGTTCCCTTTTGCCAGAGCATTTACTAGTTAGATGTACGTTATTGAAACTGTTCAACAGTTCTTGTTTGTTGATACCTTTGTCACATACGATTAGTTTGTCATCTATGTATTGACAGTAAAGATTTAGCTTATTCGCGATATCTTTCAAAGGTCTATTTTCAGGCTTGGCTTGGAAAATATCTGTGAGGATCGGACCTAGAGGAGATCCCGTCGGTACACCATCTGTTTGTCTATAGAATTCGTTGTTAAACAAAAAAGTGAATATTTATTGTGCATTTCAACAGAATCTCCTTTATTTTATTCATTGGGATAGGCATCTCTGTTTTATTTCCTAGTATTTGTTCACACATATGGTCGATGGTTTATGTCGGTGGAATATTTGTGAAAAAAGATGTAATGTCCAGTGATAACATGGTTTTGCCTTTTATATTCATATATTTTATTGCATTTATAAATTCAACTACGTCTTAAACTATGTACTTGACCAGGTCTTGATGTAGTCGTTCTGACAATTTAACTAACCGTTTTGCTGTTAAATAACATGTCTAAAATTAGACTCGAACGGACCCTTGGTTTAAGAACTTTAGGCAGATTATGAAGTTGAATATTGTATGTTCCAGATGGCTTGAGCGCATTACAGGTATACTCAGAAATGTATTGTTGTTGTTTTAAAGCCATAATTAATTAGTGTTCGGTCTTTTCGTTGAAGTCTATTCATGACCCTAGCTTTTGGAATTTAGTTTGGTCACCCTGCAGGGTATTCATCTTATCTATGTAATCCGTCTTGTTTAAAATTGAAGTACCTGATAGGTCATCTGATTTAGTTATAAGTATATGCTCGTTTGATTTTAAATTTTTGAGTGGCTTCTTAGTTTTTATTAGCCAATGTATTGTATGTGCGATGCTTGTTGTTTTTAAACTGGTTACAGCAATCAGTCATTGTTGTCTTGAATCTTTGAAGTTCAACCTTTGTCGAAAGTACCAAGTCTCTTGTCCGGGTAGACAGATTCCTGAATAGTCGAAACCTTATTTACTTACTTACTTACACCTGTTACCCTCAATGGAGCATAGGCCGCCCACCAGTATTCTCCAAGCTACTCTGTCCTGGGCTTCCTTTTCCATTTCCGTCCAATTTTTGTTCATTCTTCTCATATCTTTCTCTATTTCTCAGGGTAATGTGTTCTTAATAGTCGAAACCAAAAACGATTTATTATTATTTATTATTATGAACAACACGTCTATATTCATGATTATGGGGGATAGTTTTGAAGTTGATTCAACTAATTTTCATTGATTGACAGCGCTTTTTTTGTTAAAATGTATCTGTCATTTAGAAAGTGATTCTTTTAGAATATTTAAGAGATTAACTTGTTTTTTCCTATTTTCAAAGAGGAATAACGAAATCTTTACCGGATATTTATTAATTTGAAATAAATAAATGATAAAGCAATTTAATTGACGAAGTCATTCACTTATGTATTCATTCAAATAAATTTATATATATATATATATATATATATATATATATAATCACTGTAATAATATTTGGTCTTATTAATTAAAGCAACGTTTTGTAAGCATACTTTTGATTGATTGAACTTTGGTTTGGTTGATTGATTAATTGATCGTGCGTTCTGTACAATGTGACAGATTAATTCACCATACTCAATCCATTGATATTTGAAGTTATAAAAAATTTGCTTAACTTTTTTCAGCATAAAATTAACTGATGATTCATTAAAACATGATATTTATTAGGTAATTGAAGTCGATCGATAGAAAACTAGTTCACTTTTCAATCACCATAAGATATTTATTAGGTAAAACAAATCGAAACTCTCAGAATCATCTTGTGACAGTCTAAGTGACTTCCATTGAACAGCAGTCTTCACAGTTGGGTTCCTAAATTCAGTCAGTACAAAGAAGAGGCTGTACAAATATCATATTCTTTACTTGTCATTTATACATCAGTATAAGGCATCGTAATGAAACGGAACTGTTATCTTTCAATAAGAGATGTAGTTTGATCTGGTGATCATAATAATAGTAATCAATTTTCTTCAGACAAGTTAATCGCGCCATATGTAAAATTCGTTTAACAATAGTAGTTGAACTTTCAACATTTTGAAGTGGTCCTACTTTTATTTTTATCATTATGAAAACTTATACAAATCAAACTAAATCACTTGCTACATCATGAATATTTCATACATTTTCCTGATTTGTACAATTTTGAATTATTATTAGTATCCACATTAAGCTTGTTTTAGCCAATCTCCTAATTTTTTCTAAAAATATTTTAAATCTTTCACTACAGGAACTAGTGAAATGGATCAAATTACGTTTAGACAAGCATTACAAACGTTTATGGCATTGTGTCATTGTACGAGGTCGATATGCATCATTTTATTCATATCAACCGGGTTGTTCATTTTGTTTTCGTCATGGACCACGTGTTTTTCTAATGTTTAAAACGCCGAATACTTAAAGAAAAGGAGAACTTATCATTTCTATGTTTGTTTGTGTATTTGTATTCGTTTCTACATATCATCATGGATTACTATTATTTAACCGCCTATACATTCTTAACAACGACAACACACATCAAGCATGATATTGGATAAAACATAACAACTCTATCAAGAGGAAACATTGTGAATCAATTTTCAATTATTACTGATTTTAATTCGGTTGTATAATTTAAAATCAACGAAAAAATATGTTTCCTCTTATGCAGATGAAATTCTGTTGTCTTTTTATATTGAAAACATTGGATTTTTAATTTTTATTGATTATTATTAAGGTTGTTTTGTTTTACTCGCTATTTGCTGTGCTTGGCGTTATTTCAATGGGAATATTTTAGAATTGATGGATTATTCTGTTTACTTTTTTTTTAATAGTTTAAGCAGCTTTATCCAAGAATGAGACAGACGTGTGAAATTGAGTAATGTTGTATCATAGTCGTTTGCATTTGCTCACAGATTTGAACAACTACATTCGCAGTTATGTGACTTCGAAATTAGTGACATTGTTGCGAAGCTTGCCCAACGTTAGTAGGCGATATATTGAATATTTCTATAATTTCTGTGACAGATATTTCACATTGTATGTTAATCTATGAATCTAAGTGCAAAAGTGACATCTTTTTTTCCTATCACTGTTTATTACTAAAAGTAACTTCAGACATCAGGCTGACTAATGATATCAGTTATGTTTCTATAAATGACATAGCAATGTTCTAACTAGAATATCGTCTGTGATTTCACTGAGTGAAGTGTTTTTATTATGTTTTCAAATTTATTTGTTCAAAAATGTTACGCAACTAGGAAATGTAGTTTGAAAATGGAGTTTACTCGTAGTTTTAACTTAAAATCTTTATTAGTTTCTACCAATATGGGAAAATATTCGGTTTGTCGATAATAATAACATTGCATGGATAACCTGCAGTATTTCAGCAGCCTAAATCAAGGGCCAACAACGTGTGAACTGGTTTCACTCATACTTTAATAAACTTTATTCAAGTACAAAAGCGGAGTCATAAGTGCAGTCTTGATTGAAGTTATCTTATATATATATATTTTTTAACAGTTAATTATAGGTGTAACTGAATTTGACATACTGTAAAACTGTAGAAAAATATTATTAACAATATGAAATTCTTCGTGCGTGAATTTGTTTTCAATTTACTGTGACCGCGGACACTTTCACCTCAGGTAGTTGTTTTATTTATTCGCTAAATGTTGTAGTGATTTCATGAATATGGCAGCCACTTTCATTTACAATTACTGCTTGTTTAAGTTAATCTTCTTTGGTCTTTAAAAGGATTTTCTGAGCAAGATTGATTTTTGGATTGGCCGTGGCTAGGAACAGCATAGTAATTCATTGCATCTAGTAGGCCAGAAAGTTGGAGCGACTAATATCTCATTGTATAATTATACAGAATCAGTAAGCACAATGTTTGTGTCTAATCTGATCCTTTCTCCATGAGCACATGAAACTTGCTACGTTTTGTATTTAACATTGTACACCCATTAAATTCAGACATAAACGAATGACGGTTTTCCACTCTCCTCACTAATTTTTTCGAATACTAAGTACGTGATTTAACTGAAATACAATGATGATTTATTGCACCACAAATATACAACAAAAATAAAAAGCTAATTCACCCATTGAAAATAACAATTTCTACATTATAACTATCATTAGAATTCACAACACAAGTTTTCTTCTATTTCTGACTTATCAGTGAGATGTATTTACATTTTAATGTTGATGTTCATACTAAGGTCCCCCGGTGCAGCATTTGTGCAAAAATACAACAATAAAAACCTTTAACTACATCCCAGTACCTAAGAATCTTCATCAACTATTCTATTATTCTAACAGAGATCGATCGAAAGTCAGTTTTGAATACAAGAAAACGATTAATATTCATAAATAATAATAATCATAAATAAAAATTATTTTATACTTATTGTTTCTTTTGTTTTAACTGAATAGAATAAGAACAGTTATCATAATGTTGAATAATAAATTCATGAGTACATGCGGTTTGCATACAAAAATTTTGTCAGTTTAAATCAAA
The DNA here is from genome assembly GCA_944470395.2 of Schistosoma turkestanicum. NCBI lineage: Eukaryota > Metazoa > Platyhelminthes > Trematoda > Strigeidida > Schistosomatidae > Schistosoma > Schistosoma turkestanicum. The sequence goes on from OX103974.1 coordinate 29,492,686, forward strand.
GATTATTTCAACACTTCTACAATAGGAGAAAAAATATAGAAAAATCAGCGGTTTCAGCAAGTTACTAAGCGTAATAAGCTAGTTAGATAAAAAAAATTATGCAAAGTATCAGTAGTAATAGAAAATTTAGTTTGTAAATTATTTACATCTATTTTCTTACCGTAAGATAGAAATATTTTACTAAAAAAAATATACTTTGTAGTTTCTATAGAAAACGTATACGTAAGAGATATACACAACCATCTTTGTTGTTTTAAATAACAAGCAAAAGGAATATTTACTTGGTGAACAGTAGAAATTTGCTTGGATAATTCTTCTTTGCTTTGATATACTTAAAATAAACAATAGTGCGCAATGGTTGTCGTTTCAATGAACCTCTTCAAATTGATTAACACTTATAATTATGTAAAGCGTTTGAAGAAACTGTATATATGTATATATATACAATCGTTGTAACATATTTGAAACGGTAAGGAAGTTATTGTACTAAGTGTAACATTAAATTGTTTTCATTTTTCTGTTTAAGAAGTTTATGTGTTTAAACAACATTTGGAAAAAGGAAATATTTTCCTTTTTAATCTTAAAAAATATATCATACCGAAAATTGCGAACTATTTTCTGTGTTTGTGTACTAGTGTTCTACTTTTTTTATTACGTAACAACCAATTTTGTCCATCTTATCTGAATACAGTTATGATTTAGTAATTCAATGAAGTAGGAGAATTGTCGATGGGGATGAACCAAGTATAACATAATACCACAATCGATAGGATGATTTCAATAGGTGGAAACTAAGAAGGTATTGACTATTTCAAATCAGAATACGATGCTGTATCTATTGATTTCTTCTGGTAACAATGAAACTAAGCAAACAGTAACCTGCTCTCAACAGAGATGCCTAGATGTAATAAGAGTTGAACGTTGAATAAAAATGATCTGTTCACCTATGTCACAGTTCGTTAACTGTGTTTTGCTACAGTGTACATTACTTGGAGAAATCGATCGTTGTCTGCGCTGAATAGTAAATAATTTCCTTTATGCTGTTTTTTTCAAATACTGATCAAAATCAGTGGATGGCTTTGAAACTTGGCCAAATTATCCGACATAATGGTATGCTGCATTTGATGATAAATGGTGAGAGACAGTCGCCTAAGTGCATTGGATCGATTTCGCAAGACACTAGTCACTAGTATCTAAAGTGAATTTACAATTACAGATAAAACTGACGCTTTTTGTGTAATTTGAACCCTTGTACACTAGTGTGATCTATAGAGGTAATAATACTGTTATATGTGTTTGAACTATATTTCAAAAACACCAACTTCTTTTATGGTTATAGATGTGCTTTGTTCAAAAGTGGCAACAAGCACAAAGCATATTTCAAGGTGATCGTGCGACAGAATAAAACTAACAACCGCCAAGGTTCAAACTAAAAAACCGCCAGTTACTAATCATAACTCTTAAAAAGGAATAAAGTTTTACTGTGCTTGTCACAGTTTAAAAATTTTCTCCTGATTTATTCGACGAAAACACAAAGATAATTACTGTTTATTGAACGACTGAATTTGTTTTTGCTTGTCAGACCACAACGGATTGTTTAAAAACAACTAAAAGCCATTACTACAGTAATCGTTTACTTTTGAATAGATTATCAAGTGCGCTTTATAGTAAAGGGGTGTTTGCATTATAGAGAGTCATAAATTACTAATCAGATGATTTATAAATATATGGGGCTTGTTATTTAACTAATTATTATTATTATTTTCATATAATGACGATATTAACGAATCTAATGTTCCACTTAAATCCGTATATATTTATCGACCTAATCAGCGTTAGTGAATAACCAAATAAAATAAATTAGTACGAGAAAGGACTTAGGATCGATATACATTATACATTCGTTAACTTGGATAGACTATAGGATGAAAGAAAGCCGGATAGAAGAAAATAAAACGTGCCAACTGAAAATATTACTCATTACAAGCGATAATATAACTCCAAATATTCAATGTATAATTAGACACAAAGATTGGATAAAATAATAGATATAGGAACACATAAAAACACACGAGATGCATAGGTGTAGAATTACAAGGGCATGAATATAGGAAGTATATAATACCGAAGATCACAATGTTCCTACACAAAGAATATAGATTTAGGATGGTAAGAATGATTTAAAGTCAAATGCTCTCTAAATTGCCAGTCTGTTCAAAAGCTAAAATAGATCATTTAAGTAGGCTATAATTGCGCTCTTAGTTATATCTCAGGTTTTAGAATAAATGTAGTTGTAAGAATATAAGGTTGCCTCTTCAATGCCATCAGGGTTCGAGCCTTCCGAATTTTATCCAGTTTGTTCATCCTTCACTATTAAATCTAAAAATGTTTGCTCAAAAATCAAGTTGTCAGCTTGATATGAATAGACCTCCTTGAATGTATTTTGCTCTAAATGTATTCTCTTTCTGAACTCACTGTTCATTCTCATTCATATTTCTCATATTTTCCCGCTTCATTACTAAATTTGTTGATATCTCAGACATGAACCCAGATATTTTATGTTTAAAATAATTCATTTTGATTTGTAAATTTCTTTTTGATCAATTTTATTTCATTTGTAAATTTACCAAATTTATTCAAATTAACTATTTGGTAATATACTTTATGTTAGGTTAGTAGGTCATCTGAGCCTGCTATTGATATATAAGCTTCCTATATACGTACATAAACTAGCTACTTGATACAGAAAGTCAAGAGTAAATACAAAACTGTATTGGCTAACTTAGATCGAAAATGTATGCCGAACGTATATCTGTTCTCTCAGGAAATGAAGCTGGATTTTCAACGAATACTGTATAGATGCTTTCTGAACAAGTTAAGGTAAGTCGTGACTAAAAAGATGCACTCATCAGCATTTCATTTGCACCGTTTGACCTTGAGCTGACATGTATGCGAAGGGTAGCATATTGCCTTTCCTCCCTAAACAATTACGCTGGCATTCAGGTTTCAGCAGGAGCAATTAATGCTGGGGAATGACAACTTAGCTATTTCATTGTAACCAATGGTCAATTATAGCGATATTTAATGGATATTTGTCACGGATTTACATGAGCTATAGGCTTGAACAGGCTTGACTTCGGCGGTCATGCCAGTGTTCATTGAAACAATACTAATAAATGTCTTTGTTATGATTCATCATAATTTCGTCTACAGTAAATACTGAAGAAAAGGATTCAATTAAAAAACATTGGTTTATTATACTAGCGCTGAATGCACTCAAGAGAAGTATAAAAATTATGACTTTCTCAACAGATTATCGACATGTATATTCATAAACATAAACTAATATATTGATTCATTTAATTGAATAAAGATTCATGTTGGTAAGTTAATTTTCCTGAATTAAAATCAGAAACACAATGTCCATCTCCATGTAAAATCCATTTAGTTGTTAATAGTCCTTCAACACCAACTGGTCCACGAGCATGAATTCGCCCAGTGTTTATGCCAACTTCAGCACCTGTTATGTTTTGTTTAGAAAAAATCAATAATATATATTTTCAAGCGAACAGATGAATATTTTACATGATAAGATGTTAATTTTAACTAATAAATTTGTATAATATTTACTTTAAAACGAAGCAAATTTCACAGTAGTATATATTCACACACTAATTAATCGCTGATGTTTGGTAATTCTCTCTAACTGGCAAATCTTTTTTTAAACACTATACAAATATTTTTGTGAAACATTCCATTCAATAGTAAGTGTAAGCTTCATAGTTAGAGATTTCAACAGGTTACGAAGATAAAATTATCTATGCTATGATTGAAACATTTAAAAGTATGTACGTTAAGAAATGATAATTAAAACAAATCTCTTTCGTTTGTATTCACATCTAGATATTTTCTACTAGTCTTATTAACAACTGACACATTTTACTGTGGAATGTTTTACCTGATAAATTTGTATTCAGTTTGACATTCTCATGTCATATGCATAATCCATTTTGATACTTCTGATTTCTACTGCTTACTATATCGGGACATGACAGAAATACCAAGGAATTCTTATTTTTCAATAAAAAACAAGCTGTGATCATTAGTCTAGTTTGATGTATAGTGTAATTTACAGAAAAGTGTCTTTTCCATTGATGCATGATATGATGTTGGTTTTTCTTTATTACAGATGAATATTTTGTGTTACAGTTCATTTTGTTAGTTCAAACAGCATATTTTTATACAGCTTTTCTATTATCACTAACTTTTATCAGTTTTTTTCCACACTGACATTGACATTGATTATTTCAAATGTGACATCTTGAACCGATGTACTGTGTGCCAGGTTCTAATGTGCTTTGGCTAAATGAAAAACAATAATATTACGTAATTCAAGTCGCCGTAGGTGTTATTCTCACTTTATTTTTCAGAATAAGTTATGGCTGAATTGGTGAAGTGATCGCAAATAAACAATTGTACTTTACAAGCACATTTATATTATGAGTACAGCTATAGTTTCAACCGAGATTTCATATAGAAATTAGTTTATAATATGATGGTGTAATGTTGTCTGTTTCAAATAAAATTCTTACGATTTATAATTTATTTTGTTTAAAGAATGCAAATCTACATTCGGTTATTACGACAATCCATTTTAGTTTGTAGCTTTAGCTGAAGTAAAGTGAACAACGTTATACTGGATTTACATATTGGTTGAATCAAAATGGAGGCCAAACATGTAGAATAATGGTACAATTTACTAATTAGAGCTACATAAACTTCTGGTCTTATGCTTCATTCGTTGAGGATGGAGAAATACCATTACATAACAATTTAGTTATGTCCTCTCTTCTATGTATAATTCTAGAATGTAGTATGGTGGGGAATATTGATTGATGATAACTGTTTTGGGTAGTATATATATGTATATACATAATGAGACAAACATGTATATACACTAACCTAACCCAAATCGATAACCATCAGCAAATCTTGTACTTGCATTGTGAAAAACGCATGCACTGTCTGTTTTCTGAAGAAATATTTCCGCTGTTGCTTCTATATATAATTAAAAGGCAAACACAGTAAGCATTAGATAATAAGGAAATAAATTTTATTCCGATTAATATCTGAAATTTTACAGTTTTAAAAGATTTAACAGACTCTCCACAAAACTAATCAATCGATTAATGTAATGGACAAAAATGACACATTCTCATTGGAAGATGATAACTGCTTCATGTACATAGCTAATTTCTTTTGAAATGAATTATATAATAATAATTATTATTCTATTCAAATAAGTTTTTCTCACCTAATACAATCCACTAAATAGCAGTTCAATGTCTTTTTAGTTATTTCAAACATTTTGCCGAATTGATTCTGATGCCAAAAGGAAGAAGAGGTTTGAAAGATCAAATAGGTTAATTTTTGAACTGAAAATTACTTAAACAGTTCACAAATAAATCTTTACAAGACTGACTATGTCTCCTTGATTGTTTTTTAGTCATCATAACAGGCTACAGGTTTTGTCATATGAGCTACTTTTAGTAAAAGAACACGTCCATAAAAAGGTTATCATTCAAATCATATTGTTCAGGAGTTTTTCCAAGCTACATGACCGTGTCACTACTGTTATCAGATTACATTGAACTAAATTTTCTGCAGTTGTTTGACTACATTTTATGAATAAAGGATTTTTCTTTACTAACATGCTTACATTTAGAATGTGTTGGTGATGTTAGATCTCCAAAACGCGCTTGATAAATGCTTTATTTCGGATTTCATGTTTGCGAGCATGGGCTCATCAATTGACCTTGAGATTTCATTTCCCACCAGGAAAATCGATGGATGTGATTGGCTGCTGTGTATTTTAGTGTGCTATTTTCGTAACTGTCCCAAGGACGTTTCTATGATGTATAAATAAACGAGAGTTGTATGCTTGATTGTATTGTCATTGCTGGGTGTTTGTAGAATATACTTTCTACGCTTACAAAGACTTTTATCTTCATCTTGGGATTCAAGGTGCCTACCTGGACGCTGGTGAGCTCGTAATAGCTTCAAGCGTACCTAGTGACGAACCATACAGAATGTCAGATATCAAAAGAATGAAACGTTTTCTTGGAAGTTGTCTTATGTGAATGCAGTTTATTGCATCTCCTACAATGAACTATGTGACAAATAATCAGTAGCAAAGAATACCTATAGTTTCAGTTTGAATTTATGACTACACGTATGTGACCAGATTTAAAAAAGAGACAAATGCTGTGATTACCAAAGAAAGATATTAGTAAACTGCAACAAAGTTGAATTGTTCAACTATTTTTAAACGTGCTTTGAAATACGTTTCGATATATACTAGTGTTTTAAACAGAACATTTCACAGAGAAAAAAATGAAAAATATCTTTCTTACTATCTTCTGTTACAATAGATTCAGTATGTGCACTTCCATACAATGCAATATGTTCGATTGCTTCATCTACGCTTTCTACCAATTCGATAGTACATTCTAGATCACCATATTCATAAGATAAACTCTTTGCTGGTTTCATTTCATCTGTTAAATTTTGGCCTAAACGTATCATACCTGGCCCAGCGTAAAGTTTTACCTAGGGAGAAAAAAAATCAAAGTTTTATTGATGACCATACTGAAATGCATGACAATTTAATTCATGAAACACCAAGCTGAACATTACGCAATACATCACAAGTTTTATTCAAGAAAATGTATTAGTACTTTTGATTCATTGATTATTAAAAAGCCTCAGTTTAAGGCGCAACAACTATCTAGTACCCCTTAATTTTCAATCATTAGTTGTTTTGTTGTCCATGAGCAAAGCCAACCTAATACTCCAGAATGTTTATTTTCGTAGCTCTGTTCGTCCATTAGTGATTCATAGATAAACATGTGATTTAACATTAGTTGATACTTACCTTATGATCTCGTAAATGACTACATAACCTTTCTAATAAACCTGATTCAGCATGTGATTTATGCACAAGTAAAGTTTCCATTGCATTACAAGCTGACGGATAATCACATTTTGAATCAATAGCTGTGCGAAAAAAAATATGAGAAGGCAAATCAATTCACAGTGAATAATCTTCTAGGACATGTCTGTTTTAAAATTTTCTTGTGTCTAAAACATCAATTTAACAGTGATAAAACTTATCTGATGAATTTTATTGTTGAATGGCTCATATTGTTTGTTATTATGAACTGTGTAAGCTTCCTTATCATAATTTATGTAATGTTTATTATTCGATGTGTACTGACGACTTCAAACGACTTACCAGCCAATAAAAAAAACAGGACCTCATTCAAAACAAAGAACGATGAAAATGATTAATTCACAGTCGATGAGTAATTTTGACGTAATCAGTCAACTGTAACTAATATTGAATTATTTATTATGGCAAGTGAAAAAAAATCGTTAGGTTTAGGTAATTGTAGACGAGCTGGACTTTTGATTAAAGCTGTTAAGATAAAAAGTTAAGGTAGAGAATTGAGCCATCTAGTGTTAAGCTGTGGGATTAGAATAGGATATCACTTTTCGATCGGAATAAACTTCTTGACAAAACCCTTAAATACGATAAGTTAATTCAGATATTATCGGTATCAGGAACAAGTGGTGCTTAGAATTTAACCTGTACACTATTATTATTACTGTTAACATCGCTTGCTTGCCTACCTACTTACCTACTTACTTATTTACACCTGTTCCCTTTTACGATCGTGCAACAATACAACTGTTTATCATTAAGAATTGGTTTATTGCTTTAAATGTTATCATAAAATCATTGAATCAATACTTAAATCATGTTAATTGTCAAATCTGTTGGCTTTATTTGGCATTTACTGATTTATTAACTAATGCGAGTAGGTTAATAATTTTCTAGTACATAAGGAATTCATTTCGTGTTTCATTTCATTCTCCTCAGCTACACCCAAGATTATTCACATAACTTCAAATGAATTGTCAGTAAAAAGAAATTGTTTAGAATATACAAAAGGGATAACAAATAATGTTGTTTTCTAGTTGTTTAAATTTGATGATATCAAATATATCTCTGACGTAGTTGAAATATTATGCTCAGGTTCACAGCTCAAAGTGCTGCTGTGGTTGATCATAGAATCGGTTACATATCTTATGAAAAGAGTATTATCTAACGTTCTACAATAAATGACTTATTTCTCTATATATACCTGTCTTCGTTCCTTTAACTGTTAGAGTTATATATGACTGGTACTGAAATGTATCCTACAGTATTGATCATCGATGATCAACTGTATTAGTAGTGATACTGCCTAGTAATTTTATCATTAAATAATTTACTCTTATACGTTTAACAACAATAAAGGGTAAACTTACCTATTTTTATAGCTTTCTCAGGATCAGCTGCTGCGTCAACATAAACGTGACATATACCAGATCCATGTCCCATTACAGGTACACCAGTACCTGCTTTGTTTACTGCATTAATTATACTTTCAATCATTTTTGAGCTACCTCTTGGAATAACTAAATCAACAAAAGATTGTTTGTCTATACCCTGTAAAACATATTCCACATCTTTACGTCCTTCAAGTAGACCAATAGCTTGAGATGGTAGATTAGCCATTTCTAATGCTTCACCAACAAGCCTATGAAGTATACGAACAGTATGTAGAGCTTCAGATCCAGGTTTTGCCAATAGACCATTGGCTGTGGCGATTGAAAGTGCAGCAATCTAAATGGAAATTATTGAGTTGATTAGTAATAAGAAGAAGCAATTTTGTCTGGACATTTTGCTACAGTTTGGATCAGCGTTAGCAATGAAAGATACGAACTGTATTTTTTTTTTGAATTGATAAGTTTTCAGATGGAAATACCTCACTGTTGATAGTTCACACTGAGACTAACTTAGTATTGCCTTTCTTGTTGCACTTCAAATAACAAAGAACTACCAGTAGTGAATATCACTAACGGGATAATACAGATGTTTATGATTGATATTTATGAACATCTAACCAAACTAACTGAATGCCAATTTTCTCGAGTTAATTCGATTTGAATTTAGATACAGACAATATGATATGTACTTAGTAAACGGATATCACTATCCTTAGAGATGTCAGTCATTGCCTAAGAGCTGAGTAGTAGCGTTTTTCATTGTGATGTTTGCTGATAAACGAAACCCGGATTCATAAAATTCATAAAAATTGCTTTAAATCATTCACAGTGAAAAAATTTTAACCACACTACCTCATTTAGAAAACGCATCACAACTTGATCGTCGGAATTTAGTCAACTCTATAGGCAAGACAGTTTAACTTAAACTATTGTTAGAATAACGCTTAATATAATCCATTTCATTAGTAAACTAATAAAATTATCTTGATGATGTTCAGAGAAAATAATTCTGTGTATATATTTCTGTTGTACCAAGTAAATTGTAACTATTCCACTGAGAATGATTGTTTAAACTTTTACTGTATAATTAGTGAATAACTATTGTTTAGGCATACTTTCATATTCTCAGTAATGTAAGCTTTGGTTACATTTGGTAACTATTCAAATGAGTTTTTTGTTAATAAATTATTCACCTATTGCTTCATTTCATTTCACATAGGACTTGATTTTATATTAAATTTAGTTTCTTTTATGAAGTATGTCATGGTCTAATTGCTGAGGTATATAAATACCATATAGATAGAAGCCTTATTTAATCCGTGTTCTTGCATCGGAATTATTTTTAAAGAAGTAATTTAATTAGCTACAAGTGAATAGAGCAAATAACATTCAGTAATAATTCATAGCAATCAGCAGTACTGATACTGTGCTTGGTAAGCAAACTGAAGTTATGTAATACTATATGAAGAGCAACACAACATACACCAACCAAATCACTCTTGATGGAGATGCCTTGGAGGACGTTAACATCTTTATACATCTGGGCAGCATCATCGACAACCAAGGTGGATCCGATGCAGATGTGAGGGCACGGATTGGCAAAGCAAGGGCTGCATTTCTACAATTGAAAAATATCTGGAACTCCAAACAACTTTCAACCAAAACCAAAATCACGATTTTCAATATAAATGTCAAGACAGTTCTACTGCATGGAGCGGAAACTTGAAGAACTACCAAAGCCATCATCCACAAGATACAAGTACTTACTAACAGTTGTCTAGGCAAAAGACTTCGGATTCTTTGGCCAGACACGATCAGCAACAACGAACTGTGGGAGAGAACAAACCAGATTCCAGTGGAGGAGGAAATTAGGAAGAAGCGGTGGAAGTAGATAGGACACACTGTGAGAAGCACCTAACTGCGTCACAAGACAAGCCCTCACTTGCAACCCTCAAGGCAAAAGGAAAAGAGGAAGGCGAAGGAACACATTACTCCGAGAAATAGAGAAAGATATCAGAAGAACGAACAAAAACTGGAAAGAACTAGAAAGGGAAGCCCAGGACAGAGTTGGTTGGAGAAAATTGGTGAGCGGCCCGTGCTTGATTGGGGGTAGCAGGGTAAAGTAAGTAAGTAAGTATAATCATAAGCACCTCTTTAAATAATGTTATTAAACTAAACAAAAGACTAACCTGTGGTAAACAATCTGGTCTTGATTCAAATATTACCAATAACACACCGATAGGTGCCGTAATTTTCTCCAAAATTAAATTTTCAGCTATTTTAATACGAGACAGAACACGGTTAACATGACCATGACGTTTACGTGACTCAGCGGCGATTTGTCTAAGTCCTTCACTTAACGTTTTTATCTTGGAATGACTTAATTGCAGTCTAGCCAATAGAATAGGTGAAATCCCTTTATGAAAGACAAATTATAAAATGTATTTCAATTTTGATCATATAAGTAATATAATGAATGTTTCAGTATTCATTATTTACAAAAGTAGTTTTATTTGCAAAATGTCAAAATGTGAAATACAGTTGTTGGAAAATTTCAGTAATACGAATTTCAAAACTAGGTGTATCAAACCCCCAAAAATATGATATTAAGTTTACTTTTCATGATGAGATAGTAGTATCTTTATTTTATTTCTGAAATTTACCGTCATTAATGCGACTAACAGATAACTACGTTTACAATCATTTATCAACTTATACACGTCAATAATATGCTAAATGACCGGATTCATTCGTTTTGAATTCGATGTATTCGAACTTAACGGAAATGATATTAAATATAAAGTCACCTAATGAAATGGTCAAAGTAGTATTAGTAATCTTGCTGTCATTTGGTTCCTGTAGAATTTTCATGTTTCTCATAATTAATTGTTGGGGAGGTTGGATCCCCAGAACTCAGTTGATAAAGGTTCTAATTTCGAATTTTATGTTTTAGCGCATGGGCTGATCAGTTGATTTTGAGATTGCATTTTCCATCTGGAAAATCCTTGGCTGCTATTGATTGATTGGTTATTTTAGTGTGCTATTTTTGTGGCTCTCCCAAAGACGTTTCTATCAAGTATAAATAAACTCGATTTGTATGTCTCTAACTACGATTTTCTGGGTGCTTGTGGAATACACTTTTTACGCCATATCAAGACTTCTTTCTCTACTTAGTGGGGCCTTGGGACGCTTGGATTAGAGAGTAGTCTATCGTGTCACTGGATCATTTGTCTTCGCTCTCGTTTACCGACTAATGTTAACTCGCAATCATTCAAGCATACCAATTGACCAGCAAAACAATAATCACTCAGTCGTTAGAACAGACAGTTTCTTTACAGGGTTCAACTAATAAGTGGCTATTAAATATAGTTTCATTTTTTACGTTAGCCTTTCAAAAATTGGACACTTGACAATAATTTTTAATCTATTGGAAGGAGTTATTACTACGACATTGCACCAAAAATATTGAACATATTTCAGTTGTTATTTTAAATAATTAATTAAACTTTCAAATGTTATCAGTCACTTGTATACGTAAAATGTTAGTCAATTAGTTGAGAATGATTTTGTCTAACAGACAAACTTGCTATTGTTTAGAAATTTACACGTTACTAAGGTCACAAAAGACAAAATACATTCATAAATAATGAATGACTGCTTACATATTGTATAATGAAATAATTTTATTCAAAACAGTATGACCATCCCAATAATATCATTGCTTAAAAGTATCTTATGTCTAATTTGCTAGACAGAAAGTAAAACCCTTATTGAGATTGAAAATAACGATGGACTGTAAGATACAGCTTAATGTGGAAATACTTTTTATTTTCAGTAAACTGGATACCATTTATTATCTACATAAAGTTAGTATTATGTTAATTAGAGTTTTAAAGAAAAATTCTTACGAAAATAGTAGCATGAAAAGAATCTATTTCATCTACGCGTATATTCTATGGTTTAGTCACATTCAAAAATATTTTAAAACATAATTTTGCATTTAGAAATGTTTGATTTAGTTGTTGGACACCTAGAATGGAGAATCTAGGTTGGTGGAAAATTTTCTACAGTTATGTGGTTGACCGTAATACGTATATACTTTTCGCTGCCTGGATACGTATATATTCATACTAAGTCGCTTATTGTCTTTGACTGAAGAAAAACAAACATGAGGAGATTACGGGTCCGATTTGTTTAAAAGTATTTCCTTCGAATAGGTTCCCTCAACTGAAGTCGAGATTTCGGCTTTCATAAGGATGATTATAATATTAAAAGTCCAAAGCTTTATATCCTTGTAGTGTGCCGATTTACTGAGTGTTCTTAGGCTTCGCAATTAGCTCGTCCAGACAATTGTTACTAACTAGCGTCTGACGGTTTAAAAATCAGAAGGTGAACTCGAAGTGATGAATACGTTTATTTGGGACACACCACAAAGCGAAGCGGAGAAGCAATGTGGAGAAGGCTGATGAGTCAAGTCAAAGAGATAGAGCGTGACTAAGACTATATAGTCAGACAAATATAAGACAGACACGCGACAAGCGAAATAGGCACACATGAATAAAAGCGACGAATAGTTGACAAGATCAAATGACAAGTGGGACACGTCATGTGAGCTCATACAAACCAGACAATAATAAGAACGAATGGTACATATAAGTTGTTGCAATACAAATTGCTTAGTTCAATAAATTAATCGAAAGGGCTTAACCAAGTTAGATGTGAGCGAACTAGGATATATGTGGAGGCGCTACATCCTCATTCTCCTAATGATAAAATGTACAAATATATATATTGTACAGATCACAAACTTAGTGTGAATTTTGAAGTATGCGTTACTTCTTATTAAAGGTTATTGTTTAACGTCTGTTCAAGGAATTCATATTTTCATTGATATATTAAAAAATTCAAGTATAAATAAATAAATAAGTATAAATAAACATACCCGCTGTTTCAGCTTCTTTCATATCAATTTCATTTTCACAAATAATTTCATCTTCATGTTGTAAAAGTTTATCGGCCAAATAGTCGATTGCATTTGCTCTAGCCTCAGGTGTAGATGAATTCAACAACACACTGGCTTCTCGAGCTTTTATATATTAAGAAATATGAGAAGACCAATAATCAAATTTAAAATACATTTTATTGGTTTAAATTGTACTTAGTTTACACGATCAAGTGAAATTCTCTGAATTCTATGATAATCGATTCTTAATTAACATGGAATATTCATTAAGTTTCATAGATTGAAATATTTCAATTATTAGTTCGGTCATAATACTGTTTGCTGAGGTAAATTTGAATTTTTTTAAAATCTAGTTTTCAATGTACAATAATCTCTTCTGAATATGAAGTTGATTTCATTTAATTAAAATAAGCATCTTCAAATAATGGCTAATTTCTTATGAATAAACATGTCTAAGTCTATTAACTAACAACTGAAATACAATAAAACAGGTGATTTATCCAACTCGACTTCGTAGTCCAATTAAAGTTGTCTATGATGACTAAATATTACATGAATCGTTATGCAGCCATGAAAAAAGCACAGTTTATTAGGTCTTCAAAGTAATTGTAATCACTGATTGAATATGTTAAGTGAAGTAAGTCAGAATCAACCAGTGATCCAGATATATATTCACTTTTTATCTTTCTGTAAATATTTAGGTCGAATACTTTTTCACACATATCTTTTTATCTCTTCGTCTCAAAATCAGTTCATAATATTAGCCTTTTCTCATTGCTATTCCTACTACTGTAATGCCCACTTCTTTGTTATTCGTTAAGTTCATTTTAGTAAATCATATTAAAGTGAAATGAGAAACTGTACTAACTTGCGTTTGTTGATTATATCACCAAGTGAATATTTCAGTAATATATGTTTTCTGTTATATGTTGTGATTGTCTGATATTTAATGGCCTGTAACATAAAACAGGCATTTCTCAAATCACCTTACTCTCTAATCAGTTACAATCATTGAAATTGAAAATATGTTTTTCTCTACATTTTCTTGAAACGAAAATGTGTTATTAACAGAGATTAGCTAGAAGAATAAAAACCGTTTTTGTGTAAAGAAAAACAACTGATGAGCCATTAGTCTGAATCTTCTGTAAGGTCCCAAATTGTGCATCGTAATCGAAAACAATGAACTGATGTAGTAGGTAAGAATCAAGCCTGGTGAATCAGTCTTATTTTCACTGGATGATGGGTGATATAAAATATTTGAATCTTTGATAGTTAAATATATTTTAGTCAGATTTTTTATTTGTGTTTTAATTAATATGTATTTCGAAAGTGTCACTTCGTAATAAAAAATAAATCTCTTCACTAACTGAATTTTCTGTCAGTATTTCTGTACCACTGGATATTAATGTCAATCTAATCATTTGATCACCTATACAGAAGTGTAACATTTTCCATCTGTTATAACACATCACTAATTAAATCTTGCATAGATGATTACCAGGAATGAAACAGTAATTTTAAAGGTGAAATAGTGTTGTTCACATTTTTGTTTGTTTGATAATTGACTAACTATCAGAGACCGGGAAGTGCTCAAGTGATTTTAGACTCTTCAAAATTGTATGAACATGAATTTAAGATCTTCAGGTTTTTCAAGGAAATCAGACCATTTCAAATTTATTATCAAACGGTTTGTTTAAGTTAGTACACGTAGCATATAAATGTGTTGATGACGCTTCAAAATATAAAGAAACTCTTCAATAAATTTCATCTAGAACTATGATTTACTTCATTTGTTTATTTTAAAGTTTTTCATCAAGGATTAAATTTGGTACAACTGCAAGATTCAATATTTTTGTACAATGTCCTTAGACTAATAATAAATGTCTATGTCACTAATCGTTAAAAAATTAATAATTATGAAACGTAAGATAGGAAACTGATGCATAATTAATCAACAGCTGCATAATATTGTGACTAATATACTTTGAATATTTTTTAAAATATCTTTTCTGTCAAGCCAAACAATGTGAAATTCAATATTATTCAATGTATATGCTCATGTTACCTTTAGCGGCGATTTGTTTAATTGCTTCTTCTCGTGTATTGACTGAATTTTCAGCTTCATTTTTCTCTTCCAGTGTGAAAAATGTCCCAACATCTACCCCATTCATTACATCTGTGATACAGTTAAATCTGCTACCTCGGATTATGACCACTGAAGTCCCCTTTTTATTATTATGAAAATTTAAAAAGATGATTACCTTTTATTTTCTGTAAAACTTCAACTTTCAGATAAACACAATGAATCATTGATATGCACGTACAACGATCAGGTTGTCTACTTCTGATCATTAATCGAATGATTCAGGTCAAGTAGCGAATACTTACGTTTGATTAAAAGGTTAATCAATAACTGGATGGTTTATTGATGAGATTTGTTAGCTTGACAAGACTATGAAATTTAAAGTCAGATTACAGATAATCAATGTTTTCATACCTATTACATCTATCTATCTCACACAAAATTATAATTTCTTCCCTTCAAGAATATTCTGAAATTCATGAAGAACATTTACCGATTTCATAAAAGTGTTGTTTGCATTCTCATAACATGATTAAATTATTCTGAAAGTCAACAAATATAGTTGACACCACAGAAAGAGTTTTATTTGCGACGCAAGGACAATCATAAATAATGAAAACGTTTGTCTAATTTTGATTAAAAAAAACGAATCATAATTATTGTACGTGGTTGACATTTCTTTTTGAACCAGATCGTTATGATGTTCAACTACAGTTCAGTTCATAATGCACTCATTCTAGATAGATTGTTGTGGCAGAAACTTTAGATAGAAGTCTATCTGAAGTTTGTGCTGATGATGTGGTTCAGAAGAATGATTAAAGCTTCGCAACCAAAACATACAGCTAAGAGAACGAAATACCACCACAATCATCCACCTGAACTACAAATTATCTCCGTAATCTCATAGTCAGATTGTAATAAACTACAGTAGGAAGAGTTGTTACACTAATAAGAATATTGTTTCTTTAAGTTGGTCGGTCCGAGTAAGTAGTAGTAATAGATTCATCACTAAGTAGATAATATTTGGATGTTTTCCTCTTAGTTAACACAGATTTTCAAATATAGCAGCTTAAAACTATGTATATCTACCATCATCAAGTATTATAGGCACTAATGTCTATGATTATCAAAATATGCCATAAACACCTGGACCGCTGAAAAATTTGATGTTACTGGACCATGTCAATGATTTTTTAAAAATTATTCATCGCTGAAAAAAATGTGTATTTAAAAGAAACTATTGTCTTACTTGTCTAACAGTCCAAACTGCTGATGTAATTTTACTTTTCATGCCACCAGTACCAACAGAAGATGCTTCACCAAAGTTCACTAATTCCCCGTTCACTGATGATGAGAGAGTATCATATTCTGGATTTTTTGCTACTTCATACTCGGCCACAAATCGAGCACCAGGACTGCCGGGTGGTGCAGTGTATACTCCATCTACATCAGATATTAAAAGTAATAGATCTGATTTTAATTCACATGCCAAACGAGCAGCTAAACTGTCGTTGTCACGTACTTGAGGAGCTAAAGATGTATCCTAAAGATGAAGGAAAATGATGAGAAAAAGTTGTTTTTTTTATTATACTATCATTTGCCGTAATCAAATATTTAAGGTGATCTAAACTGACATGAAAATAATTTTAGTATTGGATAGGATTTTTAATTTTTAAAATCCTTTGTCTTTAAAAAAGAAGCTTCAGTAATAGAGAAAGTGAAGAAAGTGAATTTGAATTCAATCAGCAGAGTACAGCTAGAAAACAATTGCCAGCTGCATAGCATTGAACAGTTTTTATTCATCCTACTTTAATTATGTCTTCAGTGTTTATTTACCTTCAAATGGAACAGAATACAGATATCTCACAGTCGAGTATGCTAGTATATTAAATTCTTTGCAGTGAAAGTCTTAAGTGATTGAGTATTGAACTTATTCGGCTTTCAAATGACAACAATCTTACAATAAACAGTATGACTTACAATCGACTACAGACATTTTTGTGTGGTGAATGATTTACAAATATTGATTAGTTGAATTGTAACGATTAACATAATTTAATAAATATGAAATACTATGAATATATTAACAATAAAATTTCAATGCACAGTTAATTAAAAGTTTAAACAAAGTTAAAATGATAAATAATTGATTTTTGAATCATTCTGATAAGACAGACAATTCAATGTTAATTGAATAAGATGTTGAACAAAATAAATAACACTAAATTCTTCCAGCATGAAATAAATACATTAATTGATTTCAAGGGTTAACATACTCTAAAAACAGTTTACACTTACAAAGGTATATATTGAATGATTTCTCTTTAACAGATAAATGGAACAAGTTTACTTTGACAAAAAGGATGGAGACATTGATGATAATGCTAAACATAGGAGTTAAGATAGAGGGATCTAGTCATAATTACCATTAAGCATTATCTTTTTGGATTGAAGTTCTATAATTTCTATTTATTAGTTAGAGGACTTTGCGAAGACTGTTGAATTTCATACTCTTCATTACAGACTGACACAAATAAAACAGTCATTAAAAACTAATAACGTTCTGAATAGCTAGTTTCTCCTAATAAAAGGCTCATTGGTTGTGCACAAGCATAACTACACAGAAGATGGCACTCAGAATATTCAAATTTCATAGCGAGTATTTAAATATTCATGCCACTGAATTGAAATTCGACGGTTTAAAATTTCAACTTCTATTAATTTACGATAATTTATCATGAGGTGGGTAACTGCATTCTATTTGATGCTCTCAAAACTAATCCTTCGTGAGTTCATGGTTACTTTTAGTGTAAGACGTTTGTTTTAGATTCAATCCTCAGGGGATTCATGTCTGTGAAATTTTAAGGAGTCCCGTACTGGGAAGAAACAGATATTCAGTAGGTTCTGATTGGTCTTTGGTATTAACTTTCCATTTAATTATCAATTTCTTCATTTAGTCACTCGAATCTACTTACGGTACATGTTGCACCAGTAGAGTTTTCCTTACTCCAAGCAACGGCATCATTTGTATTGATTATTGGTACAACGCCTTGATTTAATAAATCTTGCAGTGCTGTACGCCAATATGCTCGTCGATGATCATCATCAAAATCGACAGGTGTCAATAACATCTGAATGGGAAAGAAAGTAAAATATATGAACTTTTATTGTATTTTATAACGTTGTAGTGTAATGTTAACACACTGTCCCCTAATCTACTGGGTGAAAATGTCACTACGCTAAATTGGTTTTGTAACTATTATTATATGGAGAGGCTTATGTCTTTAAACATATTCAATGCTGAAATAAATAAACATCTAATCAACTAACGAGAACCAAAAGTGAAGAAAGAAATCTCTTTGTTTTCTATGCAAGCTATCATTTTATAGTGTGATTACAACGTAATTAGTGTCAGTTTTGAAGCATCTGACTAAAGAGGCTAAATTCAAATAGATACTGATCACATATCAACAGAAAAAAAGTGTAGTGTATAACAATGACTTTCAAATGGAGTAGGGGAGATTAGTGTTCTTACACATTGAAATAATCAATCAATCATTGTTAGACCATCATTGTAAACCTGGAAGCACCGGACGGCCGTTTCGTCCTGGTATGGACCCGTTAGCACTGCGCATCCACGACTCATGCACCTCGCAGAATTCAAACCCAGGACCTTCAGTTTTGCGCACGAACGCCTAACCTCTGAACCATAGTGCCGGCATCCAACGGTGTTAGTCCAACTCTGATCAATCTAGAGATTTTTCGCCACCTCATCCATTTGTCTTTGGTAGTTACTGCCTACAGCCGACTGGGTTTGAACTCCACTGGTCAGGTCTTCTCACTGGAACTCCGAGAATTTCCTCACGAAGCTAGTCCCATACCAGTGTTTCAAGGCTTCTACTGGTTGTCTACCAATGATTGATTGATTTCAATGTGTGAATAACAATAAGCTAAGTTTTTATTTTTATTATTACTTTTAATAATGGGAATTCTTGATTGGATTTATCACATTTTATAAACTATAAACAGATTCAAATTTGTATTATTTGAAATGCATACAAAATAAGAATAAACATACAGCAGCTGTTCGAAGATCACATTGTTCAAATAGATGACCATATAATGTAACCATTTCTGCCATACCAATAGCTGCTCGAGCTCCTCGGCTACTTTTTTTCTCATCTGTTTCAAGATGATGCCTTCCTAATGCAATTGCACCACTGGTAACCAGAAGACATTGGCGATCCTGATAAAAGTACGTCGAAAATGCATAAAATGTTATTGAACGAAATAAATAGAACAAATGAGAAATTGTCAAATAAATTTCTGCCAAAAGTAATAGCTGATTAAACACTATATCAGTCGTTAATCATGATACAAAGAATATTGTTATTATTATTGTTAGTAGTAGTGTCAGTATGTTGACAGCTGTATAAGTAATAATACGGAATAATAACAAGATAATATTCTTGGTAAAATTGTCATCAATAAAAGTTTGATAGTAAGAAATATTAAAGTGTATAATTGTTTAAAGTTTAAACAAACTAATGGTAAACAGCAACATGAAACAGGATTGAAGGGAAATACAGTGAAAATCGCTGAGAATCATCCATTAACACATTTCATAGTCAACAGAAATCACTTGTATTATAGAAATGTACAACTTTTCTTTTAGATACGACACCTGTCATTGTTGCTAGTTTAAATTTCTACTGGATTATGCTTTTTATTAGACAATGGTTGAAACAATGAAATGGAATATGATAAAGAGCTTAATTTATCAGCTTTGAAAAAACACTGAGCAGTATACTGTCGATTCAGTTGTGTAATTTGATCTACTAATATCACTGTTGTTTACATTTTTCATCATACTACTAACTTATTTATGATGATAAGTTAGTTATTACGTACGCAGGTTATTTTGACTACTCTACTATTTTGATTATGTATGTGCAGAATGAAGTTTAAACAGGATCTAACTATTCTGTGATATCTGTTTTTCTCCGTACATTTCGAAAATCTGTGGAACAAAATATATCAGTTTTTATTACAGTAATTATTGCTAACAGTTAGTTATCATCAGTGTATATGATTTTAATGGTTCGTGATTCCCAAAAGTATGTAATATTTTTGAATTATCCGTCAGTGATTTAGAATGTTTATGGATAGTTATCCAAGACGTTAATGATTATGTTAATTTATAAATTGTATTTTCCACAGACTGGTCTCAATTGGAAAAAATCAGGAAGTACTTGACAGTTGTTTCATCCTAATACAGGACTCCATTACAGGCCTCACTGGGAACGCATTTCCGTAGTGGTGGTGTTTCGTTCTCTGAGCTGGGTGTTTTGGTTGTGAATCTTTTATTGTTCTCCTGAACACCATCATCAGCACAGAGTTCAGATGCAAGTGAAGTGCTCACACAAACCGACATTTATGTACATACATTCGATTGGAACATTGTGGAAGTACTGGATAGGGGAAGGACAAAGAACACTAGACAATTTTTAGAAGCTTGGCGCTCAGATCAATCAGTAATCAACAAACACATCGACATTAACCCAATTTATCAATCAATCAGAAAAATCATAGATGACATAGGATCAAGAAACAGATCAAAAAGGGGATACAATCAAACAAAGATGCAAACAACGATAGGTTTAAGGTCAACAGTAACCAATCAAGATCGAGGTCAGCAGAACAAGCTACAGGTCAAACGTGGAGAAAATGAGATGCCTCACTTCCATCTGAAGTTTGTGCTGATGATGTTGTTCAGAAGAACAATGAAGGTTTCACAACCAAAACATCCAGCTCAGAAAACGAAACACCACCACAATCATCCACCTGAGCTACAAATTTTCTCCACCATCTCAACGCATAGCCAGCACAATCACATGATCGTTGGGTAATAATAACGAATATGACCCATGGTAAAATTATAGGCTGCACTATTGAGAAGTCCTATGGTTGGATGACGAAGATGTTTCATTAGTACATGGTTTTCAAAGGTGTTTCAAAAAAAATCAATCCGTGACGAAAACAAGCAACAAATTGATTGTGATGATTATTAATTTTTTCAGAACAACAAAATATATCATTAATCAAATCTGGTTTTGAAGAATTTCTAATGTTATGACAGTTTAATCTCCTGATAAACTTCATCTTGTTAATAATTGGAGATGATGTTTGAAAGCCCTGATTGTGATCCGTTAGTGGACAATGAACTTCAGTGCTATGCTATTTTCGCATCAGATATTAATCTGAAATGTACATGCCAAAGCCTTATAAAGATAAACTGAGGAATGTAGCAGGTGGAGAAAACAGCAGGTCAATCATTTATTCTGAAAATATATCTGAAAATATATTTCTATCTCCTTCCAAATTAGGAAATTCTACTTTCAATGACTTTCTTTTAAAGCCTCTGAACATCTGTTCCTAAGCTATTTACTAAGGAAAATTCAAATATCACCAACTTGAGTGCTTTATGTTGAAATCTGTGAAGCTTGAAGATAGTACTCATCACTAGTGAATTTCCAGAACCCTAAAAAACATTCAATGGGTATGATGCTTTTAGATTACACTTCCTACTCTATTAAATTCGTAATGTCTCGGAATCAGTTTCCACTCTCCGTATTAAAAAATTTTTAATATATGATGTTGTTTGCCTTCAGTGTTTTGTCATCACATTTAAACACTAATCCACCATTCATCTCAGTCAATGATGTTGATTTAATTAATTAACTTTTGTTTGAATTAACAATGTTTGTGCAAAAAATTGAGGCTAATACACTGTAAATATTCACAATAAACATTACCCAAATCTAGAACTTTTAAATATTTCTATGTGTATATATCATATTAGTAGGCTATTGGAATCATACAAATTATAATTTAAACATTGTATTTACTGACATGTCACTTTTTTAATTAAGTAAATAGATATCTGTGTATGTGTGTGTATAGATAGCATTGACAGAAGCATAAACATTTTGTGACACAAAATGAACTAATGATTTATTTATTGATAGCAAGTATTTACTGACACATCAGTCTGTTTAAAATATACTCATTTGCACAAGCACACTCACATACACAGAGGCAAATATTTATAACAGTGAGTTTGGACAAATAAATCCTTTCGTTTCTGATTAGCAAATATGACCTAGTGATAGAGTTTAATGAGAATTATATTACTGTTTGATACGTGGCTATTATTTATTTCAAGTTAGTGGTAAATAAGATTTAAAGCGTATTGATCAATAGTTTTTCATAATTAACCATGATGTATTTGTCCAACTTGTGGACGATTGATTATTACGTATATATTATAATTATTCAAAGATCAATCCATACCTTCTACATTAAGCGCCATGTCTAAATACCTTACTGTTCAATAAATTTTAACAGTCATGCTTGGAATGTATTAATTGAGTTAAAAACTTTGTGCCACATTGTTTTGTAAATGTCTATACATACTTAGATGATTAGGATATAGTGATCCAAACTCAACTAGTTTATTGGTCGAAAGTCATCAGATAGGCGCACATACAGTACCGAAAGGACCGACGGACCTTTGCTCAGCCCTCATCTCTGGAATATTTGGTTAGAGAATAGACTTATACTAGAGTGACATCCAATACTGAAACATTACTGTTGAACGGTTTTTAAAAACTGAACAGCTCATCAATAATGGGTTACAATTTTTATGTTATAAATTTTATAGACGGAATGGTTCTTTAAACTAATTTTTCTTATCTAGTTAAATTGAGTTGGTTATCAATACTTGTCTGATAAAATAAGTGCTGTCAATGTTTTTAAACAAGTTCATAATAGATTGAGCGTGTTTTTGCTGACTTACATCATGAAACAGTTCAGTAACTGGCGACAATAACGGACACAGCTTTGAATCATTTAGGTAAGATAAGATTTTAGGTATAGGAATTTTATATTCAAGTGTTTGTACCCAATTGCCTGTGAATTCATGGTAGATTGATCAACTATGATTGTTTTCAATAGCATTAAATTAACAGATAACCAATTCATTAGTAGTAGTTCCTTTTGTTATATCCACTTGTTAAATTTTTCTTAATAGTGATAACAATGAGTCAATTAAAAACTAAATATTTCTAATTTCTTTATTTCTACCCAAATTATTTGGATAAAAATACTTATCAAGTGAAAATGAATACAGTAAATTGCTAACAGAATACAGTGAAATAGAAGTAGAAAGAAAATGTGTGATTGTCAAGCAACAATAAACAGTACAATAAATCAATTCAGTGTTTATGCGGTATTGGAATACAATAACGCTAATAATAACAGTAATAATCATTAATATGAATTATATATATATATATATATATATATATATATATATATGTTGTTTTTATATTGTTTGAACTAACATCACCCAGTTTACAGTATACACTTTCAACAAAATCATCTTATAAATAGAGCCAATTCTTCTTTATCATTTCATGAAATCACGGATTACTCTATATTACCACTACATTATAAAAACGACAGTTAGTTTTGTAGATTTTTAACGGGAAACTATTTTTAATAAATATCATTTATTATGTAATAAGATTAGTAAGCGAGGGTGTGTAGGAAGGATTTGATTTCGACCAATTTGGTCGCGCGTGTTGTTACGAGTATGAGGGCGGTTGTCACTTCCCGGCTTCCCACACCGTCGAAGGTTGTTTCTTGCGGGACGTGAAGAAGAAGGTAGATCAGTTTCAGTCTTAGAGACCTGACAGCGTGACCGCAGAGCCCAAGGGACAACTACTTCAGATCGGTCATTCACAGTTTTTTATTACAGGTTTGTTGAGTATTAGCTCCGCTCTTAAAAGCCCTTAGTTTGCACCCTTACCACCGGATACGGAAATCTGTGAGGTAGGGTGAGGTGTGACATTTTTAGGGTCGACATTTTCTAACCCTTCCTTCCTTGTGAGAAAGCAGCATCGCTGCAGATGCTGGTTGTCCGAGGGAAACACCTTATTGCTGTCATACCCCTCTGCAGTCAGCAGTACGAATTCGCCCTCAGACCTTGAGTAGCTGCTTTTAGTCTCATCGTTCTACAGTCGACCTGCCTGACATGGTAGAACCTTCAGGAACATATGTTCCAACCAATATAGTTCGGCTGGGTCATCACGATAGGCAAGCCCAACCACCACGTCAAGGTAGCTGCTGCGGTCAGAGATTAGTAAGAGTGATTGATTGGGATAGTGGAAAATGTTAATTAAACAATATGAAACCATATCTAATAAGTTGGTTGGTTGTTAAAATGTGTGAAATGTAATCTCATACTTTACTGAACATAGAATAAAATTCACAGTACAAAACAAAAGCTATACGTATATATGAAACGAATTTGAAGAGTGATTTTCTCTTCACACATAAATTTTTAATTGGCTGTTCCATTCTTTAAGTAAGTTTTCTGAAGAATAGAGATTTTCACTTATTATTTAGTAAACATTATGTTGAATAAATTTTAACTATTCTGTGAAACATTGAACATAGGTTGAAAAATAAAACAATATTATTTTGTGTAGTAAGTTAATAGTATCATCTATGATGAAGCTTTACTTTTCATTGTGACTGATCACGCATAGAATTACTTCAGTTAGTGTTGATATATTCATGCTAAGCTGCAAACCTAGAATCTGTAGCTTTAACAGTGAAAATTATATATGTTTATAGTATTGCCTTTTTCTGTTCACTTATTTTAGGAAGCAAATTTGATTCTGTTTAAAATTGGATCAAGTGGATGGACCAGTGTTTATGTGTCCCATTGATTTGTTTAATTCTAGTGATAAACAACATGACAGCGAAAACTCATTTAAATGATTTAAATCACCATTTCGGAGTACAAAACTAGATTTTATAAGCACTGGAAGTTAGGTAATTTAATTATATCACTCTTGTACATTATTACATGTACTCATTTACAAAATTAAAATTCACGAACATATATTTTCAAAAAATATATATATTGAACATAAAGAACATGTTATTGCTGAAAAAAATGATATTAATTAAGTAACTGATATATAGAAAACGATATCTTATTAAAACCATATTCTTACTTGAAATAATGAGCAAGATGTTGAACTTACCTGATGACAAAGTTCCGCAATCTGTTCAACTATAGCAGCTAATCGACCAAGTGCTAAACCACTACGATCCGGTTTTGTTACTACTGCACTGCCCAATTTAATGACTATTTTCTTAGCATCACTTAGTTGAGCACGTGTTCGAGCAAGTTTATCCAAAGTTGCACTTAGATGAAATGCTTTTTTCGATTGATTGCATAACAGCCATTGACTATTTCCGCGTTTTATACTAAAACTGATTTTTTTGTCAAAAAAAGAAGTAAATTTCAATAACACACTCGAAAAAACAAGAAAATCAACATACATATTTAACAAACGATTCGCTTTTAACATTTTTGACTTGTACTCATTCAATGTCACTGTTCACTTGTGTGTTTTTAATTTAAATGTCAGCATGTACTCAACACATAATGTGTTTCGAGCTGATATTTATAATTGTGTCATTTATGTGACAAACTGACCTTCACAATTTGCATTGAACACATGAACACATTATGTGTTTTTGATTGGTATTTAAATATTTTATTTTAAACAAATAGTTTATTTCATATAGATTGTTATTAATAATGTAGTAATCCCCGGAACACTGATGTTAGTATCGAGTCGTTGATTTTTAAATATGAAGACGAATTAAATAACATTGTAGACATTGCTAACAGGTTAAAATTATCTTGAAGTAAATAGGAATCTTACTTCCTTACTTACTTTAGCATGTTACCCCCTATGGAGCATAGGCCGCCCACCAGTTTTCTCCAACCAACTCTGTCCTGGGCTTCCCTTTCCAGTTCTGTCCAATGTTTGTTCATTCTTCTCATATCTTTCTCTATTTCTCGGCGTAATGTGTTCCTTGGCCTTCCTCTTTTTGCCTTGAGGGTTCCATGTGAGGGCTTGTCTTGTGACGCAGTTAGGTGCTTTTCGTAGTGTGTGTCCTATCCACTTCCATCGCTTCTTCCTTATTTCCTCCTTTGCTGGAATCTGGTTTGTTCTCTCCCACAGTAGGTTGTTGCTGATCAGGTTAAAAATTATCTTGCAGTGAATAGGAATCTTAGGGATTTATTATTAAAATTAACATAACACTGGTAAATTCTTTAACTTTTCTAGGATATTTCAGTGACCTGAGAAATTAACGAAACATGTGAAATAAAATCAATATAAATTAAAATGAGCTACATGAACCTATTTAAAGCACGTAAATTAATTTTTTACTGCTTTTACATGTAGAAACTGTTTATACTACTTACTATCCAGGAATGCAATGAAAGATTAACAATTATATAATCAATTGAGCTTAGAAAATCTAAAATCATCAAGGTAACAAATTGTGTCCAGTTGTAAATGATTAGTGTTTATGCGAACAATAATACATTAGATGAGATGCTTATTAAAGAAATATTTTAAATAGAATATACCTCCTAAAGAGGCTATCAGAATTAAATCTTCATAACACTGAAAACATTTTCAAATAATTAAGTGAACGTAAATCTTTAGGTTGTTGATGGCTGTTAATTTATTTATGGTAATGAAGGTGAGATATTGTGAGTTCATACATAAATGCTCACATTAATCTGAACTAGAACATATGAGTCCGGATAAATTTCACCTAGAAAACGGTAATAACTTTCTCGTCTTATATTTCAATTAAAATAATACTATCAACACTATCATATTAACTGAATAGGTTTTAAAGATACAATATCCTTTCTAGGTTAGATATAACCGGTCATACAAGGATTGATGATACTAGACTCTTAATCATCGTTTTTGGAGTATTGTGCACACCAAAAAATTTGAAAGTTCTGGGTTCGTTCGTTCACTACGCCATAAGTACATACTCGTGTTGAGTTATAAACATTGACAAAATGGCTGTTTAATGCTTTCTGGTTTTCAGTAATGGACACCAGTTCGTGATAGAATTAACTGCAGAACTTGAAAAATCTCTCTAAAAACACTTCATTATCATATTATGTTGCTAGAACGGAAGGAATCTCAAAGGAGTGATAACTCCCAAATATTATAATACATATTTTTATTGCATGATTACTAAACAACTAAATCAATATATCTCTCGACTGAAATTATTGTAAGCTTTCGTTGAGAATATTAACTATGAATATACGTTTTATTATTCCTTAGTTATGATTAATTCATTGTTCACTGCTTGTTTTCATGTAAGCGATGATTTTTATTTTATAGTGCATTACGTCCCCGTACACCAATATATAAATCTATGAATAACTTAACTAGAGTAATATAAGTTTTCCAGCTGTATTCCCTTATTTGAACTCAAGATTGATGATAAAATAAAGTGTTCTTTCAAGGGAATCAATCGTAGTTAAGAGTAATTCGATATGAAGTCAAGGAAAATCTTACCAGTTTTAGTTTATCTTCGATGAGAGCTTGTGACTCTAGGCTATAGAGTAAATAGTACACGCGGAGTACAGTAATTATAAAGCGGGGTTCTATTTGGTCGACATACTCTGGATATCAATTATCGTCTCACTAACAACATTATCGCTTATCATTTAGACACAATATATCATGATGAAGTTGAACATTAGTTTTTCAAACATGTCTGTTTTTTTTAACTTAGTTTTAGCTCACATCAGAAAGTAATAAGAATCTATAAATTGTTTCATTTCAAAGAAAAGTAAATCAATATTTCAGGTAGTTGGTTTAAACTTTTTACAAAAGATTCATCACATTTTCGTTAAATTCATGCTTGATTTAACAAGTCCTTCTTATTAGAAGACAAAACTTCAGTAAATGAATAGTCACTTCAGAAATTAGAATGAACATTCAATTTTACCAACACTGTCTAACAAATAAATTGAAACTGAAGGAAGCATTTCATGTTAAAAAAACTCAACAGATTCGTACAAACAATAAAGAATGATTTATGTTCACCATCCATGTTTATTTCAACTGCAAAATCGTGCACGGAGGTCAGATGACAGACTCTTTCGAGGTGAAGACCGGTGTCAGGCAAGGTTGCTTACTCTCACCCTTTCTCTTTCTCCTGGTCATCGACTGGATTATGAAGACATCGACGTCTGGAGGGAAGCACGGTATCAACTGGACAGTTAGGACGCAGCTGGACGATCTGGACTTCGCAGATGATCTGGCTCTTCTATCGCACACTCAACAACAAATACAAGAGAAGACGACCAGTGTAGCAGCAGCCTCTGCAGCAGTAGGTCTCAACATACATAAAGGAAAAAGCAAAATTCTCCGATGCAACACAACATGCACCAACCAAATCACTCTTGATGGAGATGCCTTGGAGGACGTTAACACCTTTACATATCTGGGCAGCATCATCGACGAGAAAGGTGGATCGGATGCAGATGTGAGGGCACGGATTGGCAAAGCAAGAGCTGCATTTCCACAATGGAAAAATATCTGGAACTCCAAACAACTTTCAACAAAAACCAAAAACAGGATTTTCAATACAGATGTCAAGACAGTACTATTGTATGGAGCGGAAACTTGGAGAACTACGAAAGGCATCATCCAGAAGATAAAAGTACTTATTAACAGTTGTCTAGGCAGAAGACTTCGGATTCTTTGGCCAGACACCATCAGCAGCAACGTTCTGTGGGAGAGAACAAACCAGATGCCAGCAAAGGAGGAAATAAGGGAGAAGCGATGGAAGTGGATAGGACACACATTACGAAAAGCACCTAACTGCGTCACAAGACAAGCCCTCACATGGAACCCTCAAGGTGAAAGGAAAAGAGGAAGGCCAAGGAACACATTACGCCGAGAAATAGAGGAAGATATGAGAAGAATGAACAAACATTGGACAGAACTGGTAAGGGAAGCCCAGGACAGAGTTGGTTGGAGAAAACTGGTGGGAGGCCTATACTCCAATGGGGGTAACAGGCGTAAGTAAGTAATCCATGATTATTCATGGTTCTGATTCACACTACCGACTAACTAGCATACATATTAAACTGATGCTTTAACTGAAACATTTTACTTAAAGTATAATCATAGCTATAAAGTCAAAGTTTTGAAGATAGATCAGGCTGTTATTTTTTGTAGGAGGAGTGCAAATCATTATACATTACAGTTTGTAGTTTTTGTGTACATTTCAGTTATACTGAATTAGTTATTGTTTTTTTATAATCTGAATTGCTGGTGTTTTAAATTATACTTCGATATGGAATAAAAACTCCTTAAAGAAACAATGAACGTGACATTAATGAAAAAATTCTTATTATTGCGTGGTATCTTCCGATAATGTGATACAAATCAAGCATTTTTATAAAAGCTTATGTAAAGTCAGTTGAAAGAAAGATTAACGCAATGAACTTTGAGTTTAAGCCTTTATCTAAGATATTTTTATTGATATATTACGATGATCTTCATAAAAATTACAGTTATTTAAATTTATAAACTGGATTTTTGCGAATATGCTTTTTAGAATCGAATCTTCTATTATTTTCTATAAAAACTTTGGTTACTTATATTAATCAAGTAATATCAGTGCAGATGAAAACATTTTTCGTTTTTCTTAACATAGTACAGTTTAGTAGAAAAAAATTGATCTTATCTTGTCAAATATCCGTAAACTTGGTAAACGTACATTGTTTAATTTTGTGTTTAATACTAAATACAATGGAAATTGATACTGTGAATTTCTGATTTGTAGTTTATTTTAACCAGTAATTTACTGATGTATTCTGCAACCAGATACTCATTTTACTGTGCTATTTTTGATTTAATGACGAAATGGTAAAAAAGAAATGATAAATGTGTTATCAGTGATAACAATGTCGACATTAGAGGCTAAAAGATCTTCATAGACAACGACGGTACTATTTATACGAAATCTCACTCTTCACAATGCTAGCTTGGTGGTGAAATGTGATATTGAGATACATCAGGCATAGTAGAAATAGGTGTCCAACAAGTTGTATGAAACTTAGAATCATTTCTATTTCTATACAGAAATAGGACTATCAAGTATCAGATTAGTTAGCCTTTGATGCAAATCAAACCTTACGTCGGGTTTATCATTAGGATCTTCATACAAATGACTCTACACCTATGTTGCAACATTTTCAACTTTTCATGACTATAAGTTTTAAATAATAGTGAAGAATTTAAACTATTATGAGGTCTGTGACTTCAGTCGTAATTGCTTACATTCACTATTAACAACACAAAAATCCGAAAAGAAACAACCAGTTTTCTTCTTCGTCAGCATCTAACATCTGTAACATGTATTAGATAAAGGTCAGTTGTCTTCAGACTACTGGTCCAGTGATTTTATGATGTCGTTGAGAGAGCGGTTGATTTAGTTGTGAGGTACTTGTTCAACTTAACTGAACCTAATTTTCAAGGCAGCAGTGTAAACGTAACAAAAAAACTTGCTTGCTTCTACATTTCTTCATGTTTTGTCTTTTCCAAAAAGTATTTTCATATGAATCTGGAATTTAAATAAACCTGAAAATCGTTTAGCGACAGCTATGAAAAGTGCATTATAAGAAGCAAAGCTGGGACAAAAGATCGCTACTCTATCATTTGACATGCTATTGTTAAACAAGGCATATAATCCATAGCAAGAACTTACTTTCAACTCACAAATGTGAACATATGCAAGTGTTTTTTTGATAGATCGGTCCGAAATCAGTTAAGAGTTCAATTTTCTAATATCTAATACGTTCCGATCATTTCATTGATTCCCCTGTCGATATTAATCTTGTTTATGCACTTTGTTGAAATCTACCAAGATTTCTTCTCAACCAACTACCTATAATAATAGAAGCTCTTATCATCCTTATAATGAAGCCAGAACTGTGCATACAAAAAATATCTTCTTAAACTATCACAATACATATAACTCATCGTACTTAAACACATTTCTAATAGTCTTATTTGAGTTTAGGCATACATAAGTGCTGAAATAGAGCTTCCACATGTTACAAAAACAGAAACGCATTGTACAGTAAGTGACATTTGTAATTTGGCACTTAATCGGATCAAAAGAACATATTTCCGGCTTTAGTCTTGTAGCATCTTTAAGCACTAACTAAAATAAACTCAGCTCGATTTTCAAACTTATTATTAGTGAATATTAGATTTTTCTACTCTTGGCTATCACTAAATATTTGGTCTAATAATTTGCATTCCCTCATGTTCATATTTTCAAGTTATTTTCTGAAATATCTAGAAGATCATTTCTAGATTAATAGATCACTGATTAAACCAGTAAACATACTTGTGATCGGCATCAAATAAATAACAGTTTTCCATCTGAAATATATTTCCATCAGCAGATATCATTGTTCTAGCTTTAAGGAACTTAAAACTTTATTTCGATAAAACGAATGTTATAGTTTGTGTTTCATGATTTTATTAAAATAAAGTGATTTGTTATATTAAATAAATTATACCGTAAATTACATTTAAAAATAATTATGGAAACTTGTTCAAGGTAATCAATAGCTGAGAGAGAGGTCATTCATGAAAATTGACATTGAGCATTTATTGAATAATAAAATCTAATTGGTAATAATTAATGCCAAAATTAGTAGCAAATAGTTCAGTCATCATGTAGAATTATTTAAGTTGACTTATGAAATAGATGTGTTACAGAATATTTATTTCATAGAACCTGTTTTTGTACAAACATTTAACAATTTAACAAAAATATTATTATTGATATTAATTGAATGAATATTATGGGTTTTTTTAAATGGAAACAAATCAACAGAGAATTGTGTTAATGTGGGGCTACAGACCATTGTATATACATGAAAACAATTTGATTCATGCATAATTTATATGACAAAAAACCGCTCTTTAATGATTTAATGAGTTGAAAACACGAAAAACTTGATCTGCTCTATCATTATGAATGAGATTAAATTAGGAAAATGTAAGTCAGATATTAAGGTCATCTCATCTATTAAGTGAGACTTTAACGAATTGTCATAGACTGGAACAAAACGGTTGTGCACTTAATCTGACCATTTTGATGTCTCTTTTTTAATGCGTAAACATGTAAATTATTGTTAGAGAGAAAATTAAACAATGATCGAATAGAATATTATTAGTTAACAGTCAACGAAAGTGAGGTAACTTCGAGTACATTTATAAATAGACTTAATAAAAGAGAAAAGTTCTGTCGAATTGCAAACATGACCACTGAGAGTGTTTTAATGTTTATTGATTTCCAAATCAGGAGTGAGTATACGTTGAACAGCTGTAAGTTGTTCATTATGAAATCTTATCTTAGTTTTGAGACTAAAAATACTCATTAGTTCAAAAAGAAGTTGATCCTCAAACTATCGAAACTGTTCAGCATAGTGATACAGAATTATTAGAAGTTATTTAAGCTACAATTTAACAATGTATCAGTATTTTTATTTTCAAACTTCAATTATATTTATTGTTAAAACTTTAAATTATGAATGCTAAAGTCATTTTAAGGTAAGCATGGTGTGATAATTTCCTATTTCTTCTATATTGTATTGATTCACGATTGCCACCTTAGCTGAACTGCTATCTAATTAACATTCATTAGTTTTTACATATGAACACCCTGATAATTATAAGTATAATTGAATTGTTTAAAATGTATGGCTTAAATACATCAACATTTTTCAAATCAATTCCATCTCTTGATTGTTTTATCAAAGTGAATTATTTTACCTTTCAGATAGTTAACATTTAAGAAAAAACTTTGGAAACTTAAAAACAATTTTTTGAAAGCCAACTCTATATACCTCTTTGATAGAGCCATCAGGTAATGGAATTGATTTGAAAATTGTTGATGTATTTAAGCCATACATTTTAAACAATCCAATTTACTTATAATTATCACGGTGTTCATATGTAAAAACTAATGAATGTTAATTAGATAGCAGTCCAGCTAAGGTGGCAATATAAATATATATATATATATATAATATATTATATATAATATATAATGTATGTGTATAATATATATAATACATATATATATATCATATATAATATGATATATATATATATATATATATATATATATATATATATATATACGTTTTTTAATAGTCATACAACACCAAATGCACAATGTACGCTTAAAAATATGAAAACTTCTTCATCCAAAAGAATTCCTAACATGTAAACAGCATAGTAGATGAAGGTAATCGACAGAGTTTACTAAATATTTACATCATATACACTTGAGATTCATGAAATTCAGTCAATTAAAAGTAATTATCCTGTGATATTTCTGACGAAATGATATTTAAAATAACAAACTAATAAGTTAATAACTATGAAATGCATATAATATTCCATACAGTTGACTCTACTGACAATATTGAATGTTAAGGAAATATTCAGTTGAAGTCTTTACAGTTAATTTTGAACTAACCATCAGAGTAACTGGACCATACCTTGAACTATGGTTTAAATTAGGAGATATGTTCTGAATTCATTGTTTAAATGATCAGTTAATTGGTAATTCATAAAGCAGATCAAGCAATGACGGAAAATTTCAAATAATGTTATCATATTATCAGTTTATACTACTTAAATATATGTTTTAATTGGCCTTTTTCTTGCTTGAATCATTATTCATACTATTCAGATATCGCGCAAAAGAATTTGTAAATGTTCCATCAGGAAGTTAAGAGAATATTTCTGAGGATTGGCTAGGTTATCTTTCAAACATAACCTGTAAAACTCCCAACATTATCCACGTGATCGACGTAAGTAGTTAACATTGATATATATTTTTATACTACTCGATAAATAAATAATAGCTAGTGTCAATTTACCTAGTTCCTAGTATGGATCGAATCATACTGTAAAAAAAAGGAACTGGAAATTGTACGAAGTAAAGTAATATCGTAATGAAATTTGTTTGATGCCAAATGCTTTTCGTCAGTCAGAAAAAATGACAAAGGTTCACGTCGACTGATTCAGCTTAATGATAAAGTCATAAATTTATAAATCGCATGATGAACTACTTTTAACGAAATTAGTACAGTATATTATTGACTCCAAAAAATTCCTTTCTATTAGATCTTGTTTCTCCTCATTAAACCAACCACCGATAGAAATATCGAATGATCTCCTTTTGTTATAGACTGGAAAACCACTGACGACAGAATGCCCAAAACAAACTGTAATAAAGCTATTCGGCTTAAGTATATATTGCATATTCAAAGTATAATTTCTTTACGAACTGCAGACTAATATTTCTTAATATTTGTTTTATTTTCATAACCAGTTAGATAACGTTTTTCGTACAACTATAAAGTGACGATAAGTCCTTCTGTAAAAAACAGTAATTTTTCTCAGATTACGAACCGATCTTAACCAGACCACCAGTGAAAACCGAAATGCAACGTACAGCGTTTTTATTCCAGCCAGGTGATTCACAGGTCAAACGTTTTTTTATAATACTAAAGGTCTTGGGTTCGATTCCTTATAGCAATCTCGTAAATTCACACTACTAGGGAGTCCCATAGTAGCATGAAACAGATGTCAAACGCTTTCTGATTTTCAGTAGTGGTCTGTCTTTGGTCAATTCGTAATCTGAACTACAAAAGTTCTTCAATCTTCACAAAACTCTACGCTGAAATTAATTTCTCCTTGTAAGTCCTTATGCTAAAGTACGATTTTGTTCAGCTACATTTACCAATGTTATTTTGAAAAAAAAGAATCACTATAGTAACAATAAAGTGGGTTTCTTCTAAATTTATCAACGTACCAAACAATTAGTTGTTACTTACCGTTTAATCAGTTCAGTTTTTATGATTTATTCATAGTTGAGGACCGGAAATTTCAGTTAGTATTCTATGTTTTGTGTTAAATGGTATTTTTAACCGTTTTGTTTTCAGACCTTTTTTATATTTCCTTCCTGCTCACTCGAATCTCTAACATTTATCAATAAAATGTTTTAGTTCATCAATTTGTTGTATAAAAAAACCCATCGGATAAACTAAAAATCGGTCTTTTAGGTAAAAAATAAATCCAAGTCTACTTATTTATTATTATCATTATTGTTGGTTGGCGAAAACTGGTTGGCGGCCTATGCTCCGTTGGGGGTAACAGGCGTAAGTAAGTAAGTAAGTAAGTACTTATTTATTAAAAGACGAGATATGTAATTCAATAGTCTTATGAATATTGAGGTTTATTTTGCAATACAACTTCATGTGCACAAACTTTAATACTATTTAATAGAAGTAAATTTATTATTTTGATATTATGTAAATAATTGAAACTCAGTCAATCAATTAATCAGCAGCAACATAGAACTTCGTACGTAAGTACATCAGTTCATGTTGCCATACCACATTAGCACGGAGACGCAATTGTCAGTTCAAATCAAATAGTAGCAGAGGTAGTAAAGGTATTAACAGTAGTCGGAGAGGTTAAGACTAGAAGATGATATTCAAGAAGTAGAATCTAGTGAAATAGACTTAATAAGATAAAGTGAAAAAGAATTAAAAAGTTTTGAGTGAACACAAAGAATGAATGCACCTGCGCCATTGCAAACGATTCTGAGCCATGTCATTCAGGGTCTCTAACCATCGATTATTATCGTCTCGCGGACCCCAACCCGGTAGTCGACACCTACCAACACGACTCAGTCCACTTGTCAGTGAGTTCATGGATTTCTGCCATCTCATGGTTCGGCCACCCCAAGCTTTCTTCCTATCTACTCGTACACAAACATAGCTCGACGAGGCAGATGGTAGTAAGGCATACGCAACATATGTCACAACCACCTCAACTGATGAAGTTCAATATTTTATCTATTGTTCTGCCATTCTTACTTAGCGCCCGTTTCCTAATAACAGAGTCGCTCACTCGGTTGTTTCTTGAAGGACCTGAAAAGTAAGGTCTTAACGACCTGGGAGCGTGACCGCAGAGCCCAAGGGACAACTACTTCAGGCAGGCCGCGCACGACCTTTTTATCAAAGGTTTTTTGAGTATTAGTTCCGCTCTTAAAAGCCCTTAGTGGGCACCCTTACCGACGGAGACGGAAATCCGTGAAGTAGGGTGGGTTGTGACATTTTTAGAGTTGACCTTTTCTAACCCTTCCTTCCTTGTGAGAAAGCAGCATCGCTGCAGATGCTGGTTGTCCGAGGGAAACACCTTATTGCTGTCACACCCCTCTGCAGTCAGCAGTACGAATTCGCCCTCAGACCTTGAATAGCTGCTTTTAGTCTGATAGTTCTCCTATCGACCTGTCTGACAAGGCAGAACCTTCAGGAACAGATGTTTCAGCCAATATAGCTCGGTTGGGTCATGACAATAGGCAAGCCCGACCACCACGACAAGGTAGCAGCCACGGTCAAGAAATAATGGAAACCGATATTTTTCAATTCCCATTGTTTTCTTTTTGTATTTTCTCCTGAATT
The DNA here is from genome assembly GCA_944470395.2 of Schistosoma turkestanicum. Taxonomy (NCBI): domain Eukaryota; kingdom Metazoa; phylum Platyhelminthes; class Trematoda; order Strigeidida; family Schistosomatidae; genus Schistosoma; species Schistosoma turkestanicum. The sequence goes on from OX103974.1 coordinate 29,529,616, forward strand.
GTTTTGAACTTAAAGACCGTTAGTAAGCTCAGAGTAATTGATATAACTATAAGTGAAAATTTTAAAATCTAATAAGCCTGAGATAAGAATTACTTTTAGAAATATAAATCATTCACTTTCCTGTTCAATATGCTCTGGAAGTATTTAAAAGTAATTGGTAGAAGAGAGAATTGAATTAAGCAACTACATTAGAATTCATACAAGTGAAACAATCTTTGAACGTATACGTTTATGGCACCAATCGAAAAAATAAAGATTGTTCAAAGAAGATATTCAGCATAACTATACTACACAAACAACCTTGTGTAACTCATCAGTCAACAGAATGATTATTTAGAAACTCATTTGAGGTAAATTAACTGTGTTTAGACATGCTGAATAAGCAAAGTATAAATTGGGAGTAAGGAATTAGGCCTCCGTGTATTAATCACTAAATGTTAAGAACTCTGTTTCTAACAATATTTCTCATAAAACAACTTAGATCCAATGTGACAGGCTTTCATTCACTCATTTTCATTTTCACACTGAATAAGACAAATGTTATCTTAAATTTTATTGATTCCAGGAAATTTGTCAGCTTAATATAGTTTTAAAAACAATTCTCTTATAGATGATTTATTGAAATTGTAAAATCACATGTATAAAATGATTTAACAAAAATGAATTAATCTATAACAAACAAAAAAATCAGAATACATTGTAAAGTGTATCACTAGAAAGTTGGTTAATGATCTATAGGTTTTTGAAAAATAATAATAATAATGTGGGAGTAATTTATTGATCAAAAATGCAACAAAGTAGTTGTCCAACTAACAGAAATGCAAAATGTATTGATAATAACTACTGAGAAAATACATTTTTGAAGTCCAAAATCTATATTGTTGGCATAGTAAGCTTTTTTGTTCTTACCACATCTGTAATAATAGATGATAAATATACGTACGAATCAGCATTAATTGACTCAAACTGCTGAGTTAAATCTACCGCTAGTTGACGTAAGTGAAAAACTGGAAACATGAAATTCAGTGACATTTTTTGAAGAATTTCCTTAAGAGTTGCTATTTTTCAAACGTGAAAACGACCTTAGTGGTCTTAGTTATACGGTGAATACTATTTTTAAATTTGAACAGACTAAGAAGAATAAACGTGTCGGATTCACGTGAATTTATCTGATTTCACAATTTCTCAAGAGCTGTTGACAATTTAAACATATTCGCATTGATCTTTGGAAAACAGTGTACATATCTGACACTAAAATACCAAACAAGTTATCTTCAGTGAAGTATAATAAAAAGAATAATAAGTGTAGAAGAAACATTAAATCTGTTCATTCAACTGGCTATTAACATGTTAAATAATAAGAATGTGCTAGAAATGAAGGATTATTGATATAGTTATGTAATACTTGGAAAATAACATTTGTATGTCTATCAGATAGAAAGATGTACTTGTTAGTATTACGGTGAAAATGTTACACAACCCCCGTCATCATGGCGAAGAAAGATTGAATGTTGAGTCTTTTTGGAATCATGAATTGAATTTACGTCTTCTGAAGATGACCGCTTTTAGCAAAGCATAATTAATTTGATATCCTCTATACAGCAGTTATCTTGAATTACTTTGTGATATCAATGTCATAGCCGCTTGGGAATCACAGGACGATCTGTCATACTACCAGCGATTTTGTCCTACTACAGTCAAGTCTTAGGAAGATTAACTTTTACTAGACTGCAAGATTTTCCATTTTTTTACATTCAGTTTTTTTCATACTTTGAAGAGTAGCATAGTCATGCAAACACCGTTCAACCGTGTATAATTCTTTCTGCAATTTCGTCTTCTCACATGGTTGCAAAGTATTCTAACTAAATCTCTTTTGTAGCTTAATAAACATAATATGTTAAACAATTAATAATACTCTTTATCAACTCACGATTATCATCTACATGCATGATATAGTGAATAATAGTTTTCAGAGAATTTTCTTAATTATAAATAATCATTTAAATTTTACAAAATATCTGTCAGTTTTTAAAGTTAGTAAAAGTGAAAAAGAATGTGCTTTGATAGTTTAACATGTTCTTTATATAATGTTTCAGAATACATTTAAAATCTAACAAAAGTTTGGTAAATCTGTCATAGCCATTATTCTTGCTTTCTAGGTAGATCATTTCAACATCAACATGTATCGATAAATGTTATGCCACTATTAGAAACCTGGAAGCACTGGAAGGCCGTTTTGTCCTGGTATGGCACTCATCAACAGTTCGCATCAACGACTCATGTCCTTCACAGGATTTGAACCGAGGACCTTCAGTCTTGCGTGCGAACGCCTAACCTGCAAGTTTCTAATGGTGGTCTAACATTGATCGATTCATGATTTCAATGAGTAACTTAACAATCTTCACAACACCGGAATGCAATCAACAGGTACCCCAAAATCAAAACAAAACAAACTCAAACAAAGACATATATTTCATCATTGGTATAACTATTAAACCACTAGTTACATATTGCATTTGATCATTCATGTGTCCTAGTTCTTGTCAATTACCATATTTCAGAAATCATCATTTTGAAGATATATTTGACTGATTGAATCTAAACGGCACAATACTAAATTGTCAAAGATTGATTATAATGTGTAAAACTCCCTTTTACTAATACTACTAATCAGTTTCATTTCGCATTGGTGAACAAAGGAAAATATAAAACATTAAATACTGATATAGATTTTTTATTTTGAAAATACAAGTCTATTAATATAATTTTATTGATAGAAATTCAATTTTTTTATAATTCTACAGTTCATATAATATTTCGTGCGTTTATTCGGGTGAATTCAATGAACCCAATAGATTTTTTTGTCACGTTTATTTTTGTTTATCTCATACTCTGTAGGTTTTTCTCGGTTATTTCCGAATCCATATTTTCTTTGAATTCAATATTCTGTAAAAATAGAATAATTTATCGTGATAACATTTTATTGAATGATTCTTTCAGAAATTTACATTCCTTATAAACTTTGTTTAAATTAACTTTCAAATAATTTTATTGTTTCATCATTTTCGACTGTAATTTTAATAATTTTTAAAATAAGAAAATACACGTCGAAAAATGTTTTAATCTAAGATTTAAATAAAAATTTTTTAAAATAAAGCGAATTGAGGTGCATAAATCGAAAAATTGTAAAAATAATAATAATAATAACGATATGCTTATGCCGTATTGTAAATTTTGTTACTGTTTATAATTATCATTATAAAATGTACATTATACTGTAGACAGTTCTGTTTTAAATTATGTTTAAATTTTGTGAATTCAAAAGTACGTATGTTTTTCATATACTTGCCACTAAACTTCAATCTTGATATTTTCGTACTAGAACCGTTTTTTCGTATGTGTTATCTATAGAATTCGTTGGCCAGATACTATCAGCAACAACGTACTGTGGGAGAGAACAAACCAGATTCCACTGGAGGATGAAATTAGGAAGAAGCACTGGAAGTGGATAGAGCACACATTGCGACAAGCACCAAACCACGTCACAAGACAAGCCCTCACATGGAACTCTCAAAGTGAAAGGAAAAGAGGAAGGCCAAGGAACACATTACCCCGAGAAATAGAGAAAGACATGAGAAGAATGAAAAAACTGGAAAGAACTAGAAACGGAAGCCGAGGACAGAGTTGTTTGGAGAAAACTGGTGGGCGGCTTATGCTCCATTGGGGGTAACAAGCGTAAGTAAATCAGTAAGTAATCTATGGAATGCATGAATTCTATTAAAAAGCATCTAATCAGAGAAAATCATACCATTAATTACAATTATTTATAAGCCTCTCATGATAGCAACGTCAGTGCACAATATCAGCAGCCATAATTATTTAATTCAGATAATTTGAAAACATTATATCCGATCCCAAACTATTTCGGACAATAAATAATATCACTAAATATTGCTTGCAAAATAAAATCAAAAAATTCGAACTGCTTGTGACCTTCTGGTATGTGATATTAAAATTTCGTTTGACAAAAAACTTTTTCTACAAAGAGTTGTGACATTTATAATTCTGTTTAAAATATCATTAACAATTCTGGATCAAGTTAATTACAGTTTACATGACGTTTATTTAACTGAGCCATTGAATGTTTCATTCATTGTCTTCAAATAACATTTTTGATGTTCACTAGTGAAAGGAAAACAATTTATTCTTCAGTGATTTTTTCTCGTTTCCAATTGTCACCAATAATATATATATATATTGATTGTTGGTCGTTACTTTAGAAAATACTTTATGATTAAATAACCCTAAAAACTAAAACGAACTGAGTCGATTAAAATTTCAATGTTTCATCATTTCAACTAACTGTAAGTTATGTTTCATATGGGAAAACCAACAATCCGAAAAACACATTGTATTTTCCAATAACTGGTATACTTCAAGTAATTGAAGTATTCTTTATTCCGTGAATCTGCTTATGAGAAACAACTGAGTCTCCATCTGAATAATTAACTGCAAAACCATGATTCTCGATTTCAATAAATCTCAAAAAATTGAATTCAAATGTTTTAAAATGGCATTTTGAAAATTATAAATTATTTCATATACAATCTATTGTGGTTTAAGCACAAGAGTTCTTGTGACAAGTAGAATTATTCAACAAGATGATGTCTCAAAAAGTATATCCTACTATGTCATATGCAAATTGTAACAGCTTGTTGATGCATGACAATGATCATGTAATTTATAAATTTTAGAAAAATAAATAATTGAGAAAACGACTAAACTGCACATTCACAATAAGCTTTAATGATACCGTAATACACTGTTAGTTGAAGTAACTGTGAGTTTTACTCACTAGAACATTCCTTTACTTTCTCAGCATCATGTGTAACAGCTTAAGCTCTATGTGTTTGTATTAAATAGCCCGTTATCTTCACTTTATTCTAAGGTAAGCCTATTGAAAAATTTGAATGGTAATGACGCCTTGATCTTCAAAATAATTTGTATAGTTTGAAGAGGTGCAAATAATCCGTTTATTAAAATACAGTTTATCTCATCCAAAGATGAATGAGTTACTGATATCTTTATTTACTGTATTTTTTAGTGTGAGCGTTCTGGATATTGTTGAATTTCAGTGTTGAGTATCAGAGGATATCTCAACGTTTCGGTCTGACTGAATTTAGACTGAAATACTGTTGGATACTAGCTTAGCGGTCTAGAAATTAGGCGCTAGCTAGTGATAACTAATGCATTGTGTCGAATTTCCCGGTGGTTCGGTAGTAGATGAGAATTTTTGAGGAATAACCGATTGCATTAAGACGTTTTTAATGTTTCCTTAACTTAGATTGGTTTGTCAGTATTGCGGTTTTCATTCTTATTATCCATAGGTTTTATTACCTATCCATCAGTCTCCGATTTTTAAATTTCATTTTTGATCAAACACTAGACATCATAGAATAATGGAAACAACAGTCCAAGTGAATCCCTATCACGCTCCACTGTATTCTAATAGACAGTGGTTAAAAGAAATCGACGAAAGTTCGGCAATCCAGTATTTATAAAACTTTTATCGGTAGGAGATTAGCTTCTTAATCACTCCAATCATCATGATGATGGATGAAAAAGGTTCCAGTCTCATTGGAAGCATAAATTCCCTTTCTTTCTTAATTACATTTCCGGTCAGTATCAACCAACTTCAACTACCAAAACATTTTGTAAACTTAACACCTGCACACGAACTTCTTAATTATTAATTAAAATAATCAGAATAATCGTAGAACAGATAATATTTTTTACAGACAAAATGAAAAAGCAAAGGTGCGGAAAACGAAACCGAAAATTCAAGATGATTTTGTTTGTTTATTTTAATTAACTGTCATTATTTCCTTGTTTTCATGATTTGATTCGCTTTCCTGAAAAATGATGTGTAAGCAGAGATTCATTTACTTTGTTTGTATACATTGTTTATCAGTTTAAAAGACTTCACTGGTTTAACTACTAAAAAACTAACACAAACTTTATGTCTCGCTTGATTGAATAGCAGATATTTTGCTGACGTAATATAAAATCTATTTAAAGTTGATGTCAACAAGATTCTTTTCTGTTTCTAATGTGTATCTATATATACTATGCGTGGGTTACTTGAAAATGAATAAACTGGTATATTTATTTGTTTAGTGTTCTGTTTCCGGAATTCACCAACTTATCATAAACATTAAAAACATTTACAAGTGCTTATGAATCACGATAAACTGTCATGTCATGACTTAATCTATAGATATAGGCAGGAGACGATTATAAAAGCATCTTCGACACCATGGCGTGAATGAGAAGATACTCAACACCGAACGCAGTTCGCAGATCTAACTGCGAAATCAAGTATGAAAGGCAGGTTACGGACTCATTCCACCAAAGAACTAGTGTCTTGCTCTCACCCTTTTTCCTTCTTCCGATGTTTGACTAGATTATGAATACCTCCACATCTCATGAGAAGAAAATGATAAAGTGGAAAACTAAGAAGCGGCAAGACGATTTTAACTTCAAAAATGACGAAGCCCTTCTTTCTCACACACACATTAAAAAATGCAGGAGAAGACGATCAGTGTAGAAGAAGCCTCTGCAGCATTAGATCTCAACATACACGAGAGAAAACATGCACCAACCAAATCACACTTGATGGAGATGTTTTGGAGGATGTTTAAATCTTTGCATATCTGGGCAGCATCATTGATGAGCATTGTGGATTTGAAGCAGATGTGTAGGCGGGGATTGACAAATCAAAGGCTACATTTCTATAACTGTAGAACATCTGGAACTCGAAACGATTGTCAACCAACACGTACGTCAGGAATTTCAGTACAGACGTCGAGATAAATCTGTTGTATGGAGTGGAAACTTTGCGAACCACGAACGTCATTATTTAAAAGATTCACGTGTATATTACCAGTTGTTTACCCGAAGTACTGCGAATCCGTTGGCTAGACACCATCAGCAACGACCTTCTATGGGAGAGAACAAACCAGATTCCAGTTGGGTAATAGACAACAATCTACATAACTTTATAATGAAAAGTCGAACAATGTGCTCACTAGTGACTAGCTTTGTGAGGGAAGTCTAGAAGTTCTCGTGAAAAGACGTGACCAGCAGAGTTCAACTCTGTCGGGAGTAGGCAGTAACTACCAAAGACAAACGGGAGATGTCATGCGAAAATCCGTAAATCGATCGGAGTTAGACATTAACACCGTTGGTCCAGAGTTTAGGCGTTCGCGTGCAAGAAAAAAGGACCTGGTTTCGAATCCCGCAGGCAGCATACTGCTGATGTAGTCCCACACCAAGACAAGACGGCTTCCAGGTTTCTGTTAGTTGTCTGAAAATGATTGATTTATGATTTCAGTATTAAACAACAGTCTCTATAGTGAGAAAAGAGGTAGACCAAGGAACACAATGCGGAAAGAATTGGAGACAAATAATAATGAGTAAATATCATTTGGGTAGAAATGGACATGAGAGCTCAGGAAAAAGTTGCAAGAAGATGGCCTGACAGTGGCTTGTTCTCTTATTCAAAATAAATAGTGCAATTAAATATGATTAAATCAATATACCATCAGGGAGTTTCCTCTTATTTTGTTAGAATTTGTTCAAACAACGTTGTCGCACGCGATCGGAACTTGACCAAATGGTAACATCAACTGATAAAATCGATGAATACAGAAATAAACATGATTTGACCAGTCCTACTTAACATATATTTCGTAAACATGTTTATAAAGACTTCGGCTATAATAGATAATCATACATTTAATACAATGGAAATATGATCAAGGTTTTCGAAAAAACAACACAAGTGAGCATTGCTTTATTCTGTTTATTTTCATTAGTATTTAACTCATGTTTACAATATCACCTCTCGATAGTTTTATGAATGGAATAATACATGTTAGTGCTTTTATTTGCTTTGAAAAAAAGGGACAAACAAACAATTTCCATGTCAATCAAATGAAAGCTGTTAGTAAACGAGAGAAAAAAGTAACACAAAATTGAACATTTTGTTCTTTAAAAAAAATATAATTGATTAAAAATTTGTCATGAAATGAATTGTGAGTAAAGCTTTATTACTATTAGCCATTAATGTATGCACCTACTGCCTTTATATTCATGGTTAGCATTAGACATCTGCGATTAAAAGAATTAATTTTAAATATATTAATTATAAATTTAAATAAGTTTTCTAAAAGAATTTTACAAACTATACAAAATAGCTTCATAAAAACTTTCGGATGATATTTGGTGTAAGATTGAAACTATAGGTTCCAAACTGAGGTTTGGAATGAGGAATAACTGTCTAGGTAGCTTAGATACGCGCTATTGCCCAGTTCAAACCAAAACAAGGTGATTGGGTAAATGACGGTTCTAATATTCATCATAAATATAAATATACATCATTACCTAAACAAATATTACCAATCAGTTATTCCACCAACAGTTGTTTAATTAATCAAATCAATAGCAACAAATAAATGTTATTCTATCCCTCCTGGACAGATAACAGCTGGTTGCTTGATAACATAAGGGGTTTCCTATTCTGGAAGAGTGCTTCCATCCACAGTCAAAATGCATAATTCCAGTCAATGCAACAGACGCAATCAAAAGAGGAACAAATCAATATGGCTGTCGCCATGACTAAGTATCAGCTTAAACAACATAAATGCAGTTCAGAAAGAAACATAAAAACTCAGTGAAGGCCAAAGTAATAGAAACTATGATGAAATACAAATATTATCATCTCAAATGGAATCAAACAGACTGACGAAATGTACAACTGAAGGAATCAATAAGGACAAATTACAAATGTATACATGAAGGAATTTTCACAAACAAAGTCTTCAGAACTTGATCTTACAGAGACGTTTTAATTTACTAATGAAATAAAACTATCTTTATTACATATTTGAATATGATCAACACGGGATATTGAATACACAGTTTCTTCCTGTTTAGCAGATACACATTACCAATGATTGAATACAATAGAAAACATTTGTAACAATCATATTGTTACGCTCGTCTCTAGGTATGCTTAAACTATTGCGAGTTCATCTTAGTCGAATAACGAGAACAAATCAATGAACCAGCGTCCAGGTAGGCTACTGTGATCCCTTGACTAAATTGTACTATATTGACCAAATTGTACTTATGTCATACTATGAATTTGGATAAAAAAAACGGAAAGGACAAATCGATGAATAAATGAGTGATAGATAATTCACTATGCAGAAGTTTGGATTCTATTCTCTGCGTGATCTCATATGTGGATATTTTACAGGTCTTTTGATAAGTTCTTCAATGAAACTCAATTTACTTAGTCTTTAAAAGTATGTTGACATAAATTTGCAGGTTACAGTACTCGTTTACTTTTATATTTGGCAGAGTACTAAGTTTATCTAATAAAAAAATAATTCAGAGTTATAAAATTTCTTTAGAAAAGAAGTATTTTCTACATTTATTAAACGCAAGAAGTATAATTATGAGGAATTGATGCTTTTTCTTCTGAATGAAGCAAAAGCATAATACTGATTTGCATATCTGTGGATGTATGAATCAGTGACTTGTCAGTTGACTATGGCTGTGTACCTCAGTGTTAGTGTTCACACTAGAAATCGTACCTTGTTCTATTCACTTCAAAAGTTGACCTATTATTTACTGAACTAATGACATCAGACATTTACTGATTTGCTCAGTGTGAGAGTTGATTAAAGTTCTTTCTATTATATTCATAATCAGCTAATAATTCAGTTCAATACAAATAAATAATAAAATGCTAATATGTAACTAACGATTAAAAAGTTAGATGTGTTAAGCCTTTAGTGAATTGATGAATATTGTGTACTTATGGCTTAAATAACTGTTTAGATTTTTGTGGACAGAAATTGTATGATTACATTTCATCATATTTCACTGGTTTAAACATCGATTCACTAAACAAATCTGATAAATGTTGTATCACATAGAAAAGGAAGTAAAATATGATGGTCAAATTGAAATAGTCTTGACATAGGATTCTTATAGTTTTTGGTTAATTATAGTGCAAAGTTGTATATGTTTGCACTAATACGAAACATGCATTTGAGAATTCTTTAGTTTTAGTACATTTTTCAATGAATACTACCTTTGACTAATTCTTAAAGCCACTTTGAACAAATGGATGTTTTTTATGAATTTGTTAAAATATATCAGGAGATAAGTTATAACAACCTTTTTATTATAACGGTTTACAAAATGTGAAAAATAATCGCCTTCTTATTATTGAGGTTATTTATTAAAGTTCTGCTTCAAAGAGTATGCATACAAAACTATTTTCAGTGCTAACTATACGATAGGATAGTATGCTTAAAAACTACAGAATATTCATCTAATTCGACAGAAATAAATCATTACTAGTGGACTAAATAAACATAACATGGTTCACAGCTTAACTGTCAATCGATGATAAATATCTCAGTCTCACGTGAGTTGAGTCACAGTTCAAACGGATCGACAACAACATCTGAGGCTATTTCTAGTTGATAAGAATTGGATCCCCGCAGGCAATAACTAAACTTCCAAAATTACTGGTACACCCTGATGATGAATGATGTGAAGAACAAAATCTAGGTCTAGAGTTTCGTTTCGATTAGCTCCAACTAACTGATAAAAATACGATACTTTATCTGTAAACAAAAAATGTTCATTCAGTAAGAGCCTTATATTTATCATTAAAACAATTAATCTACTTTAGTTGAAAATCTTTGATCGCCCACTAAAATGATAAAATCAAAACAGCCAGGTATTTCATAGCAATACTTTCACGCTTTACTTATTAAGCATATTTATACCGCCTTGATCATGTCCCAATAGTAGTTTACACAGACACAGTAGCTTAGTCATTAGAATCTTTCGTCTAAAATCCCTGGATCATTCATCTGTACTTAGTTTGATTATAACAATCAAGTACCATTACTATTTATTTTAAGCTTCAAGATCAGTATGTAATCCTGAATCTTATAAATCCGCAATTTATCTCACATTATTCACACTAAAGAACAATTTTGAAATGAAAAATGAGAATGTATCAGAGCATTAAAAGAGATAATCAAACCAACGTGTAGGATGAGAAAAGGGACAATCCAAATATCATTTTACGATGATGACTTTTTTGCATACCATATTTCATCACTATTAATTATGCAAGAATAGTAATTTTTCTTTTCAGAATAGATAGAACTTTTTAATATATTGTCGAGAATAAGACTAAGAATTATTTATATTGAATTTAGTATTGCACATAGAGTATTATTAGTTAAACTACGTTATACAAATGAAAATTACTGAATAATTTATAGTACGCGCCGGATATTTGATGGGAATTCAATTTAAACCAAATAGGCATCATTTTAATTTATTTCTCAGTTTATCCTAAATATTTCATTAAGAACGGTTAGCCGAATTCTTTCAGACTAAAACAATAATAAGTATTGGGGAGATTTTCAAATGTGACGCTTCTCATCAATGAGTAGCTTTAGTTAGAAAATGGTTTAAAGTCAATAGCCAATACACGGATGAATTCAATCACTGGATATTTACGAAGTCTAAAGATCCTGGTTTTGATCCCAGATGGCTTCATAGATGAGCAATGATAAGGAGCCCACACTGGTATGAAATATTTATTCAGTGAAAGTATTTAAGGTAAACATTTTAATTTTATGAAAGGCAAGTTTTATTCTCAATAACTCTTGGTGAAATCTCTGACAATGGGTTCTCTAAGTTATAGTTCTCTCGAAAACCTCACTTTATTCAAGATTTTAGGAACATCCCTACTGATAAGTGAAACGTGGCTAGGTAACTGTTCCTTGACCTTCTACAAACTGCCTTCATGTAGTATGTAGACAATCAAAAAAAGGACATGAAATCTAATAAGGAAATTCAAATGTGTTTTAGTAGTAAATTCAAAATTAATTCATCAACAGCTGGTTTTTGTAAATTGTTAGGTTCATCACTAGGTACGCCTGAAGCTATTACGAGTTCAACTTAGTCGGTAAACGCGAACGAGACAATGAACCAGCGTCCGAGTAGGCTACCTTGACCCCAAAACTGCAAAACAGAAGTCTTAATAAGCGTAGAAAGTATATTCTACAAACACCCAGCAAGCACAATACAATCAAACACACAACTCTCGTTTATTTATACATTATAGAAACGTCCTTGGGACAGTTACGAAAACAACACACTTAAATACACAGCAGACAATCACAGCCAAGGATTTTCCTGGTGGGAAATTAAATCTCAAGGTCAACTGATCAGCCCATGCTGGCTAACGCGAAATCCAAAATAAGGCATTTATCAAGTGAGTTCTGGGGATCTAAAGTCCCCAACATACATATGACATTTAGTTGTGAAAATGAGAAGTCTGTCACCTTCATGTCTGTTCAGAGATCCATATGTCGACAAATGGTGAACTGTTCAGTTTTGTTAACCATTTGAGTAGAGGATTAATGATGCTCACAAACAGTTTTCATTATCAGTGTTTAAATCTGTAGACGTTAGTTATAAATGGAAAATTTCTTCCAAAATTTGGATGAAATTAGTCTTACTCCGACATCAGAATATTTCCCCTTACTACAAAAGGTCAACAAAGTATTATAAGGTCGATAGGCACTGTACAAACAAACAAGTCTCATTGTCGTTTACATAGCAATATTGTCATAACAAAAGTATGTTTCAACTAAAAATTGATTAGTTCCTTGATATTATCTTAACTAATCTTGTACTCTACTGATTAACAATGTTGAATTTATCCTTAAAATATCAATAAACAAGTAACTTTAGGCAAGATAATTATCAGTATTTAGAAGAGCATATTCATCACTAGTATTCAAATGAATAATAAATAAATAAAGGTTTTTTCAAAAAGTATAGAATGTTTTTGATGTGCTCAAAACTCTTACAACTTTACCTTAATCGGTAAAGGAACGGAAACAATCACTCAGTGACACAACAGGCTACTCTAATCCGTTGTCCCAGCCACGCTTAACTATAGCAAAAAGTCTTAATAAGGAGTAGAGACTGTGTTCTACAAGCACCCAGAAGATACGAGGTCGCTAAGTATACAAATCAAGCTTACTTATGGAAACGCCCTCGGGAGAGCCACAAAATAACGTGCTAAAATAATCCGTCAAGCAATGACAGTCAAGGATTTTCCGAGGGGTAAATATAATTTCAAGGTCAACTAAGCGACTTATGCGCGAAAACATAAAAAATCCATTATTAGAACCTTTTCCAAGTGAGTTCTGGGAATCTATCGTCCCCAACAGTTTTATAGATTTAAAATATAAATAATTTTTTCAATAATTTCAATACAACTGAAATAGAATTTATTCAAGTTGACAAATCTACTTTTGCTTGTTGAAATATTGTAATGTATTAATCAGAATGAATAAAGCCTTCAATATAGTTACAAGTGTGTTATATTCAAAATACATATAATGATAATTATAATGAATATTATCAACAAAGAGAGATTTTCTAATCTTTTCCTAATTAAATAATTCACCATTAATTAATTTATTTTCAAGTGTTACAATAACACCTTCGAGAATATAATTACTTAGGAAAGATATCCTCTGTCAGCATGAAGCGATACATGCAACTTAAAACGATGTATTACAGTCAACATTTCTGATATCCAGAAAAAAAAACAGGTTAAGGTAATTGCACATAACTTATTATTTTGTTCACATACTCTTGTTTTACTTGAAGATCATGTTGTTTTCAAAGTAAATCAGATCACTTAAAGAACCTCAATTGACAAACATGTATCTTGCTAAATGTAAACACTCAAAGACTTTTTTCACTCCTGTTATCTTCTCTAATACAATACGATTTGGTTATACTGTTGAGAAACATTTCATCATAAGCATTTATAAAAAGAATTAACTGAATTACATCACTCTTCAGCTAAGCATTACATTTGTACAATTTAGAAGGGTTTTATGACTAGATGTAATGTTTTTAACTGAATCCTCTTGTTAACAATAGTTTTTACGGATACACTGTAGCTTTTTAAGCATTAGTAAGGTATTATGTAGATAAATACTGTTTCAGTATTGTTTAAAATAGTTATTTATAGTTTAGTGATGAGTTAAAAATAAAGACAAATTCATGATACATTTTTACGACGAAATATTTTACTCTTGTATTTATTAGAAAAACATGAATCCGCTGTCTTGTGGTGGTTAAAGATAGTCAATAGGAAATCCTTAACCTAGGTTCCATGCTATTATTCATTTGATATACATGGTATTGGTCACCACTTAGTTATAAGCCAACTGTAAATATCACTAATCTAATGATACAGTTACGAGATCTATTCAAATGTTTTATAACTGAGCCAGGGTGTTTAATTTGTTGTGATAACTAAAGAGGACGTAATTAATTACTGAAAGTTGTTCATAGATAGTTAGTGTTGTGTATTGGTTGTGGCGTTACAAACCGGTAAGAAATAACTGTTGAAATAACCTCTGGAATGTTATACTTGTTCAGTCGAGGTTACTTACTTACTTACTTACGCCTGTTACCCACAATCGAGTATAGGCCGCCCACCAGTTTTCTACAACCAACTCTGTCCTGGGCTTCCCTATCCAGTTCTGTCGAATTTTTGCTCATTCTTCTCATATCTTTCTCTATTTCTCGGCGTAATGTGTTCCTTGGCCTTCCTCTTCTCCTCTTTCCTTGAGGGTTCCATGTGAGGGCTTGTCTTGTGACGCAGTTAGGTGCTTTTCATAGTGTGTGTTCTATCCACTTCCACCGCGTCTTCCTGATTTCCTCCTCCACTGGAATCTCGTTTGTTTTTTCCCACGGTGCGTTGATGCTGATAGTGTCTGGCCAACGAATCTGAAGTATTTTGCGTAGAAAACTGTTCATAAATACTTGTATCTTGTGGATTATGGCTTTGGTAGTTCTCCAAGTTTCTGCTCCAAAAAGTAGAACTGTCTTGACATTTGTATTGAAAGTCATGATTTTGGTGTCGATTAGTCGAGGTTAGTCTATAGTAAGAATGATCGCTAGGTTGAAAATTCACCATAAATCACCCAATTTACTTAGGCTTGGGACCGTCAGTAACCCCAGAGGGGGCTCCTGGCGGAGTTGTTATATCCAAAAGGTATACAATATTCCTTCTTTGTTTCGAACCGATTCGAGTGACTGTTTCGTTTGATATTTAGATAAAACACAACTTTTAATAGGAATCAACCATAAGGTATAAGTTTAGTTCTAAAATAAAATAATATCCTTCCCACTAAAATAAACCATGAATAATTCACAATCTAAAATGTGTTCGTTCATTTCAATATTTGATTAACTGTCATATGGTGAAAATTCATTGAAATTTTCTTTCAACAATATAAAAGTGACTTTTTGAAATAGCAAAACATCAAATAAAACTTTTTTCAATTCCCAATTATTGTCAGAACGATCACAAAAAAAAATTCAAAAATAAAATAAAGAATAGTTCCATTTCATTGCCTTCTATGTACAGTTAAAACAATAATTGAATATACTAAAAATTAACTTTCAATGTTATTGTATGCAAGAATTGTGATTTAAAAGTTTGAATTAGTTTAGGGGAATTTTATCACTTGTTGAAAACTTAAAATGTTTTGCAACGTACAATGAACTAGCCTAACTTGAATTAAAAAATATGAAATACACGTTAGTTCAAAATTTAAAAACTTTAACAAACAGTCAAGATTTAATGTGAAATTAAATAAACAATTTGCTGTCATTTTGTTTTTCTTTCATATAAGCAATAAACAATATTTTTAATTACATTCTAATGTTCAATTGTTCAACGCCTACACTTTTGAAAATGTTTTATGTTCATTTAATTTGTAGCTTTACTCGAAAGTTAATCTTATAACTGCAGAAGTTCTATCATCTTCTTGTGTTAAACTGGTTGTTGCTGTTGTTGTTGTGATTTTTGTTTGCTAATGTCGAATATTTACAATATCAATTGGAATTATTATATCTTTAACCAATATACAATTGGCTTACTCATCTGTGTTTTCACTTCTAGAAGTTAAGTTCATACTGTTGGTATTATCTATTAAACTTAGATAAACTTTTTTAAAAAAAAAGGTATTTTTCAATGAAGATGTAAGATGTATTATCTATCATCTCTTTCACTGAGGCATTACAACTAATTACGAACTATGAATCTCATTATGTATTAACGATATGTTTTTCTGTATTTCTTTAAAGAAATTTGATACTGTGGATTTTTGCTAATACCGAAATCACATGGTCTCTCAAAGGTATGTAAGAAAGGTCCCCTTCTTCGTCCGATAATGGATATGAATAGTTCCACATACTGCACAATAGCTAAATGATCTATCCGAAACTGGATCTACAAATCTAGCCTTCGAGACTGCTTCGATTTCGTTAACTCAGTAAGCAGTACCATTGTATCAAAAAAGAAAACGATGTCGTTAGATGCTTCTTAGGCGAGTAGATTGCCCTGGATGACTTCAACATATGTTTATCATTTTACGTGCTGTTGTGGAGCAAGTTACATTTTACCGGCAAAGCGGGCACTCGGTCGACAAATGTCCGAGTAATATTCTGCATGCCGATCAAAAGAAGAATGTTGATCAACGAACAGATCAACCCTTGAATATATGATCAAATCGGATTACAATCCATAGCATCAATCGTCTTTCAAGATTAAAATGAAATAGGCCTGCTGAAAAAAGGTTTTGGTGAAGGGTTTGTTTACATCTGAGGCTATAGCAATCCATTATTTCAAACCCAACTTCTGTGTACAGAAGAGTCATATTCAAGTCATCAATAATGCTAAAAAAATGAATCCACCTGATCTAGAAAGACTGTCCCATTTGTCCAATGTTTTCTTCTGTCAATTCTTCAACAAATCAACAACAATCAAACTACACAGATGAAGCTATCAGTGAATATTCTTAATGTTTTTGGATGAGCAACAGACTCATCAGTTTCCACATTCTAAAGTTTATAAGATTAAATGTTCCTCAATGTACACAGAACGTAATGGTCTTACTTTTAAAAAAGTAATAAAGGGATAAAGTTTTAAATTTGGAAACATCTCAGATTTGAAAGAACTGATGTCATTATTTTGCTTTGTTAGTGATTTTTTTTTTTTATTTTTTATAAACAATGATATGATACAAAATACATTTGAAAAAAAGATGAATAACATTTCAGCGTAATATTTGCCTCATCATTGAAAAAACCTCCATAAATTTTATTTAACTTACTTCCTAACAACATAAACGTATAAAATATAATTTAAACGGGGGATGTTAGTAAGAACGAACGAAGTGACGATTTTGAAATCGATATTTCTAACATATTGACGTATGACAATTATAAGTATTATTAGTTGATGACTAATCAAAGAATAGTTATCAGTACTATATACCGGTCTAATCCGGAGTCCTGTTTAAACTGAAACGCAAGCGTCCGATGTTCGGTTTAATTTGGTGTACACTAACACTTTATTTCATTCAGTTTGAACGGTAAGATCGAGTAGTTTTTTATATGCTAACTACTACTAGTCACCAATCTTGGAGGAATCGGTTTTCCCAATAGAATTTAAACCTACTTACCCATTCCGTTGCATATGTTACCGTGTTTTTTTTCGTTAACTCTGAATTGATAAGTGTTTTCATACGACAGATAAATACCAACAAGGCGAAATTTCAATCGTTTTTGGAAACAACGTTACCAAAGTATCCAACATCTCGCTTATAAACCATCACAAATTCATCTTTTGATTCAAGTAACTGTTATAAGCAGCACAGAGAATAATCATACAGTTATATCGTATTACTCTGTACCATCGACACTATAATATAAACCAACTGGAAGCATTCAGTTCAGTATTTTTTTGTTTAACTTTTAATCAATGTCAACTAGTTCGAGCATTGTAATCATTGAATTGTAAATAAAAACATTTCTTTTCACGTCTATTTAAACAGAGTAAATTCTAGTAAATGCTAGAAAATTGATTGTAGCATAAGAAACATTATTTTTCTAAAAAAATGCGAAAAATTGTTTACTTGAATATAAGTTATCGTTCTATTATGCAAAAGAGAGAAAATCAACATATGTTTGTTCGTTTATTTCGAAAACTTTTGTTCCATTGATTGATTGGTCATAATGTTATCACTGTTAAATAATGAATTTTATTTGTTTATGTTAAACATTTAGTTTTACTAAATGTATCCAGCGAACTGTAAGACAGATAAACAAAACAACGAATCTAAAGTATCACGATCTTTGGAAACCTCAAACAAATAATATTTTATAATTAGTATAGGGTTATGGAGATTTTTGAATTTGATTGATGTCATTAACCGATCTAAATTAGTATATCACTGAAAACTTGGAAGTATTGAACAGAATGCTGATTCAAAAACTAATAAAATGCAATTGAGCTGGGGATCTCCGTCTCATGAATCAAAGCCTAACTCACAAACCACTCAGGCAACTTTTGTACAAGTTCAAATTCAATCGATTCGCGATTTTGTACCACTGTGTTTCATTGACTTATGCCCAGCTGATATAGCTGAACCTCACTGGTTACGACTTCTTAATATAACTCCATATACAAGAGATGACAATGGTGCAATACCATGAGTTAGACTTGCTAAAATTGAACACTACTAGATTCTGGCTCCGTGGTCAACCAGTTAAGAGTTTACGTGCTCAGAGTCGTAAGTGTACAATTTCGAGCAGTCCTACAGTGGGATGAAACAGCTGTCCAATGTTCATAGGTCTGAAATAGATACCATAATCAGATGGTATTAATATATTTTCAACATTAATTACAATTAGTGTGCAGCTTTTAAAAAAAATTGAACAACTTGAATACATTTTATCCTACATTAATTTACGAACGCATTAATTGTGATAGTTTTTGAAGATTTTCTGTAAGTTGAAAATAATTTCCATTACCGATTATTGTGCATGAAGAAATGTACTCTAGTTTGACGAGAATCGATTACGTTGACGTCATGCTTTTTGGTTAATACACAACCTGGCTTATCCTAACTTGATAGCCAGATGAAGAGGAATTTCGGTGACTATCTAAAATAAATCTATTGTCAGTAAAGCTTAGAGAATTACGTAGTGAAACCATTGCATATTGGTTTGTCTGTTGCATATGACAGACTAATCCGTGATAGCTATCTAAACGTTGACGAGGTTCAGTTAACTTTTTAATTTATGCGAATATGCCGTGTAACATATAAGCAGTTCAGTTTAATGAAAGATTTTATTAAGGCCAAGTGACACGTCACTTTCTTGACAAATGTTACTTTCATTTATGCTTAGTGACTTCAATGTACAGTTCTCGCTGTAGGACCTAAATACATTAGGTTTTGAATGTCGAATCAAGTGGTGTTTATCTGGGTTGAAACAAACATTCATAATCTCATGTTACTGAATTTTATTCTAATTGTGGTTGTTTATCGCTAAAAATTACATCTCACTTGTTCATATACAGTTAAGCATACATTTAAATGGAATTGACGTTGTTATTTTCAAGCAATCATAAGATTTAAAATTAAAGTGTGATCAGTTTCTCTAAGACATTTTAGCTATTGAGATCAGTAGATATGTGAGACAAATATTTATTAATAATCATGTTCTTAGTGAATTCAATCAACCGGTATGTCATTAACTATATGCCGTTTTCAATCAATTGTCCTCTTGTACATGAACAATTCTTTAGCATTATTTTACGCTAATGATTTCGTTCATCAGCGCATTCTCCGAAACACTAGTACGAATTATTCATTCCGTTTTCTTAACTCACCTAATCGATAATGTAAGTATCATGATTGTAAGTTGCAGAAATGTTAAAATTTAATTACTCAACACATTGTAGATGAAGTGGTTAAGAAGATTTTGCTTTATTGAGAATTAGATTTTTTCTTAAGCTAACTTTATATATCGAATAAATAAACAGACACACACAATAGTTATATTCAAACATGAACAATTCAATCAAATAGACAAAGCCATGGATGAGCACAACTGACATGAAATTAACAAGAATCAAAATGATTCACTAAATAACATCAACTCATAACGTAGATTATTTTCTGAATGATATAAAAATGAAACGCTAAGTTCTAGTGACTGACGAATTCCTTTATTAAACTATAAGTTGATAGCCACGGGTAGTTTCTTTGCTGGTAAGTTATTGTCCCACTTCTAAATAATTGCTACTTTTGCAAACCAAATAAGCGATTCTTTCAATGCCTTGCTATTAACGTGCATGAGAACATACTATTTTACCTTGGAATTCAGGTGAATTCTACGACGAAACCATTAAATTCATTACATGATCTACACTGTAAGATGATACATATTCCGTGAAAATAAGTTTACTTAATTCATGTACAAGAAATATTGAAAAAAGACAATTTGAAAATCAGCAGTTTTATTGAATTTCTTTATCACAGAGCACCAACTTAATAATTCAAACTATTACCAAACATAGTTATGGTGGAGAAAACTGGCAAAACAGTTGAAATTTCGATATAATCAGACAAATAGATTTAAGCTATTGATTGTATGAAACAGACTAATTTATTCAAAAAATGCCGATGAATTACTTTAGTTAACTAATCAATAGATAAGCCAACTGTAATTTTCACAGATGTTATCATACTTATGCTTTACTTCTTTCCAATTGTTTGCCAATATAGGAACAACACAGTTGGCTGTGTGATTTATTAGGCTAATTTAACTTTAATTACTATTTCATATTTCAAAATCGAGATTATTATGTGGTTCTGTTTCATTTGTATTATAATTAATGTAAATGCAAAGTTACGGTAATTCACAATAACTCTAGCAAAACTTTAATTGTTAAGAGTTTTTTTTTATCTTAAACAATAACAAACAAATAAAAACCTAGAAGTATAGTAAAGCTACAGAGAAATCTGATTAACGTTCTTAGATTTCATCTGATACCAAACTCAATGAATTCCTGAAATTGCAAAAACAACTTTCCAATTGACCAGTACTTGCC
Organism: Schistosoma turkestanicum; assembly: GCA_944470395.2. Taxonomy (NCBI): domain Eukaryota; kingdom Metazoa; phylum Platyhelminthes; class Trematoda; order Strigeidida; family Schistosomatidae; genus Schistosoma; species Schistosoma turkestanicum. The sequence continues at coordinate 29,550,722 of OX103974.1, forward strand.
GATTTCTAGTGACTGTCTGAATAACATCAGTCTTTAATGCAAAATATAACATTCAATGGTCTCTAGAAATCACTACATTAACAAATTGGAAAAATAAATTGATATATTGATACTGAGCCCCTCTGGGACTATTGCCGGTAGGTGAAAGCTACCTGGTTGGGGTCAGCGAGACGTATGTCACCAGTGGTTAGAGACCTTGAACCACATGGCTCAAAATCGTTCGCATCAATGCTTTGTGTTCTCTCAAATTTTAACCTTCTGAATTCCTCATCATTCTATCTTTCTCTTTCTAAAGTTATCTTAGAGAATTATACTTCGTGAATCATATCTTCGAACCATTATCTTCTCCATTACTGCTAATACTTCTACTATCGCTACTATTATGTGATTTGAACTGACATTTGCATCTCTGTGCTAATGCGATATGGCAACCTGAACCGATGTACAAACATACAAATTTCTGCGTTGTATCTGTCTGTCTATTGCCGGTCCTAAGCCCAGATAAAAGAGGAGGGTTGAACATACGGCTAGCGACAAGTAATCGATAGTTTTTGTCCACGACCACCGAACACGAAAGCAAACTTCACTTGATGTTGAGTCTTGCAATCTAGTGAGCACATTACAAACTGATCGATAGAACTTTTTCAACACTCAGGATTAAATGAAAACGACATTGGTTACAATTTCTTGCCCATTTATGTATATGAATAGTATTGCTAAAAATTATTCCAAAATGAAAATCTGTTTCTGATCTTGCATTATTCATTTTTTTTCAATGAATACGTAAACTATTCCGAGTTATATAAAGTTTAATTTTCCTTTTACTTTACTTGAATTTACTTTAATGATTTTCAACAATTTGTATAACTTCTGCATAGTTATCTGTTTCCGTCTGACATCGTGTTTTTTTGATTAGTTGTAAAGAAAGAACAAAGAAATATTGTAAACATTTTTTAACTTTGCTACACAGCATTGGACATGAAAGTTTTACTACCGATTTCATGCTGAACAAGCTAAAGTATATATCGACTTTTGTCAACAGTAATCTGGTCATCATTCAATAGAAGCGGATAAATACATGCTAAAGAAAATTCGTCCTCACCTTCAGTGAATGCACACTGTCAATATGTAGCATACTAAGATGTGGAAGAGTTATCCAAACTGTCGTAGTTTTTAGTAGCTTTCCATCTAAGATCAATCTGTAATGTAGACTATGAAAATTCAACCATTTCCCATAAACCTCCGTTACCATTAATAAGTTTAAGAGATGTTCGGTTCATTTGAAACATATAAATACCTAATGACTCTAAGTCTTATTATAACATTTTATCAATGTTTGTCCTGTAGATTTAAGTATAACTTTGTTAAATATTATCGTTCAGGTTTCTTTTGAATCAAATTTAAATCACAATGGATATGTCACTTTTACTAACATCCTGTTTTGAGAATTTAAAGCGATCATCGTTTTGTTAATGCAATCAGTTATTTTACTATTTCTTATAGCAGGACATTTTAAAAAACATTGAACATTGAACCTTCAAATTGTTCAAGTTGTCAAGTTTATTCTTTGGTGTCATAAATAACTTTAAATTGGATATACATATTACGTCATAATAAAATGATCAGATATTCATTCACGAAAACTATTGAATAATCTCTAAAGAATATAACTCTACCATGTTATCAGAACTAGTCAGTGTAATAATAATAACAATAACAATAATACATGAACTAGATAAACATTACTGTCTGTTTTTCAATAGTAAGTTCTTTTTGTCTACACTTCTTTTTCATTGACAAGATTATCTTGAAAAAGTAATTGTAAGATGTATAATTGTGTCAGTGATTAGTTTATCATTCATTTTATACAATTTCAATAAAAACATTCCATTTTAAACAAAGATAATGGGTATAAAATTAAAATGAGATTAATTTCAATTTCTTATTGAATTAGATGAATTACTAGCAAAAATGACAAATTTTATTCAATGAATTTGGTTTCTTTAAACAACACTAGTCATTTAGCCATGACGTAGAGAAAATTAAAAGATACATAGTTTCGTTAGATAATAAATATCCATAGAAAGTATGATAAAATGTTGGAATAATTAACTTTTTACTTCAAATTTCGTGACTACTTTTGTAGACATGAATTTTAAAAAAAAAAATACATATTTCTCTATAAACAGAGTAATGAACACACAAACGAGATTTTCATTGTAGGTTGAAAGTGAATCCGATTACCCAGGATGAGACAGATATCGTTTACACATCCATTTTTCCAGCGGTTTCTTTTTTTTGTATTTAAAATTTAACTCTGTGACATTTTCCTCTTTTTTTTTACTTTTACATAAACAATGATATTTGTAAAACTTATTCACACATTATCTATCATTCTAACAAACATAAATCTTAATTAAAATGGAATTTATTTTCGGCATTACTTTTTTACGTGTTGACTTATTTGAACAACACTGTGATCAGTTAAAACAATTTCTTTGACAGAAAATCTTTTTAATCAAGCATTCTTTTTTCATAAATCATATGTTTTTAGTTTTTTTTCGTTTTAAGCTTTCAAATTATTTACTATTCATGCTTCACCTACATTTGACTATTATGACTGACTTAGTTTATCAATTAGCTTAAATGAAAGCATCAAAACCTATTTTCCTCATTGTAAGTGAACTGAAATGATTGAACACAATATTTACTTCTTGTTCAAAGCTTCAATAAAGTATATCACAGCAAAAGTATGAGTATTCCGATTCTTAATTTTTTTTCGCAATCTAAGCTTGTACTGAAAAGTTTAATCAAAAATGTCAAGGTCAATATTTTCAACAACTTAATAAGCTTACTATTGATAACCTGCTACTATGATGGACTAATTAACAAGATTGCCACCAAAAAAAAGAGTTGCTGAAAGACACGAGGTATTTCATTTGCATCTTGCTGTATGTTCTGTAATCTAAGTTCGTTATACTCTGTCTTTTCCCATTTCTCTTCTGGTTTCTCAGCCTTCCAAAGACTCCTTGTTTTTTCAAACTCTTCTCTTCTGTAGCAACTCCTTACTAATAATAAATCGGTTGATTAGCTCCCACCACATTAGAAGTGTTATCAGTTAATACTTATACATCATATGTAGGAAATATAATATGTGTGGACGTTTATAACTCAAATGAATGACTTTGGTGATAACTAAACAATTGAATCAGCATAATTTAACTAAAACTCGCCATAACGAACAGATGAGTTAGCGTTTCTCTGATTACACGGCCGATAAAAGTTGCCTTAAGTGGACACTACTTTATGATCACTACCAGGGACTCTAGCTTAATTTTTCTCTAATGATCTCTATCGAATAATGAGACAACCAATTTATTCGTTTTGCATAAGATGGCATTAAAAGGAGAGGATACAGTAAGATAATCGTTTGGAAAATATTCGTCTTATTTTTTTATGAGGTAATAATTCACCACCTATAAAAATGATTTCATTTCCAGAGTAATGTTTGTCTCTAAGGAATAGTCGTCGCACTGAATTGATATGAATTTTGTTGAGCAAGCTATGGAACACAAATTCTTGTTATAATACTGTACGTTTTTGAAACACTTCTCCATGAACTATCAAGTAGGTAAACAAATCAATATATCAGTGAGTATATATCTGGCTGTGACAGACGTTTGTTCAGTAGGGTTCCATCATTCTTCGGCTCTCTTACTTTGTGTCGTCAGAACTGTTCTGGTTTCCAAACTCAAGAATCTAGCAGCATGATGCGAGACACAAAATTCATCCAACATAATTCTTAGATACACCTGAGAACTTATATCTAAAGAGTTATGAAACAACTGTTCTTCTCGATTACATGACTCTGTTTATCTGAACCAAACTAAGATATGTCATACATTTCTCGTCAGAACTGTCTAGAAATATATCGAAACAAAAACACACAATGATTAAGTTTGATAAAGTTTGGAAATTAATGTTATGTTTCCAGTAGAAAAGTGAAATACACGAAAGGGTCACATGTAATTGCGGTGGGATTTCAAACATCAATACTAGCTGAAGACCCAAGAACTTGAATTAAGCCATCATTTTAGATACTTCAAGTAAGCTATATATCACCAAGGACATAATAGAAAATACTTCAAGGTTGAATAGCATTCATTTAACGACATCAAAATTGATACAAGAAAATTAATCAACCAACAAAATCCCTAATTTACAGAGTAAATAAAGAGATTTTAAAAATAAATGTTCGTATAAAATTAAGCAGCGCAGATGAAAGATTAGCTTGAAAAAGTAAAGATCAAACAATATACAAACACTACACAGAAGAACTAAAACCTAGTGCAACACTCATTCTACAAGAAAAATTGAAGAATCTCCACCTTCTGTTTATCTAGGTTAAGAATGGCCACTCAGTTCGCACGTTCACTTAAGAGATCATATTAACCGGTGCTTCCAATCCTCATTTTCACCTTTACTGTACAGTTTGTGATGGCTTGTTTTCCTTTGATATAGAAAAAAGGATAGATTTATAAATCATGATGTTTTTTCGAGCCACCCTGTTAAAACGAATCTAGTAAAATGACGGTTCAATGTTAAATCACAATTTAATCCAGAAAACTACTGTTACAAGAAATAATTTCAATTATCCAGTCATTTTCTTTCACAAACTAGGACAAACACTGTAAAAGGCACTTTAGCTTCCTACTTCATACATGTATAAATAAATACAGACTGAACGTTTTAAATCATAAGGTTATCAGTTGTGTGAATGAATACCAGCAATCACAGATAAGAAGTTGGTGGAGAAATTAGGAAATTGAGGATCTTTAAAATTCTGAGCTGCTTAAAATATCCTTAGAAGTATGTCATTAAGGTTAATCTGAAGTAACTAGACTTTTTAACATAAATTCAGCATATCTATTCATAGAAGAAAACCTCAATCACTCATAAAATCATAGGTCAACTGGAAAAGATAGTAAACGAGGATAAAAAGACAAATATATGTGTTTAATAAAACTTGAAGCGTTAACCAATTACAAATTCATCGAAATCTGTCGACTTGGTGTCAGTGGAATACTAAAAACATTCATTCTTACTTGGAGTGGGTACTGAAGATGCTCAGTGAAATATGTTACTAAGAAATGTGTTCTCTCTTCCATGCCACAAAAGATATTCACAAAACAGCTAACTCGAATTATCGAGTCAAGATGGAATCAAAGGTTTGAAACTGTAGTTGTTACCGCATATTATATATACTCAAATTTATCGTTAATACAAGACACGTACTTACACTAACGAAATAGGCCTCCAGAAAACAAAACACCTTGATGAGAACTACTATAACTAGAATTTTTCGCATTACATTGAACTTCACAGAACTAATTTCATCTTTAAATCGAAAATGATGTATGTATTTTAAACAGAGAAATGAGAAGACATATTTTGTGAGATAGTACCATTTCGTGCTTTCTCGTCAGTCACATACAAGCAACATGTTATTCGTGTCTTCTCATTTATTTAACAAAGGGAACCACTGTTTTGTATGTATTTTACTTAAGATTAAAAATACACAGCGACTTACCTAATACGAACTATTTTTCATTTTAAGACTAGTTTGTGGTAACAATAAAAAAAAATTCCTTACAATAATTCGAAGAGAGATGGTGGGCCGTGACTCAAATTACTTACCTACTCACCTTTTTTACTTACTTACTCATTTATTAAAACTAATACTTTGATAAACCTATTGGGAATGTAATTTATTGTCATTGATAAAAATAACTAATAGGTAAACTATAATCATTTGAATTTTAAAACGAAAAAAGAAAAACTATCCAATTAATTTTGAAGAAAGTACTTTTCATATCCTGTTACTTCTACTTCAAAGAATACATTGAATAATTAATGCCAAAGATAAATGGAGGCTGATGTTAGTTTGTTTTTTTTTTTCTTTATTTCGCCAAACAATTTGAACCGACCAATCATAATTCAGTTATTTTAATATTAATCACTTATATAAATAATGGATAATATAATAAATACGAATAGAGATAAGGAAAACACAGATAGGATTGTGTATATTTACACAGAAAATAATAAAATTTCATTTTCAATTATCTAATAGACAATTACAAAGTAAGTAATGTTTATTGAATTTATATATATATATATATATTGATTTTATTGTTATCTAAAAAATTTATTAGAACTGTAATGATATTTGTACCGCGAGTCTTCAAACTATATTAAAACTCAATTGAAGTAAATGACCAGTCATTGTGAATATACAATAAGTTGAAACTTCAGTTTAACATTGTACTCTACTGAAGTAATTACGATTTTATTTTCAGAAATTTTGGAAAAGTTGTTTGCTGAAATAATGCGTAATTTCATTCGTAAAACAAAAATATGTTTAACACAAAATCTGTTGAACATTTATATTCTTTATAAGTAGTCCTAGTTCATTAAAACTAGAAAGCGTTTGAATTCCTTCAAATTTTGCTTTACAGATTATTATTGTATAAATAATGTTTTAAAACAAAATACTTTGAATAACTATTGAATAAGTATCAATTTTTTTTCATTCATTTGAAAGAGAGTGATTAGTTTATGAGTTTACTTTCAGCTATTTGATCACGCTTTAATTTATAAAATATGATGTCTTGAGAAAGTTGAAACAGACGTTTAGTGTTTACAAACCACTTATTCTCTATAAGCTTTAGCTAAGCCTCCGTTGATCAGGATAAGAACAAAGATTTGAGCAAACTAACATGCACTCTTTATGATGATGTGAGAGAACTAGTTGTATAATATTAGTCTTTATTCTTAAATTTTCATAAATTATAGAGAGAAACTATTTAAACTCAATACGAAACACATTTATTCATAGCAAAGATAACTTATCAAAAAATTTTCGAATTCTTGAAGTCTAAAAGAAACAAAAAACCTGAAAATTCAATTTATGAAAAATTGAAAACAGTTCATTATTCATTTTCTGTCACTATTGTTTAAATTACATGTAATTAAGATAGATGAATTGACTTATGCAAAAATTCTCTATCATATCAATTTTATAAAGTCAAATTTCACGTATTAAATTATCAAGGCAAAACTTTTCGTAGATAATAGAAAATATAAAATTGTTAGAAAAAATCTATTCATTAATATCTGTTGAATTTCAAGAATAATTATAATATATATATACCGATAGTCATAGGTATAAGCACCACCCAATGAACTTGTTCACATCAGAAATCATTAAATATTCCTTATGAATAAGTATCTTTCATTAACTTGTAACAAGATAATGTTTATTATTTATTTGAATAACGTATAAGTGCATTACAGAATCTATCAAAATTCTTAAGAATTAACATATCGTTAATTAAAATAGCGTTATTACTTGTGACATATGCATTCTGTACTAATTTAATAGCATAATCTATAACACATCACATAATATTAATTATTAATGATTTTCATTTTATCTACAATGTTATCATCATGTAGTAATACCTTATAAAAATCTTTATAAAAAAAATTGTAGGCTGAATCTATTTGTTATTATATAATAAATGTACATTTCGAATTTAAAATTTTAAACCTTTTCCCAACTATCATTCACTTGAAATATGCGCGTACAATGATCAAACCAAATAACTTAGGCAATTGACATTAATCATTTAGAAATAATTGAGATATTAACTCTTATTTTTATTTTTTGCTCACTTAAATCATGAATAAGTTATTGTTAGACCACCATTAGAAACCTGGAAGCACTGGATGACCGTTTCATCCTGGTAGGGGACTCATCAGCAATGCGCATCCACGACTCCTGTACCTCACAGGATTCGAACCCAGGACTTTCAGTCTTGCGCGCGAACACATTACCTCTAGACCACTGGTCCGGCATCCAACGGTGTTAATGTCTAACTGTAATCAATCTACAGATTTTGCGCAATCTCTCATTATTGCCTACACCCGACAGGATTGAGCTCCACTGGTCATGTCTTCTCTCTAGGACTCCAAGAATTTCCTAACGAAACTAGTCGCCAGTGAGCACATTTTACAATTTTTCAATTACAGTTATGGAGATTAGTGTTTTTGCACATTGGAATCATCAATCGATCATTGGTGATCTAACAATGTTTTACTGATGATTGCATTATGCAAAAAACACTCATCTCTATAAGTCTAATTGAAAAAGCTAATCTGTTAGTCAGTGCAATATTATGAATACAACAAGCTAATCGATTATCATAACAATCATAATCTAACAACTACGTGATTATACATAAATTATACACATTAAAAAAATTAATTTTGATTATAAATCAAAGTTAACTGAATTGGATCAGATATTATTGTTTTTTTATTATTGAAAAGAAAAATGAACAAGCCTGTAATTATTACATGTTGACATTGGAAATGTATTCTGAATTTAGTTCTAATGAAATGTCTCATTTTAGTAAAATAGCAATATTAGTAATTTAGGGCGAATAAAAATCAAATTTTTCTATGTTTTACGACTTTGTGTAAGTTGCTTCTTCGGGTGAAGAGAAAACAAATAAATAAAAAAACGAATCAAATTCACAAAAGTTTTAATTATACACAACGAGTAAATCACTAGAAATGCTGAAAATTTCCACGACAGATTTAAGGCAATAAAAGATAGAATAAGTAGTGAGTTAAATCACCTCTGCGTAGGCAATTAAATATTTCAGTGTTCCTTTTTTACGTTCATACATACTAAATAATAATATCAGATGTAAAATGTTGGAATCTAAACTAATATCAAATACAACAGAATATGCAGTTTGATCATAATTTTAGTTATTATCATAAAAATATTTTGGAAAATTGTCTGTGAATCAAAATTGATCTAAATCGGTTCATTAGTTTTGAGTTGCATTCCGAGTACATTTTTAACATGATATATTAAAGACTAAAAGCCATTATAATCGTTAATTCACTTTACTGTGTAGCATTGCAATAAAATTAGGCAATTTTTCACAGTAATTCATTGGCAAACCAAACACTTCAATATCCCTACTTATGATGTTGAATGATAGAAGGTTCGACGTCTCATAATCGACCATTGATTCAATCAAGATTATAAAATTCACCATTCTATTGAGTGTTACCACTGGTCAGAAAGAAAAAAATGTCACTAGTTATGGCAATTTTCTTCTCAAAATATTACATCACTGTCTGTAATAAATAATTCGGGAAAAGTCTTAAAATTTGGTCTGTTTCATCAGTTTTCAATGATGCATATAAATTTTAATGAGAGACAATTGCTTAAAAAGAATAAAATTCACATATTATTAATATGTTGTCGGAGGATAAATGATTCTAGTTTATAGTTTTATAATGAATTGTAATTACATCCTTTTGGTATAGTAATTTTCATTCTGTTCACTTGATGTTATAAAGTTGTTGTGTTTTATAAAAAAGTATTAAATTTTTTGTTCATTTATAGCTAATATAATCTAAAGCATGCGAATTATTGTTGACCAGATTAAGTGACAACAAACAAATTCAATAATTATTCAAATTGTCATTGATAATGTAATGCATTTTTGGAGAATGAGAGGCTTTGAAGTTAAGAATAAATTTCATCACAAAAAATAATAATAAGACGCTATGCAATTATTGAATTCAAAGCTTAAACTCTTCAACAACATGACTCTGTAATGTGGAAGCGCTAGATCTAACAACGAGAATTACGTTTATCAAGACAATTTGAGATCGTCGGGGATGTTGAATCGCCAGAACTCACTTGAAAAATGTCCTAATTTTGGAATTTGCGTTTTCGTGCATAGTCTACTCAGCTGACCTTGAGATTATATTTCCGAATCGGAAAATCCTTGACTGTTATTGGTTGATGGATTGTTTCGGTACACTATTTCTGTGGCTTTCCTGAGGACATTTCTATCATGTATAAATAAACTCGATTTATATGCTTTTCAACCTCGTATTTTCTGGGTACTTGTGGAATACACTTTCTACGCCTTATCGAAATTTCTTGCTATTAGTTAGCAGGGCCGGAGGTATTCGAATCAGGATAGCCGATCGTGTCACTGTATCATTGCTTCGCTCTCGTGTACTGAGTAAGGTGATCTTGTAATAGTTTCAAGGATATCAGTTGAAGAGCCCATTAAGTATATGCTTTATTAGTTGTTTTACATTCTTTAAGTTAAGCAGTAGTCACACTGAATAGATTGCATTAACATTATGAACAATCTTATAAACATCTGCTTTAAATAAATTTGAATGTTTTTCCTACTTCAAATAGGACTTTATTGGGTTGCCAAAAAATGATGATGAAAACTTCTCATCTAACTTATCCAATTCAGAGAATGTAATTAGATGAAAATCATTCAAACTACTTAATTTTCCATATAATTCAATTTTAACTATCCTTATATTAAAAGTTGAAATAATAAACTCGTATAGTACAAGCGTAAAATGTTTCTCCTAATAAACGGCTAAATCAGAATTCAGTTATTTTTATATGGCTAACTATAATCTTCTTCCAGCTTTCTATCCTACTTACTTGTAATAGGTGGTAGAGCATAAGTAACACAATTTTGAGACGCTTTGATCGGTATGTATCCACACATCTTACAAACAAAAATGCAAAACTATCGTTTTGCTAGATGTAAATATTTTTTTAAACAAAATATGAAAGTTATCATTTTAAAAATTATGCATAAATTCAAGCTAGAATCTTGTTATAATAACTGTTATATAAATTATAATGAATTTCCACTATGTACTTGTGTTCATGAATCTATTGAGTATCTATCTCTCGATGTTCAATAGGTTTTCAGTTTCTAGTATTTTTGCATTCATCTAGCCAGTGAATGCTGAATATAAGAGTATAATTATCACTGCAGATTTCATTTCAATCTCTAACTTTCACTTTATTTAGACTTTTTTCAGCCGGTGAGCTGAGTTGAGCAGAGTAGGTATGATATAGCTTTAGATGATTAGAATGAAAATTAAATTTATCTGGAGCATTGATTCACTAAATGAACAAAAAAGAGCAATAAATCATACTTTTCTTGAGAATTGCGAAAGGCTGGCTATCCTCATGCACTACATTCACATAAGAGGTTCAGGTTATGAACATTTTCACTTTATATTTATCTGATCTCATCTAAATCAGTAATAAGTTCACTAGATATTTACTTAAATATAATTTCTAAATATGTTAATTGATTATAAGAATTCGTGCACATATATATACGGAATGAAATTTAGATGTTACGTCTAAACAACCAAGCTCAGTATGTCTTAGTGTTGGATTGAAATTTTAAAGTACAAACACGAGATCCACAAATGTAATCCTGTCATGAGTGAAATATTTATCAAATGACAACGGTGAATAATGATCACGTCATATTATGAATTAACAATAGTTGAACGATTAAAAATTTTGGATTCGCATTCAGTATGTTGGTTGTTGCAAAATCTAAAGGTTATGAGCTCGGTTCCGAATGAAACGATACAGACTTTCTGAACACAGATTTCTTAAGATGGTGGAGAGAATTCTTAGCTCAGCTGGATAATTATGGTGGAGTTTCGTTCATTGATCTGGATGTTTTGACAATGAAGCTTTCATTGTTCGCCTGAACATCACCAGCACAAACCTCAGATCGAAGTGAAGTATTCGAAAATGGCTCGAAGCTTGTCCTGTTGACCTCGGTCTTGATAAGTTGTTATTGATCTTCAACTTGTCGTTGTTTGCGCTCTTATTTTGACTACATCCCCCTTTGATTCGCTTCTTGATCCGACGCTTGTTAAAGAATTCACTGATTGGTCGATAAATTGGACCAACGTTAATGTGTTTGTTGACTGCGGATTGACTTGGATACCCAGCTCCTAAAAATTCTCTAAGATTCTTTGCACTCCCTCTATCCAGTATTTCAACATGGTTCCAATCGAATGTATGTTCATAGTTGTCCGTATGCATTGAAATAAGGAAAGACATGTCATGGCGTTTGATTACTAATTGATGTTCACGTAGACGAAGCTGAAGAGGACGACTTCTTTGTTTGATGTAGTTTTTTTCACAGTTTGAACAGTTTATTTCGCAGATGATGTTCGGTTTTTCTTTTGTCATTTAGTCCTCGGGTTTACATAGGACTGGTTGAAGAGATTCTGTTGGTTTGTGTGTTACGCCTATTCCAAATAACCAAAGTAATCGTGATGTATATGTGGTGTATATATGGTGGGAAGATCCGTTTGTTGGTTCCTATACTTGATTTCGTTTTTGCTGATGTCTTAAGTTGACATTTTTGATAAAGCTGCTTGGATAGCCGTTCTTTTGTAGGATAGTCAACAGATATTTGCCTTCATGCTTGATGTGTGCTACAGTGTGTTTCCGCTTTCGTGAATAAAATTTGTACCCTGTTGATTTTGTGAGTTCTTTGGTTGTTGCTATTGTAGTTGAGCATTATTTCTGTGTGAGTAAGCTTCTGTTATACTTGTGTTTCCAATTTTCCTGTGTCAGTTTTAGTGATCTTCGTGAGTTTATTCAACAATTGTATGAAGGATGTGATGAAGTGAATTTATGAATCCACTAAACGTTTCAATATTCTTGAAATTTCTATTGATAAGTTGTATCCTGAGGTTCCAGAGAGAGATATAATTGGACGTAGTGGAATGTTGGGTTTGTGTAATTTTGACCTCCCGTATAATCGTGGAACAACTGATCCACTGGATTTCATTCTCCACTGATCTTAATTAAAGTCCCTGAGATTTGGTTGTATAATCTTTTAATTGGATTTTTGTCCATTGGTTTATATACAATTTTATCGTCATGCAGTTCCTTGGCTCTCCCGGTATATTCTTCCTTATTCATAATTACTGTTGTGCATTTTCTGTCCACCGGAACTGTGACAATATTTTCCCTAATTTTGAGTTTCCTTAAGGTTTTTCGTTCAAAGGCTGTTAGTTGGATGTTGTCTCTCTTCCGTTGAGTTATTGGTACTAACATTTGTCCTATTTCGTGTTGAGTTTCTTCAATTATCCCGGCAGTTTTGATCTTCCCTTGTAGTGATCCTGGATTCTAATGATGTTCTAGTTAGGATCAGTTTGTCATTTCAACAATGAAATAACTACAATCTCCACAAATCCCTTTCATAAATGATTATTATCTTGTTCTAATAATGTAGTGTATACATAAAAAAAATGCTAATCATAATTAAAATGAAAATGATTCATTTTTTTTCTTTTTAAGTACAGATAGTTTCTCAATTACTGTGAATATAAAGTTCATGAAAACATAGATTACATAGAAGTATTCTTTATCTTAAGTTATATTACATAAACATCACGTCCTCAATTTTCATAACTCAGAATAATAGGAAAGTTCAATTAATTTCAATCTTTATATATTGTTTACTAAATTAAACATGATAATTTACTTCATGACTTTCAGTACATCATTTTATAAGTATTTTTCGAGAGAATGTCAAGTGAAAAATTGATTTTCACCTGATTTTCAATGGCTTTTCAAATGAACTTAGTTTTATTAACAGAGGTGGATCGTGGCTAGCAATGGAAACAAGAACACATCCTTTTTGGGACTAGTGTGTAGCTCGATGTACCTGCATCTCAGAGTTGATGTTCACTTCGAGACTCGAAACCTTCAAGCTTCAAGCGCCATCGCGCTGCCCACTTAACTCCCCAGCTCAGATAGCCACTCGCTTGTGCAATAGGATGTATTAATGTGAAAATTCAAACAACCAATGTAAATGAACTAAAATTAGTTTTCTTTGTCTATCTGACATTTATACATAAAATGTATCAATAGAAGTCAGTAAGTAAAAGTGTCTATCCACAAAACAGTTCAATTAAAGATACACTTATAAAAAAATTTCTAATTTTTACAAACAATCATAAATATCATACCTGTTATAATTAGTTTATAACCATCATAATTCATTTGCCTAGAGCTAGCACAACTCTAATATTTGAAGTAAGAAGTGTTTTATCGAGTCAAAATAAGAATTATGCACGTTCAATTAAGTAATGAATGTTAAAGAGATTAAAACAGGTTTCTTAAATTCGCCTTCTAATTATCACACAAAACATAAATAAAATTTAAAAGATAGAAGACCTACATTTTTTATCAGTTATTCACAAAACTAACTTCATGTATTTCAAAAGATAATTGTTTAACTCAAAGAATAATTAAATAACGAATATAAATTCTTAGTGTAAAACTTTGTTAGTATTTCTATTATTATTATTATTATTATTATAAGTGATTTTTATGTGTAATAAGTTTATCGACGAGTTCCGAAAAAAAAGAATAAATTCAATCTATTCCATAAACAATATTGTTCTTGTTTTAATTAAGATGATTCATTGAACATTGATCAAAAACATTAAAATGCTTCAGAAAATTGGTATTAAACTTTTGAACATGTACTTAATTATTTAGTTTTGTTTAAAATAATTAACTGATTCCATCTAACACATTTATAATGCATAATAAATACTATATTGAACACTATTTTATAAAACCAAAATGTTGATAGATGTGATGCATATTATTGAAAAGTGTCATTGTTTCACACTAACTCATCAATGCATAGTTTGTTCTTTCTACCTGTTAACTACTGTCAGTAATTTTTTTTCAGTATTTTAAAGAAACATTAATCTTTAAAAATTTAACTCAAATTTATTTTCATTCAATGAAATTTAGTAATACGACATGACTTCTATTTAATATTTTTGTAAATTTACCAAACGAATTGTATATCTATTACCTTGAAATTTGATCTCAATCAAAGGTCATTATTTTCAAACAAACAAAAAGAACAGTAATCATATATCAATATATATTGGATTCATATCGTTTTTAGATTTAGTGCAAACAGTATTATTAGTGGTAATCATAATAATAATAATACTGTTCAATGTTATTTTAAGCATAATTTGATGACAGAATAAATAGTATCACGCCAGATAGACATTGAATCCATGGGGAAATCGTATTTCATCTATAAAGTTGTCATATGCTTATTTTTAGTTGAATTTCAAAGGCATTTATAATTAATATTGTCTTAAGAGAAAATTCACATGATGTTTGTGAGAGAACAAATAGAATAAGGAAATTAAGGTCAACATTTTATCTTATTTCAACTTGTTTTTTTTTAAAAAAAAACTTATTCTAACTGTTAGATACCTATTAAATAGTTTTAGTTTTACTCGCATTATATTACTGGGATAGTTGTGCACATAGAGGGCTTTCATTTACAACTTTGCAAAAAAAGACAAGATTTTTCAAGTCTTTATAAGGAGACATTGTATTGATAAAACAAAATGCATAGTCCCGCCAAAAATCGTCGAAATAATATTTAAATGAATGCAAAAGTACTCTAACTGCTCATTTAAGGTTGATTGCAAATTCATTGTATTTCATGCATTAACTGAATAAGAACTGGTTACTTTCTTAGCTTGCCCCTAAAGTTCAGTCTCAAGTAAATTGTATTAGCTATACACTAAGGAATAATAAGTCTTTTTGTAAATATGCGTATAGACAGTTTAAAATATATATCCGTAACTAGACGAAAACTCATTGACTTGTAAAGTTGATCAGTTAATGCAGTTACATACAGACAATGTTAAGACTATGTCGAGATTTTTTTTACTTTTTTCTCGGAAAACTACCATACACATTCAGATATTTTCTATTGCAATAATGTACTTTTCTACGTCAACATGTTGCACACGACGTCGACATGGTTATCGAGAAAGATAATGAATGCTTCATAATGAAATCAGCCACCTTTTAAAATTCAACTATCATTCTTCTCTATCATGTGAACATGGTGAATTAATAGTACATTTTCGAGTGACGGGGGGCCTAATTCTCACTCCTTATTTATTTTCATTGTAGAATAAAAGAGTGATCATTTTGAATGTCATTTTATTTGACTGATAAATTTACTATTCACTCTCATAAAACGATCACGTTCTTATACAACATTTCTAATTCTTGTACGGAATGAAAAATTTGTCAAAGAAATAGGATTAACTTCTTGTGTAAAGTAAAATATTTCTACTTGTTTTCTCTTAACAGTTTTTATAAGTAGATGATAAAAAGTAAGTTTCAAAAAACTAATCTGATGATAGAATTCAATAGTTTCGATAGATGGGTATAGTGGAAATGTATTTGATTTTGAAGTGGTATTCACCATGATCAATAAAGCTTACCAATAAAATGGTCGTCATCAATGGGATAAGTTGATTGTCTCCTTATAGAATCAATTTAGTGAAGTTAAAAAAATTATGTTGTACCATTAGATACTACTGACTTAGTAGTCTAGTGATTAAGCTCTTACCTTAAGATCTCTAAGTCTTAAGTTCGACTACCTGGCTAGGTTCTTTTCGGTAACGATCAGTTTGTTCCCATTGTACCACTATTGATTTCAATGAGTAACGAATATCACCTACATATGAGTTGGCAATAACAAATTAGATAATCTAAAGCTCAACTATTCATGACAGGGTAAATAGATTTTTTATATCCTAAAGGATATGTTAGCGTCTATTTAATTTTACTCATAGTAATAGTAAGTGTTTACAAGATTCATAGTTCAACACGTCCATGACACAAATTCATGGAATCTAATATCAAGGTTATCGTGTGGAAACATGCTCTAAATAATAACCTCTTATCCAGCATTCTTGATGTCATCACTATTATACTCAAGTAGCTAGTTAGAACTGACATATTTTTAACAATCAAACTCTGTGAACCAATATCAAAACCTAAATGATGAATTAAGTACCTTGACCTTATCGTTATCTGACTGAAGAAAGACAATAATCAATACAAGAGATTTTTCTCAAACACGGTTAGTTATACATTTCTGTTATGTTCGTTCACTTGTTCTTGATAACTTCATGATTTGAATTTAGAACTGACTAACTTTTATTAATTGCGAATATAATCAAACTTTTATATTTGGTAAAAATAATTATCTTAACCTAGGTAAAACGCCATTTTTTCTTTAAACGCAATTGCTTACATAAATAAATGAGCAGGAAGTGTACTGATTGATTTTGTTAAACCCAAACCTAGAGTTTATGATGAGTTTCACTGAAAAAAATATTCAACAATTTTACTGAGATAAAAATTTTTATTATTTGAAATATGATCAACACTTTTCAACGAATACCACTTATATTAATTTCTCATTTTTAATACAATGTCATTTAGATACTTTTTCCACACCTTCAAAATGAAAAGATTTATAGATTCTTGTAATTTAATTAGCTGAGATAAATAATTTAGGTCACTTAACAATCCCAATAGACTAGAAAACTGTAATGTTTCTGAAACACACCCTCAGAATTTGTCTTCTAATCAAACAGAGTATTTTGTTTTCACTCCAGTTACTGTAAACTCGATTAGAAAAAGGAACTCTCTATGTATGTAGTATATCATTGAATAAGAAGACAATGAAGTTTGTTTTTTTATAAAGGACAAATATTGAATTTAAATTGAAAGTTGATAAAAACAAAAATGAACGTTAACAGTTTATTTACACTGTAAATATCCAATGCATTACTTGAATTCACATTTTATTTATTGTACATATTCTCATATGATGTAAAAATGTCTCCAGTCAATAGTCTATACTTCTCTATGAGAAAATTGTTTCACGAAATGAGATAACAATCAATAATTAGCTCAATATTTCATAAGATGAATGAAATTAATATTACACTTTAAACAAAACAAAAATGATGACATTTGATTGAGATATTTGACATAATTGATTCTGTCTAAAGATAAATTTCATCATCAACTGACATCACCATTAGAAGAATATTATGCAATCGCTAGATAATAGCGATTGAATTCTATTGAATAAATTACAGTATGGCCTCTATTCTAAGTGTCTTGATATCGCGTGCTTTGTGTAAATGTCAGAAATATTTATTATAATACTAAATCGCTCTCTCTCTCTCTCTTCATTAGGAAGGAAGGTTTAACGGACTGTTTATCAGCTTAAAAATATTTGACTTAATTCATTATCTACACAATTACGATACACGCATACATTTTTATTATTTTTTTTACGCCACTAGTTCATGTCACAAATTACATACTTTTGTTACCCTTCACACACGAATCACATTTCAAGGTCTCACAAAGAATCATCTTCACAGAAAATGACATGACATTGACATTGACAAGTTCACACCCATTATGATTACAGTAAAAGTATTTTGTCTTGTTTCCTTCTTACTAATTAAGTTAATTTATTTCGGTTATTTATAAGTGAATTGCATCAAATCATGCAACATCAGAAATACAAATTTCTGCTCATTAGGAGGGAAATCAACAAAATTATAATTATTTTTTACTTTAATTTAAAAAACGATTAGTCTCACCGTGGATTTGTGTATTTAAACTAACGAATTTTCAAGTAGTTTTTAAGTTGTCGCTCATCAAGTATTTACGAACTACTTCTTGATCGAAAAACCACTGTCTTATACTTCATTACATTTCACAAGTTCTTCTATTTTCAGTGTAGTGTAGAAAAAATCTACGACGTAAATAGTTTACCTCATTAAAAAAATGCAAATATTACAAGTTAATAAAACAGTTTGAAATAGGAGTGTTTTTAAAATGCTTCGACTAATAAGGTAGTTGTTCGGTTGTTAAACCGTGGTTAAATCCTTTGGAGTGTAAGGGAAAGAAAAGACAACCAAAAGACCGTTATTTTGTAATTTCACTGAATCTACTAGCAAGTAAACACCCGTTTTGAAAAATTTGGCGAGTTGATGTAATAATGGCTGTAGCACTGAGTATGGTACCTATGCTGGATATACATACCTTTTACATTCTGAATGAATAACCAAATTACAATACCTGAATGGAATTTAAGTATGTATAATATAAACATCGGACAAGGAGAAAAAAAAGAAAACGGCAAGAGATTCGCAAATCTATATTCATTCAACAAATTGCTTGTTGGCAGCACAATATTCCCACACAAACGCATACGTACAGCCACATTACTTTCACTGGATCACACTATCGAGAACCAAATCGACGTCAATTAAAAGTTCAGAAAGACATTGGAGGACATTGGACCAACAGACCGGCTGACATAGTTCCAGCTCACCACTTGGTAGTGAAATGAAACGGAACTTAAAGAAGCACTAAACAACTGGACAAACTGCATAGCAAAAGTTGAATGTAGCCTTTCCTTGGGATACCGGTAAATTCAACAAGCTTAAGACAGCTCTCAGCCTTGCTTGATTTATTCGATGAGGGGGAAACGGCCATGGAGATTAATTGGAAAGGGATAAAGAAGGCAATGACTTTAACATGGCAGGAGATTATGGGCCAAAAGGAACACCATCACAAGGAATGGATTTCTGTTAATGCTGTGGATAGGAAACAGGAAGGAAAGAATGGGAATACAGCAGTCAGTAACAGCCTAACACCTGCAAGGGAAGTGTAATCCCATCTGACTTGTCTAAATTTATAAGAAAGGACGAAAGTCCTCTTGTGAAAATCACAGAGGAATAAGTCTAATTAATATAGTATCGAAAATATTGACCTCAGTAATACTTCGACGCCTAAAGAAACCTTGTGAAGAGCAGACTAGAGAAAACCAGGCTGGTTTTCCATCTGGACGTGGATATACAGACCAAATATTCACGCTATAACAGGTCCAAGAACAAAGACGCACATTTAGTCGTCCGACAATAGTTGTCTTCCTGGACCTTAAATCGGCATTTGACTCTGTGGATCGTGAGGTTCTGTGGCAGTTTCTGTCGTTAAAAGTTGTACCAGAGAAGTACAATAACCTTACACAGGTTCTCTACTTGAACACCACTGGTCGAGTGAGAGCCAATCGCGAACTGTCATTGGAATTGATTACTTCAAGTGGTGTCCGTCAAAGCTGTCTACTCTCCCCATTCTTGTTTAACTTTGTCGTAGATATGCTTCTAGATATAAAATTATCATTACCTGAATCTTCAGGAGTAGACCTCCAACCAGAAAAAACGCTTGCTGACTTAGAAAATACTGATGATATAGTTCGATTCGGTGAAGACGCTGACGAAACGCAGACTCTTCTGACTACCATAAGCAACAATCTAAGCATATTCAGGATGTGGTTCACCCCTTAGAAATGTAAAATGTTCCTTCAAGATTAGGTTGCATCGGTGCCTCAACTAGTGATAGGAAGTAAAGCAGTTGAGCTTATCGACCGCTTCACTTATCTGGTGAGTCTCATCAGTGCTGATGGCCTAGTGACTGACGAAATCTAAGCAGAATGTTCGATTGGCCTTTGCCAACTTGTGTCACATATGGCGCAGGCGAGACATCCGTTTGCTAACCAAAGGTCGAGTGTACTGCGCAGCAGTTCGCTCCGTCCTCCTATATGGATGCGAAACACGGTCAGTTAGAGTAGAGGACATTCGTAGGTTATCAATATTCGATTATAGATGTCTTTGAAGTATTGCTCGTATTTCCTGGGACAACCAAGTAAGCAATTTTGTTGTTAAGAAACGAGTATTAGGTAAGGATGACAGATCGATTAATGGAGTATTGAAACTTCATCAGTTGAGGTGGTTGTGTCAAGTGTTACGTATGCCCAACCACAGACTGCCTCAACGAGCTAGCTATGTTTTGTGGCGTGGGAGTAGGTCTGAAGAAATCTAGGAGTGGCCAAACCAAAACATCGCAGAAATCCATGAAATCACTAATAACCGGCTTGAGTCATGTTGGTAGATGTAGGCTAGCTGGTTGGGGTCCGTGAGACGAATGTCACCAGTGGTTAGAGACCTTGAACCACATGGCTCGGAATCGTTTGTAATGCCGCAGGTGCATTTATTCATTGTGTTATCTCAAATTCTAACCTCCTGAATTACTCATCGTCTCCATCTTTTTCTTACTAAAGTTATCTACTTTTCAAATCATATCCTCGACCCCTAATCTTCTCAATTACTGCTAATGCTTCTTCTATCGCTACCACTATTGCATTTGAATTGACAGTTGCGTCTCTGGGCTAATGCGGCATGGCAACTTGAACTGCTGTACTCACGTACGAAGTTCTACGTTGTAACTGACTGACTGAGAGAAAGCGAAGGTTCAAGCTGAATATACAGAAGCAAACAACCGAGTGAAAAAGAGTATTAGAACTGATAAACGGAAACATGTAGAAGACCTAACAACAACCGAATGAAAGATTCGGTAGTTGCCCAACTTCGAGATCAGCAGGCTGGATACCGTAAGTATCAATCATATACTTACCAAATCGCGAAATTACGAACCATTGTTGAACAATCAGTTAGATGAAACTCATCTCTATAAATCAGCTTTCTTGATCGTGAGAAAGCCTTTAAAAGAAGGAGGATCCTTCGATACTACGATGTACCTAAGAAGTCAACACTATACGGAATTTATATTATAGACAAAACTACGAAATCGTACACGGAGGACAGCTCACAGACTGACTCCAAGTGAAGACGGGTGTCAGACCGGGTTGTTAACTCGCAAATTTTCTCTTTCTGCTGGTGTCACCTGGATTATGATGACCTCCACATTTCGGGGGACACAAGGGACAGCTCAGATACATTTGAACGATTTGAACTTTGCAGATGACATCGCTCTTCTATCTCACATGCTGCAATAAGTACACATGAAGACAACTAGTGTAGCAGTAGGCCCCAACAAACATAAGGGAAAAAGTAAGATCACTAAGTACAACACAGAGAATAACAACCACATCATACTTGATTGCAAAGCTTTGAAAGATATGGAAACCCCTACATATCTGAGTAGCATCCTTGGTGGGCAATGTGAAGACATGGATTAGCAAAGCAAGAGTAGCATGTCTACAATTGGAGAACATCTACAACCCAAAACAACTACCAACCAACACCAATGTCAGAATTTTCAATACGAACGTCAAGACAGTTCTATTGTATAGAGTGGAAATTTCGAGAACAACGCAAGCCATCATCCACAAGATACAGGTATTTGTTGAAGGTTGTCTACGCAAGATACGCCTGATCCGTTGGACAGACACCACTAGCAACAACCTACTGTGGAAGAGAATAAAGCAGATTCTAGCTGAAGAAGAAATCAGGAATAAGAACTAGAGGTGGATAGGACACAGATTGAGGAGAGCACCCAACTGCGTCACAAGGCAAGCCCTAACTTGGAATCCTCAGGGTCAAGGGAAAAGTGCAAGACCGACAAACATAGTACACTGGAAATTGAAGGCGCATATGAAAATGATGAATAGCGATTGGGAACAACTGGAAAGATGAGCGCAGGCTAGAGTTGGTTGGAGAATGCTGATTGGCGGCCTATGCTTGATTAGGCTTAACATGTGTAATATGTAAGTAATTAAATGCAATTAATTAGGCACTATCAATTCGAATACAATATACAGAAAAATTTCCTGTTCATTGGCAGATATCATTTGTTTTTAATGTGTTAGTGTTGTTGTTTGAAAATTATTTAGTTCAAAATGATCAAGTTTTATTTCCATTGTTCATCAAGTAAAGTTGTATCGCTTCATTTATCTGGTCATAATATTGAATTTTTCCTTGAAATAATCTCTTGTATTTTACTTAATCATCAGTTCTATCCACACTTACTGCAAAAGATTTTGTACAAAACTAGTTGATATTCTTAATATAAAAGCAATTTATCTTTTTACAAATTATGATAAATATCGTTTAGATTGCATAAATTTTAAGAGAGAATCTAAAAATATCTATTCAATACACAGTTAGCTGATATTTATCTCACATATTTCTTTGTTTACTTATAGTATATTATTATCTGACTGACTATGTTATGCAACGTTTTTAGTTTTTGAATCAATCAAGGTTAGATTTTCTGTCATGCTGTAATTAATAGCATTTTCTTCCAGTCACCTGTTTTATGACAATCCTGTGATTTAGATAATAGACAACACACAAAAAATTCATTATTTCTAATGTATTATTTATCAAGTTTTCCTTTCAATGATTTGCATCAATCAGGTACAGTCAAATATTCATTTCAATATACAATAGATTTTATGAGATGTTACTGTCTCATTGAAATGGTTCCTTTAAGAATAAACACATAGGTCGTCACACTGACAATCATTAACGAGTAAATCAGTTAGGCTTGGTTTATCTACTATTCACATTCAACAAATTAATAAGCCAGTGACTAAATTACAACCTCATAAATAAAACTCATTTCACACAAAGTATTGTACAAACATTATTTTATCATAAGTATAGTGAATCATAATACTACTATCTTGATTCAAAAGAAATGTTTATTAAAATATCTCAACTTGTTTTCATACTCAATGGGATATTTAAAATTACAATTAGCTCGTAGATGTTTTAATCTGATCTACTAAAGCGATTTAAACTGGACAAAATTTAATTTATAGGTAGAAAAAAAATTTGTTTGACATATTTTATACACCAATCGTCTAAGTTGAAAAAAAAATTCACTTTATGGAGATTTGAACACTAAGCTCTATGAAATGTTTCCAGAAAATTCATGAAATATTGAGAATTGTTCACGTGATGAATGAAGTCACTGAGTAAAATGGTTCTTTTTATGAATTTTCAAAGTTATATCAAAACTAGAAAAGTGCTTATCTTGTATGTATTGTATATTAAAAACTGAATTCATATATTAATTTAATTTTTTTATATTATATAAATCTACCCTGTATTGCCAAGGGCAATTTTACATTGGTTTTCAGGAGAACTAAAGAGACTGCACACGTTTTACCATTTCTACATTAACAGTTCGACTCAATCCTGTGGTGCAACCACACAGGTACCTGATACCCTGGTGGAACATTCACACCATTTCATATACACAAAATGGTATATATATTTCCGATTAATGATCGCGTCAATCAATATGCATCGCATGAACAGGCCATTTCGACCCATTCCGCTTACATGACTGTCAAACTCATTATTATTAGCAATGGTGATATGTAATACAGCACCCCGATGACAATGGCCCTAGGGAATGTTGCGAAACAACCACCTATATCAATGAAATTGGTCCCCCTGCTGACCGATTTTGTATATGGACTGTTAACAATGCTTACCAAAGCAAAGCAAAGCCATCCAGAATATTCACAGCGAACCTTTAGTCTCATAGAAGACCTTCAGCTCTATATAGCAGTATAGCATATGATGTACACATATATGTCGTAGTATAGTAGAAGAGGCATCACAGCTTGATGCAAATAGGCCAAAACACTCCAATTACCCTTTGTCTCATGTCGGGCGTTGATTTTTTCGCGTTTCCGAAATCTTCATTTTTCGACCATATGAGACCTGAGTTAGGGGTAGTATCCCTATATTAATTTATAGACAGTATATTTTTGTAGTTTCTTATTACAATTTCTGCAACAAAACATGACAATATTATTCAATCATATTATTTATTTCCTCATTTTGTTTAGATGAAAAAGTACTCGTTTCTTCGAATTATTCAATTATTCACTTCCTATCAAATCTTCTGTTTACTTTACATCTGTGCACATGGATTCAATCGTTGTTCTACCATTGTAAACAATGATGGCTTACCAATAGTGATATGTGATCATGAAAGAAGATTGAAGACACAATCAAATATGGAGTCTTACGATGATGAACAAAATGAATTAATGCCAGAATCAGATTATACAAATGAACCAGTTCGATTACAACAATTAGCTGATTACTTAGTTCCTACAAAGAAAGCTTTTGTACGTTTAGGAAAGCGAGGATTTGTTCGAATCGGTAAACGTGGATTTGTACGAATTGGACGTTAAGATGATTACATTAATAGCTGTGACCGAAAATAAAGAGACATGGGATTTTTTTTTCTAATTAACGAATCATTCAGAAATTTTGGTGTCAAATCTAAAATAATTGTTGTAATTTTCAGGCTATTGAAATGAATTCAGTAGTCAACTGTTTCAATAAAAAACTTTCAAAAATATTTTAATGATACTGTATAATAATAATTTCATCCTCTGAGAATTGTTTAAGGTCATTAAGCCAATTGTTAATAAATCACTAACTTAACGCTCTAAACTTTTCACATAAACAATGTGGTAAACTCAAATGATCTAAAGCATTCGTTTGTATTCCTTGAGCTATATTCTAATTGATTAGAGTTGATCCGAGTAACTTCCCAGTTCTGCTCTTGCAGTCAAACCTATACACTAATGATACTTGTGTAGTAATATTTTTGGGTTAGATTAATATTCAGTACATCACTGTCAATTTATCCAACTAATCTATTGAATATTTGTCACACAGAATACAGTCAGTTATTGGTTGATAAACAATGGATCAAGTGAATGACAGTTAAATTACAAGAGTTTAATCGAAATGTTAAATGACGGCTATTTTTGAAATAAGAAAACTTTGCATAAAATCGATAAGAACTAACGCACAGAAATAGAACACTTAATTTTGAATATGATTAATGACGATATTATCAACTCTAATCTCTGAATATTTGAAAAACAATTGCATAATTAAGCATCACGATTTATAATCAAAACTAAAGATAACTTGAACGGACAGATATTTTTATAAACATTTCAATACATTGTACATGTAAGTATAATTATCGCAAATTTATTTCCATACGCTTTCTAATTGACGGAGAAAACAGTGTTTGAAAAAAAATCACTGTCACTATAGGCTTAAAATTGAACAATATAAGTTACAACGTCCTATCTTCTAGGGTAACTTTTGAAGTTCCTTGTTGAGTACATTTGATAAAGTATAAGGTGTCTTCAAACTGCATAATATCAGAATTTGGATGTCCAGAATAAAAAAAGTTTCTCAACGAGAGACTGCAGTCTAATTACCTGACAATATTCAATGATTTCTATACCAAACATTTGAAGAAGCCAATTTTATGTTACAAATCATGTTTCACTTATCAAAAACTACTTTATTCAAGTATTTTTAGAATATCCTAGAACTTTTATATCTCTTGTTAGCAAGGACTAGGATTTAATTGCCTTCAAAAGAGTTCCGAACTATCGCTTACTCTAACCCGAAAGGATGTTAGGAAGAAAAATCGATCAATAAAATACTAACTTAATTATTTACGCCAGTGACCACTAAATCAGCATTGGCAGCTGTGGAGGAGGATATTTGATATAATTCCTAAACGTTGTATACTGGTCGTCCTGATAACCGTTACTAGATAACGCCCAATGGTGTATACAATTCAGAAGACGAATACAAAGCGTTGAATAGGTTTATTATCGCATCACACAGATCACAAAACACCAGGTATATGAAACGAAACTGAAATTATATGCGAATGCCGACGAACGAATGAATAGGATTCAAATGTACATATTTATTGGAAAATGAATGAGTCACCAAATCATTTAAGCGAGTAATATTAAAGCTAGCAGAATATGTGAGTAGGCTTTAAAGAGTTGTTGCTGTTTAAATGACTGTCTGTTAAATAAGTAGAAGGGCTTAACCAAATTGAATGTAAACAAACTCAAATGTATGTGGAGTTGTTTTGATAGCTATCCACTGCGAAGTGTTAAATTTGACGTAACGGAAAATATCGAATTTTAAGAAATTAGGAAATAAGATAGAACTATCATGTAAGTTATTACATGTTCGTGTAAACTTGAATTCGTTTATGCCTGTGAGGCCAGATAAAATAATAATCTAAGATCAAAGGAATACGGTAATGCTTTTAGAAGTTTATACACCTTGACATCGGAATATTCAAAATATGTCAAATATAACCATCATTGAGATAAATTTTTCGATGAGTATATACGAAAAGAAGAAATTTTATATTCGAAACTTCGAAAGAAATTCTTAATTCAAAGTCGTAACTACATATTGTTGCGGCCAATCTGACTCTTCGACCATATCTAGTTGTTGCTGGACTGTTTTTCTTCGTTGCAGTCACTGATGATTGGAACTCGCGTTTCGGTGATTCGATGATTTTCAAAGGATCTGTGCCTACTGGCTGATCATCAACTTCGATAAAAGCTGGTTTGACTCAGTCGATGCTAATTACACTCACTTTTCCAGCTTTATTTACCATAATAGTTTTATCGTTTCTTTTAATAACTATAAATGGACCATCGTAGGCCGGTTGTAGGGGACGTTGCACATTATCCTCTTTGTTAAACACATAAGTAATGTTGCTTAGTTGCTTTGGTATGTATATCCGACGGTGATGTTGCCTCGGAAGCATTATTCTTAGATCACTCATGTACTGTTTTAGACGTTGTACATAGTTGGCTATATTAGTTGGAACACTTTTACCTGAGATAGAAAAGTCTCCTGGTAGATGCAAAGTAGTTCCATGAACCAACGCTGCTGAAAAACATACTATATATTGTTCAAATGTCGATCTTAAACTCAAAATGACTAGTGGAAGCTTGCTGGCCCAATCATTGTTGCCAATAACAGCCGTGAGGGAGAATAAGTAGTCGGTGTAATCTCTGTACCATACCATTCGCCATCGGATGGTAGCATGTTGTGAGAATGCGTTCGATTCCGAGGAGTTCTGTGAGTTGTTGGAAGAAGTGACATTTGAACTGAACTCCTCTATCGTTTGTAATAGTAGCCAGCACTCTAATAAGATCCCATGCTCAACACTCCTTTATCTAGGTTTGCTATCGGCAGTTATCCTAAAACGGCTTCAGATGGAGTTTGATCAATAAAATAAAATGCGCTATCTTTTTATCACGACGATACAATTTAAGTGCAAAATATTTAACACAAAATCAAATCTAATCGAGAAAATGTTGAATCGTAAGTGTCCACTCAACACAAGTTTCGTGTCAAAGCTTAATTTCTGCACTAGGTTAACTAATTAATGAGCTGTCATATTCTTGTTCAATTCTGACATTTGACCATGTTTACTTAGTGTTCATATCTTGTATTATGAACAGATTATTTCATCACATGGAATACCTAATCTTTTGGCTAGCTGACTTGTCGTTTAGGGGCTTACATCAGTAATTTAATCTCGTGAACACTCACGACTCAGTCATACTTCGTATCATGACGTTACAGCACTCAATCAGATTAGAATCTTGTTAGTTGAAAAAAATAATTAATAACTGAGAAACTTTCAAATTTTCAAATCAACACTTTGCTGCTCGAAGTGCATTATGTTATTTAGCACAGACCTATCTATTAAAGATTAGGAGTTGACTATCAAGCGGCTTTCGGATTGTGAAAAATGAGTATATAATGTATTGATCGATGCGTGATGGTATGTACCGTTATAATGTGATTGAATGATACTAGTTCCAGATTCATAATAATTGACTTAAGCTTCGAAATGAACTGGTATCAGAAGACAAAACAGCCATCCAACAGAGGAGATTTTTCTGTTAATTAAAATAACATGCTTACAATAAAAAAATATTAATAGAAAATAAACCTAGACAGATGCCGCAAATGATTGGACACTATCACGTTTAAAGATCATTCACTCAGTCAGTTGCAACGTAGAACTTCGTACGTGAGTACATCAATTCAAGTTGCAATACCACATTAGCACAGAGACATAATTGTCAATTCAAATCCCATAATGAGCACATTAATAAGCTTACTCTCTATAGGAGATATATGGATGATATTTTAATTATATGTGATAAAGAACTTAACGTCTCTCAGTTACTGGAAAACTTCAATAGTCTTCAGAATGACATTGTACTAACTCATGAACCAGAAAATAATAATCGATTGCCTTTTTTAGACATATTGTTGAGCCGAAGAGATAATGGAACTATAAAGCGATCTGTTTATAGAAAGCCGACGTGGACTGGACAGTACCTAAATTTCAGCAGTTTTTGTCCACTGCATTATAAGCGAGGTTTGGTAAAATGCCTCTTCAATAGGGCACAAAGGATTTGCACCACGGATACATTTGAAGAAGATGCAAAATTCTTAACTGAAGTATTGATTTCAAATGGCTATCCGCTAAAGTTCATCAATAGATGTAGAAATCAGATAAGACAAAAGCAAGTTTTTGATTCTGCTGAGAAGAAAAAGGTTTATATCACTTTACCATTTAGAGGTGAAGCAAATGGTCTAATAATAAGACAGAGACTGAAAGCAGCCATAGAGAAAACATACAACGCTGCTAAACTGATTATCATTGAAAAGACCAAGTCCATGATTTCGCATATACCTAAACGTTGCTCTAATGATTACATCACATCCCATTGTATCTATCAATTTACATGTTTTTGTGGACACACATACATAGGGAGGAGTAATCGGACTTTGCAATCAAGGGTTGTGGAACATGTACCTAAGTGGCTTCAAAGTCAGTTAACGTCAGATGAGCCGATTAGTGTTGGAAATAGAAAACCATGTTCATCGATCGCCAAACACAATTAAGATAGGGCATAAGATTGACATCAAGACAGCCTTCAAAACATTGTATAGAAATGTTGAAGGACGAATTTTGAGATTTATGGAGGCCTTGGCTATTAGAAAATTAAAACTCCCCTTATGTGTGCAGAAACAGTTTGTGATAACCTTGAATTTACCTTGGTAATCTTTAAGCCTAGGGTAATGTGACAATTTTCCTACCCCTTCTTATTCTTTTCATATTACGTTAATTTTCTCTCTCCTTTATTTACAATTATCACCCTATGTCTATTTGAACTTTTATTTAATTAACCTTTTATTCATCTTCATATAAAAATGCCTTGACAAGTAAATATGTGTGACCAGATTGTTCGGAATGTATATTGAAGATATTTTTTAAAAATAAATATTTCAACTGTAGTAAAAAACAGAAAACAAAACTAGAATAGGTAAAAAGATAAAAGTTCAGATGAAATGAATTGAATAAACAAATTAAATGGTTATATTTAAGTAATAATACTGATAACATTTTGATGTTTCACTTAATCAGTACAGATTGTTCTTTATTGATAGGCAAGGATTTTATTACAAATGTTAGAACAGTAAAAT
Organism: Schistosoma turkestanicum; assembly: GCA_944470395.2. Lineage (NCBI taxonomy): Eukaryota > Metazoa > Platyhelminthes > Trematoda > Strigeidida > Schistosomatidae > Schistosoma > Schistosoma turkestanicum. The sequence continues at coordinate 29,580,749 of OX103974.1, forward strand.
CCGATTGTTATAAGTTGTATATACACAATATAACAGCGTTTAATGTTAAATTAAAATTAGAGGAAATGTTTAAATGTTGTTAGAATTTCTTTCACGTCAACTACAACTAGTTAAATGAATAATCATATTGTTTAAATCGACTGTTAATCATCAATTAATACTACTATTATTATTAGTAGTAGTAGTATAAAACACAATATTAATTAGTGTTGAATAATCACATGTTGTAAAATATAATCATTGGTTATAATGATGATATAATAAAACAAACCTCTAATTTAAATTTTGTTATAACTAGTTTTGTAATAATTATGTGAGTACTAGTTGTGTGGATAGTTTGAAAATATACTCATAATAACTTCTTTTCAGATTATTAGATTTCTAGATATATACATATAAATATATATTCGACAAAAAGCATGACTTATATATACATTAAGTTTGAACTAAAAATGTTAGACGACTTACTGTAAATTCATATTCAATGTGGAATCATTATGCACTATTTATGAAACATCCAATACACAGAACTGCTAGCAGTAAAAAAAAGTACCAAACAGATGTTTTTCCCTAGTCTAAAACTCCTCAAATCAGTACAAACACGCACGGATTTATATGACGTCAAATCTAAAATCCTAAAATGTTGAGTTGAGCACGATACCACTTGATTCATTAACCAGAAATACCATGATTCATATATTTCGACTTCATTTAATTCGTGTTACAGTGATATTCGATTGATATCATCATTGAGTTACTGTTTCAACTTGGTTGGAGGACCTGAGGATTCTGGGTTAGATTCCTAGAGAGGTTAATACCGAGTATTGTTGAAAAGCTCTATACTAGCATTAAATGGCTGTTCGGATTTCATGACTTTCAATTACACTCTAGCGAAAGTCACTCCTTAATATCACTTAAATTTACTATTATTAAGAAGTATGTCAAGATAGTTCTACTGTATGGAGCAGAAACTTGGAGAACTACCAAAGCCATCATCCACAAGATACAAGTATTTATGAGCAGTTATCTACGCACAATACTTCGGATTCGTTGGCCAGACATGATCAGCAACAACGTAATGTGGGAGAAAACAAACCAGGTTCCAGTGGAGGAAGCGGTGGAAGTGGATGGGGCATACACTACGAAAAGCACCCAACTGCGTCATAAGACAAGCGCTCACATAGAACCCTCAAGGCCAAAGGAAAAGAGGAAAGCCAAGGAACACATTACGCCGAGAAATAGAGAAAGATATGAGAAGAATGAACAAAAATTGGACAGAACTAGAAAGGGAAGCCGAGGACAGAGTTAGTTGGAGAAAACTGGTGGGCGGCCCATGCTCCATCGGGGGTAACAAGCGTAAGTAATTAAGTAAGTAAGAAGTATAAGACCTGTATTCGATAATTTATTTTGACACTTCAAATGGAATTGAATTTCTTTTGTCACTTAAATTTTTTTCTTTTCATCATTAATATACATGAAATTTATCTGCACAGTACGAAACTGGTCGATCACAAATGGGCAGTAATAACAATAAATAATAATAATAATAATCAATCAATCAATCATAAAATGAACACTTTGGGAAAATCGGTTGTAGTTACAAAAAATCATTATTAGTTTTATTAGATAAACCACTCGGTTAATAAAAATCAGTTAATTAGAGACTCGACTTCTGTTATTCTGGATAAAGCAGTACAACTATTTTCAACATTTTGATCTGACTTTTTTTCTTATAGATAATACCAATTGAAGTGTAATGGTCTATTTACCTCATTTTAGATGATGTTGAAATGAACTGCCTAGCTGTGAATTTCTCATTCTCATCCTCAATAATATAAGTCGTGCCAGTATACATTTTAGAAAACAAAAAACAACTGAAACTATATGCGACTGTTTATGCTAAATCATATATCTATGTTAATTATATTGTGCTCGATTCTTATAACACTAACGAAATGCTGTGATATAAAACAAATAATTGCTAATCTGATTGACTTAGGACAAAAAGATTTGGTCTATGCCTAAAGTATATTTTCTGTACGAAAATTACCATCTTATTTTAAATGAGTTAATAACGATTACAATAGGAAATTTGAATTTGCTAAGCGGAATAACTTTGTAAAAGTCACATTTATGGAATTTCCAAAAAGGGTTAATCATAATGAGAATCAAATGTGCCAAGGTTAAGTAAATATGACTTAGAGTGAATATTCATTCGAATAGAAAATGTATTCTGAAATGTGGATCCACAAATCCTGAGTTTTTTTTTTGCTACTTTTTTTTAAAAAATAATCAGGCGACCGAATCATATTATACGTGATTTAATGAGTATTAGGTATTCTTGCACTTAAACAAATTAGAATATAGATATATGCCCTGTTTGGACTGCTGTCATATAGTGTTATTTCATCAGCCTATTAACCAACGCATACATGGACAAGCATAAAAACAACATGAGATCCTTTGTACAACTACTTAAAGCTTCATAACAGAATAAAAGATACACCAATCTACACTCAGATAGATGAATTCCTGTACCGAGACATTTTTTCTTGCTCTAATGACAGAAGTCAATAATCAATTGAGACCAATTTATAAACCATATGAGATTTCTGTGTGCATTAAAGTTTCAACTAACAAAACGATTGATTAATTAAATGGGTCAACCTCGTATACTCGTTGACTGGACAATATAACGATGTCCGAAACTTTCTAATTCATTAAATATTTCTGTTGATGAGTAAGTACCCCGGAGAACGACACGCCCAAAAACTGCAATACCATGCATATCTACCAAAACTCAATCAGATTCATACTAATGATTCCATGTAAATCATAGGGAATCCACCTTTGATGGACAGTATACTTTAGCAAGAATTTCCAATTAATGGTAAAGCTAAGAATGAAGATCAACTAGTCTAGATGATTTGTTGTCACATTACTAGCAATGGGGAACATTAGCCGTTGAATTCCAACTCAGCACTTTTAACAGCAGTTCAATATAAAATCTAATTGGATAACGTCAGCTCCAGAAACGATATCTCACTGTGTCTGATTCCAGTCAACCCACTAACTAACTCACACTTGACACGGTTGAGCTCCACTAATCACGGCTTCCCACTAGAACTTCGATAAAATCCTCACGAAGCTAGTCACTAATGAGCACATTTTTTCATTTTGCATCATATATTATGGACATATATTTTTTACATTGATATAGTGAATGAATCATTGTTAAACCACCATTGGAAACCTGGAAGCACTGGACAGCTGTTTCGTCCTGGTATGAGACTCATCAGCAGTGAGCATGCACGACCTAACAATGATTCATTCATGATTTTGATGTAAAAAACAATGTCAAGTTGTAAACAAAAGCATAATATCTTTCTGAAGCAAAATAATCTAACTTATTAAGTTGATCATGTTGTAATACCGACTAAAACTTCGGTTCGCCCAATCGGTTTTGTTGATTGATAAGTACAAATGTCGCGAGATTTCCATAATTATCACCTGTTCAAAAGACTATAAACCTTATAAGTTGTAAACAACGCACTGTGCTAATTAGGCAGAAAGAAAGAATACCAGTATCTTGGAATTAAAGTTTTCAATGTGAAACATGAAAAGGCAGTCTGTAGTGACAGTTCCAATTTCTGTTTTTTCACATCACTTTTACATTTTTAGACGTACTACGTTTCACTGTCTTATTATATAGACTAAATATGACTTCACACTTTATGTCAGTTCGAAAATGTAAAGAGAAATATCTGTGAACCTGGTATCTCATAGTAACATCTTCAGAAAGGTTATGTTCAACAATACAATCTAAGACTGATACTAACTAAAACTTAAGGAAACAGTATTAGATTTACACCCATAGCCAAATGTTATTTAACTATATTCAAATACTTTTTTAACTAATCACAGTCAAACATAGACCAATAATTCAGGCTCTTATAAATATTACCAAAGTTTGAAGCCATTCGCTTAATGACGACCGTTTAATATATTTATGGAGATTGTGTATACGTTCCACTATTAGAAAAAGACTATTTCTCGTATACACATCTAAACTATCTGTAATTTGTGCATCAGCAAAATGCTTTTGTATTATCTTCGAAGCAATTGCTGCTTGATAAGTAAGTGGGGATGCCTGAGAGAACAACAATGGACGTTGTTTATGGAGCACACAAAAAACAGGAAAGACTTCAGATACCCTTCAACACTAAGTAATTATTTCATAAAGCCCTGTCTGAGTTGTGAGTTATTCAATCAGTCAAAAGTAACGCAGAACCTGACACATGTATACATCAATTTTAGTTGCCACAGCCAATTAACATAGCGAGATTAGGACTGACACAGCAAATCCTGAGGAAGTGGGGTTACCACTAATGGCTAGTAATACGATTTTGAGCCGTCATTCAAAGTTTCTAAGAATTATGATAAACATGCAGAACCCAACAAGGTAGTCTACACCGATTTACACGGGTTAGCTTAACAGTTAGTATATTCATGAGCTGACTACACATTTTGATAAATTACAACAACAATCCGTTGATCAATGTAATTAAAATATCGGGATACAGCTTCAAAAGGCTTAGTATTTATGCTCAAACAAAAGCTTGACAAATAAGATCCAGTAGTAGTGTTACATTCTGAAAGCAAAAACTTGTACGGATCCTTTAATTTTTTCCTAGAAACAAATAAACTCCGTGTATTTAAAATCAGCTATGAGATCTGCGCTAAACAGAGGTAATTAAATGAACGAACAAACAAACGAATTACTATCCGTATATATGCTATTATCTAATACGACATCTTTAAATGAGAAATAAAATCTAGAAGGAGTTAGATAAAAACAACTAAATATATTGCTATTCACTAAACAATATTTACCACAAAATAAATATCTCTCTTTATATTACTAACTTATTCGTCACGAGGTCGATAGTCATCATTATCATAATAAAATGAACTAAGTGGTTTATCTTTATCGAAGTAAGATGAATTTGAGTTTGTTTTGTCAGATATTGTATCTTCTCCTTTAAGTGTCATTGGTGGTTTGGAACTGGGGTGTGGAGATGTAAATTGTTCTGGTTGTCGATTATAATACTCTCTGCGTTGTGCATAATTCATACGTGGATGTTTCTCGACAGGTGTATTTACAATTACAGGTGAGTCAGGAGTAGGTTGAATTGTTCCGGGAGTATCCAGTCTAAGGATTTGATCTTTGATGCGACTGTTGTTGAGCTGAAGAAACATACGTTTACATTCTCCCATATAACTAATTTTCCCAGCAAAATAACCAACCGTAACTCCAAGGATGTAAGCTGGCAATCGAAGCATCTTACGCTTTAAAAACCATCCATATTTATCAGCAGCAGTAACAGCTATAACAGCACCAATGGTGAATGGGACACTACCTCTCCAAAATGACATTTGTCTACATTTCCTTATTGTTGCTACATCCTCATCCGTCAGTTTCAGTGACTCATTCGGTGGGAGCATACCTTGAAATAAAACGAATTTAAATAGTTTAAATTCGAACAATTACAATCAACAAAAATAATGTGTATAGCGATCTTTTAGATGAAAACCAATGTTATGTTGAACCGATCTCTACATCTGTGAGTCGTTAAGTAAAATAGTGACTCGTTAATTAGAATAGACATCTTTCAGCCAGTATGCCAGCTCTCCTTTATCCACTACGGTCCGAGCAATTTGTGTAATGGTTAGTTATACAACCAATGTGACTTAAAGTTAGGTATATAAGCCTATACTTAGCAAATCGGTCACATGAGAGCTGGAGAAAGAAAACTTATGTACTTTGACACAGTTCTAAACAGCTTACAACCTAATATTGTTTAAAGTTGCTATAGTGAAATAGCGTAGTGATGGAAAACCAATAATATGAAGGACCAAAAAATATATAAATAATATAACATTGACGGTAGTAAAAATTAAGTGCTGGTTGAAAACAATGAATGAAATCGGTGAATGAAAAGCATGAATATTAAGACTTGAGATTTATTGAAAAACAACGAAAATATTAGCATCAACATAATCGAGTCCGAATCATCTGATCTAAGAAATTAATAGAGTTCACTGGCAAAATTCAAAACTAATGGAGTACTCTGTTTCGGACATAAAACCAACGAAGATTGGATTAGGAAAGAGTTCTTTAAATTGCAACTTCATTTTCCGTATCGAACAGTTACATATACGAACTCTTCCAGAACGAGAAGCAATAGCAGGTCTGTTAGTTGTAATAATAATGAATTTCTTTTTATACATGGTAACAGAGAGGTAAAATAAACAAAACAACAGGAATGTTATTGGTATGAGGAAACCATGAATGTAATTATTCAAATCTGAAATGTGCACCAACATATATGTAAACTAATAGTTGAAAATACTAGTAGCGTAGTGATAAGTTACAACTTAAGCGTTGTCAGTCATTCAGTAACAAGGTAGAACTTCGTACGTAAGTACATCAATTCAGGTTGCCATACCACATCAGCACAGAGACGCAAATGTCAGTTCAAATCCAATAGCGGTAGCGATAGAAGCATTAGCAGTAATGAAGATTAGGGAGCGAAGATATGATTCGAAAAGTATAATTCAGCGAGATAAATTTAGAAGGAGAAAGATAGAGATTATGAGGAATTCAGAAGGTGAGAATTAGAAAGAACACAAAAAGCGGATGCACCTGCGCCATTGCAAACGATTCTGAGCAATGTCATTCAGGGTCTCTAACCATCGATTATCATCTCGCGGACCGCAACTAGGTAGCCTACATCGACCAACATGACTCAGTTCACTTGTCAGTGACTTCATGGATTTGTACCATGTTTTGATCTGGCCGACCCTAGCTTTCGTCCAAGCCATTCCTATATCGCGAAACATAGCTCGACGAGGCAGTCAGTGGTTAAGCGTACGCAACACATGTCCCAACCACCTCAACTGATCAAGTTTCAGCACTTCATCTATTGATCTGCCTTTCTTACCTAGCACCCATTTCCTAACAACAGCGTTGCTTACTCGGGTGTCGCATGACACTTGAGCAATGCTTCGGAGACGCCTATGATTGAAAACAAGCAACCTACGAATGTCTACTCTGACTGACCATGTTTCACAGCCATAAAGTAGGACGAAGCGAAGTGCTGCATGATACACTCGTCCTTTGGTTAGCAAACGGATGTCTTGCCTACGCCATAAGTGACGCAGGTTAGCAAAAGTTAATTGAGCTTTCTGTATCCGCGTTGAGATTTCGTCAGTCACCAGGCTATCAGCGCTGATGAGACTCCCCAGATAAGTCAAGCAGTCAACACGCTCAACCACTTCACTCCCTATCACTAGTTTAGGTGCCGTTGCTGGCCAATCCTGAAGTAAAATTTTGCATTTTGAGAGGGTTAGTCGCATCTGAAACATGATTGCATTGTCTCTTAAGGTGGTCAGATGAGTGTAATTAGTCAGTCCTCACCGAATAGAACTACGTCATCGGCATATTCTGTGCCGACAAGTCTATTTCCTGATATGCATATCAAGATAGACTTAGCATTATCAAACTAGATGACGTCCATTTATTTTGTGAAATAATGGATAGGAAGGCGTATAGAGCAATCATAGAACTTTTTCTGGTGTTTATGGAACTTCATATTTTTAAACAGATATTTTGTCTACAGCCTGTATCTATGGTTTTGGCGTTTTAATGGTAATACAAACTATACCAACTTCATATGATGGCTTTCAACAAACCTTTCTGGAACTGTTTGCATTTGTACATATACGAGTTAACAGTAACCTCATGATCCAAACAGACGAATACTTTATTATGCTTTGTATTTAATTAGCATGCTCGTTACCGTAAGTAATATGACGAATGGACAGAATAAACCACCTGATTTTTTAACGAAGCACAATGAGTAAGCAAAGAACTCGAATGGGATAATGCACTTGGTGGATACAGAAGTGTGATGGAAAATAAATTGTGGCTATGATTTATGGACGAATTTTAGGCTATGACAAAGTGACCTTCACAATACTAACCTACTTACTAGGATTGAAAGAACTAGGGATAAGATTTAGGGGCAGATGTAAGAGTGGGAAATTAGAGCTGCGGGTTCCATCACGAAATGACATTAGCTATGAAGTAAAAATATAATCTAATCAAGCGGATAGTTAAATTTTACAAAATTCAAATGTGAATGATTTGTCGAGCAGGACTAGCATACGATAATTTTATATACATGTAAATTTCGGAATGAATGAAGGCAGTCTAATATAACTCAAACGTATGATTAACTTTTAATGTGGCCTAATAGACCCACTTGGACTTAATGAGATAAGTTACATCACAAACCCGTGGCAGGGTTTTCAGACTGAAACCAAGTTGGTGAAAGCCAAAGATACTAACGACTCAACTGCTTCTTTAGAATAAAATCAACAATGCAACTAGATGCGTAAATAATAGGTACTGAAGGAACGCAAACATACGGCCATATATTGTGCACATCTAGCGTTTGGGGATTGAGATTTGGACGGTGTGAAGACAATCTGAAAGCCTGATGATGAAAAAGTGTGCTGTAGTTAACAATTCATTTATATTATATGCCAGTCTCAGTTCAGTGGCAAACCGTGTCTATGACACGTTTGCTCAATGATGACGGGAATGAAATAATGAGTTCTAAAAATTTTAGCTACGCAAAATAAAATAGTGAGATTGTAGGCTACAACTACCACACTCTGACACACCTTTTCTATAATCCAAGGATTTAGTCAGTGAAAACACTGGTAATCAAGGTTTAGGTCATTATTTGAAAATTGGGCTGTCCAATATCCAATGCTTACAAAAATCGGTAAAGTTCTTTTGTTGTTTCACTACAGCTTCGATGATTTACAACTGATGGAAATTAGCTTCTCAAACGAATCAATTCTGGTCAGTTAACAGTTCTTTACAAATGGATGTCTCGTGGTTTCAGAGAGTGTGTATGTCACAGAGAGGTAGGGTTTCCGTATACCAGTGGATGTCACGTCACCTGGCCAAACATCACTTAGATGCAACTTATAGATGAATGATTGTGGGAAGTGCTGCCAATAAGTAGAAAAAATGAGAAATAAGACAAATATAGACAAGGTATTTATTTAATAGAGAAGAAAGTCTATAGCAGAAAATTGTGTAAATGGGAATTACCGTTTAAGATCAGATTCATCGTCTAGAAAAGCACTTAAAAAAACGATGAGGAAGACGATAACATCTATTTTTCCTCACTACAGTGTGCTTGAAAAAATAATGAAAAATAATATGAAATGAATATTAAAGAAAATCGCACAGAAATGCATGGAGGAGAGTTCAAGCCTCATTCCAGAATCACAAAACCTTCGTCAATAAAACCTTTCAGTTTATCCTAGAGTTAAACTGATTCATAACAACCAAATCATTCTTGATTGCAAAGCTTTCGAAGATATGGAAACTCCTACATATCTGAGTAGTGCCCTTGGTAGGCAATGTGAAGATATAGATTAGCAAAGCAATGGTAGCATTTCTACAATTAGAGAACATCTGCAACTCCAAACAACTATCAACCAAAACCAATGTCAGAATTTTCAATACGAACGTCAAGACAGTTCTATTTGTACAGAGCGGAGACCTTCGCTTATGGAGAAGGCGAGATATCCGATCGCAAACTAAAGGACGAGTGTACTACGCAGTAGTTCGCTCCGTCCTATTTTATGGCTGTGAAACATGGTCAGTCAGAGTAGACATTCGTAGGTTGCTTGTTTTCAATCATAGGCGTCTCCGAAGCATTGCTCGAGTATCCTGGGACACCCGAGTAAGCAACGCTGTTATTAGGAAACGGGAGCTAGGTAAGAATGGCAGATCAATAGAAGAAGTATTGAAACCTCATCAGTTGAGGTGGTTGGGATATATGTAGCGTATGCCTAACCACTGACTGCCTCGTCGAGCTATGTTTTGTGGTGTAGGAGTAGGTTGGACGGAAGCTAGGGTCGGCCAGATCAAAACATGGCAGAAATCCATGAAGTCATTGACGAGTGGACTTAGCAATGTTGGTCGATGTAGGCTACCTAGTTGGGGTCCGCGAGATGATAATAATCGATGGTTAGAGACCCTGAGTGACATGGCTCAAAACCGTCCACAATGGCGCAGGTGCATTTACGCTTTGTGTTCTCTCTAATTCTCACCTTCTGAATTCTTCATCACCTCTATCTTTCTCTTTCTAAATTTACCTCATTGAATTATATTCCTTGAATAATATCTTCTAATCCTAACCTCTCCGATTACTTCTAATACCTTTACTACCTCTACTATTATGGGATTTGAATTGACAATTATATCTCTGTTTTGATGTGGTATGGTAACTTGAACTGCTGTAGTTACGTGCAAAGTTCTACGTTGCTGTTGATGAAGATGATGATGAGTGGAGACTTGGAGAACAACGAAAGCCACCATTCACAAGATACAGGTGTTTGTTGAAAGTTGTCTACGCAAGATACTCCTGATCCGTTGGACAGACACCACCAGCAACAACCTACTGTGGAAGAGAATAAAGCAGATTCTAGCTGAAGAAGAAATCAGGAATAAGAACTGGAGGTGGATAGGACACAGATTGAGGAGAGCACCCAACTGCGTCACAAGGCAAGCCCTAACTTGGAATCCTCAGGGTCAAGGGAAAAGTGCAAGACCGACGAACACAGTACGCTGAAAATTGAAGGCACATATGAAAATGATGAATAGCGATTGGGAACAACTGGAAAGATGATCATGGGACATGGTTGGTTGAAGAGTGATTGTCAGTGACCTATTCTCTAAGAGAGTTAATATACATAAGTCAATAAGATGTCGGAACACATGCCTAGTGCTTCTTGTTTTTCATTGGTTTCTCGACTAATATTAATTTATGCCCAAAATTATGTATGTTTAATCAGTCCATTGAATTTTAATTCATTATGCACATGAATATATTTGCAATTTACTAATCAGTTTCCTCAAGTTTACAGGTTTAGGCCGAATAGCACAACATTCAGGGTTGCTTGTAAACTGCCTTCAAACACCACTTTGCATTTGAATATATACCTAAGCATCAAAAATGTCACTGTAATCGTTATTATTTCGTCGTTATAGTACAAGAATTATATTTCTATTATCTTTCTCGTATACGAACGTTGAGTGAGTTGATGTAGAAAAGCTTGTAACCCTTTTAAAAATCTATCAATACAACCTAGCTACCAGTGGAAACTGTTCGCTTTAACCGGTAAGATATTACTTCATATTTCTAAATAATTTTCCTTAGGAATGCAGTTTAAACTCTACTCTACGTTAAAGTTTGGGTTTTAAAGAATAATTAAGGTGGTTTTTTGGTAAGAAAAACAATAAAATCAGAGAAAGCTCAAAGTATATCGAACAAAATGTTTACTTATGCGTACACTTTCAGTTTATTGTGTTTTTCAAGAAAGCCATTGATTGTACTTTATTCTTTATTATTGGACGTCCTATTGGCCATATACTACATTTAACTTATTTTACTTCCTCCATATTGTCCTACAATAGTTCATATAGTGTGTATATGCCTTATATGTAACTTGAACTGCTGACTACTGCTTTAGAGATTGGTACTAATTTATGTGAATGATTACAGTAAAAATCGGGATTCTCATGTTCCATGTAGCTGAATAGTGATACGTTGCGTTTATTTATAATGTTTGTCAATTACTATATCTGGCCGAAGATTAAAATAATCTTGATTTAAAAGACCGATTTATGGATTATTACTGTGTAGAGTCTTCTTGTATAATTATTGAGTTACTAGATTATCAAGTATTTATGTTTCTTCCACCACTGGTTTTTGAATAACCCATAAATTATCACACGGTTTGCTATTCCTATTTTGTTATTTTTTATTTACGATCTCCCCCACTCACAGACACTTTTGGCTCATTCATATGCAGTTGTTATTTTCCGTTTATTAGTGTGATTTTGCCTTGTTTTGTATGTATGTATGTATGTACTAAGGAATTTCGGACTGATGGTCATTGATCTGTGTTTTTCGGTTAAAGCAAGTTAGTGTTAGGCCGATCTTCAAGCATAGGTTAGCAGTTCTCTCGTCCTTATTGTGTATTGATTACCCAAACGTCGTCTCTGTATATTGATCAGTGAGTGTAAGGAAATAATGCCAATCAGTTATCGACAACAATCGAACCTAATACGAATTTTCATCAATCTGCACTGTCACACTTTATGTCAGTATAGTGAAAGAAGAATTTCCTAAGATGATAGTCGAATACGTTTAAAAAAGCAGTAGTAGCAATCATAGTGAAAATTGGGACCGGTTCAATAAGGATGGACAAGAGTGAGGCATAAAAATGTATGAGTATCAAAACTGCTAATCTAGCAAGAAAAAAATGAATAAAATGTACCCATAGTATTCCAACTGATATTAACTCACGTCATGTACGATACCCTAATTCCGTTAAATTGCTTCTCACAGACGGATTCGAAGTATTACATTCAGTAACTAGACTCTTAATTTACTGAGTGAAATTCCATATCTAATATATTTTATTATGTTGGGGCGAGATTGACTATGATTTCCATCACAGATCGATTCAGTGCCGACTGTCAAGAGATAAATTTCCGTAATGCTGAGAAAAGGAAGAAGACAGGATCGTGAGCTGACGTACATTTGTCTGCGATCTCGTTGCATCAAGATATTACCGAGATCGAATCGTACGTAATTCCAGGGTCTCCGGTAGAGGAAAATGTGTTTTTATGTAACAATTGAACCAAAAGGAACGGTAAAACAATCACGGGTACAATTGGCTATAATAATAAATGTTTTCATTACACCAATCGCGTTCTCTTCATAAAAGTATATCACTACTGCAGCCCTCCCCAGAAAGGCTTTACACTTTTAATGCATTGTGGTTTCGTTCATGGGACTGATCGGCAAAACTCGGGACTGTAGGAAGCAGGGGTTGACGAACAGGAAGCGATAGATGATTCTCGAGTTGTTACCGGTCTTTTACGGAGAACAGTACCAGGAGTAACGTGCCATAGTTATTGCTTGAGATGGCGTACCACAGGATAAAGAACATCAAAGAAAAAGATAAAGTGTGCATGTATTATGTGGATAAAGTCCTGTGCCGTAGGTTAGTCGCAAAAGCGTACAGGTAGGCGTACTCGGTGGCAGGGACGTGAGAAGGTGGTTTAGTACGTACCTTGTAAGCCTGTAATCTCATCCGAAGTCAAAGGCGTCTTGGTCTACTGACTTAGACGTCAGAATAAGGTCCCTGATGTATGTAGCTTGGGGTCAGAAATTAGATGGAGGGATCCCGTTATTAGGTTTGACGGGTCAAATATTGAGGCTCAAAATATCAGGTAAGGCACAGCCATCGATGTGTGCTGACTATCTCGACGCGGCCATGTCGAACAACAGTGAAGTTCTCTTCGCGACGGGTAATCACGTTAAAAGTTCCTTCGTAAGGATGTTGCAAAAGTTTGCATACCGAATCTACTCGTGTGAAAACATGTGAACAGGTAGACAACTCTCGAGGGACAGCGAACTGTCGACTCTGTATTCGAGTTGACATCAGAGGCAGTATTCGCATATATTCAGACCGTCGTTGGACATAGTCCGAATTATCAGAATTATTACCGCTTCGTGGTGTAAAAAATTCCCCAGGCAGACGCAATGTCGTGCCGCATACAAGTTCGGAGGAGCAACATTGAAAATCTGCCTTTAAGCTTGTCCTGATACCTAAGAGGACAAGCGATAAAGTTTCGTACCAATTTTTATTTTCGTGTGCTCGAAGATCACTTTTAAGTTGGCAATGAAACCGTTCAACTAAACCGTTCGAAGCTGGGTAGTAGGCGTTTGTGCCTATGAGCTCCGTACCATGCAGCCGGGTTAGGAAGGAGAATAATTCGGACTCGAAATGTCGTCCTCGGTCAGTCGTACCATTCGAGGGACAATACTACCTATCATTCTAAGAAGCGGTGAGCAACTTTCTCGGCAGTAATGGGCGCGATGGGATAGCTTTGGTCTATCTTGTGAAGCAATCGATTCTCGTGAGCACCAGTACCTACTAAGTACCTAGCGTGCACGTAAAATAAGCGGCCAACCCAAGGTGAGGGGCCGGCGAGCACGGCTGCATCTACTAACCGGCTCGGGGTTTCCCACCTTGTATGAGAAGGGGGGCTTGGCGATGGCCGGCACCGGACCTGAAGGTACGGTGGAACCAGCATAAACCTGAACTCGCTACCGAAGTTGCTGTTTGACGTGGCTTGGAAGGTGTACTCTTGCAGTGAGTAGTCACAGTTTTACATGATCTTAGCCTGGCTCGGGGGACGTGGGGTTCTGGAATTATGGAAAGGTCTCGGAACTTGAGACGGCTATGTATGCAGCAACCCCGATCCCCTTGAGCTGAAAAGTAGCTAGCATCAAGACCTACATTCGAATGTGACGATGAGGCAACCGTATAATTGTCTTGAGTGCTGGTACTCGCAAATATTTTGTATGCTATAGATGCAAACTGGATAAGCAGTGTGTCCTCCAGCAGGGCCGTGATCACAAGCTGTAGGTGGGTGGGTGAAGATTCCAACCACAATTTTTTAACTATTTCGGAATCTGCTACCGCGTGAGATGGTGGCTCAGTTAGGCATCATCCAGAGGGTGATGCGCTAATGTCCTCAACTGATGGGAGGAAATGTCCGAGAATCGCCTCCTTGAGGCGATCATAGACGTCAGGTACGTGAAAATTGAGGATAATCTCAGGGATCGCGTGTAAATTTATTTCGACAGTGGCCGTCCCAATTGGTTCCAATAGAGGCACTCCTGTACGCTTTTCCTAGTCCCGGGTCCCAACCAATTCAAAAAGGACAAAATTCTAGGAGAAAACGTCTCTGTATTAGTTAGAAAATGGAAATACAAAGCCTTACGGAAATTGTACTTCTTCCAGGGTAAAGTTACTCCGCAGAGTGTCCGATACAATAACCAATAAGTGACGCTAAGTCCAGCAGCCACTGCGTCCGTCCAAAAATGTGGCGGTAGCCATATTATATCAAATTTAAACAATATATGTACAGTTCAGAAGCAAACACAAAAACTTCAATATAAGCACAAAATATAGAAAGAATAACAATATACAATGATAAAATCTCAAATTGGAATCAAATAAAGTACCAAAAATGTCAAAAGAAAAAGTCCGTCATATCATAGCAAAAATATGTAAACATGGAGGGATTTTCCAAAACACAAAGCATTCAAAAAGGATTCTACATCGCGACTACGTGATCCCCCAGGTAAGGTTCCAGACCGTAGAATTTCTTTAGAGTAATGTGACTCAAGCTGATTGTCACAAACTTCTAGCAACATAATCATGATTGTTGGCATTATGAAGGTTTCTATTGATCCAACTTCGTGACAACAAACATACGTGTTCGGAAAGGGTTAATAAACTAGGCAGCAACTATTTCTCAGCTGATCGACAACGTTTCCATTCTTCATCGGTAACTCAAACGCTATGCGACGACCTGAATTAACATGTCTTTTCTTAGTGTGGATCAAAGGGAGCATACTCACGAAATAAACATATTTTATGTTTATTTAGTCAAATTATGGCAATTCATAATCACGTTGATTGACATTAGTTACTTTGAATAACTTACTCTATCAAGTCAGCGGATCCAAAGAGTGCAGAAACCGAAATCTAGAGCCCTCTAAAAAGTTCAAAAGCATACAGGGTCACTTCACGTCAAGACTCCTTGATTAAAATATTCAGCAGTGACAAACTTTCAATCTGATTGCCATCCATCTTATCCCTTGTATGTAACAAAAGCTATAAGAACTGCAGCTGACAACCAAAGTCTTATTAGCCATTAGGAATTTATATTTACCTGTTTCTCGACAGAATTAGGTATAACAAACTATTCTACTTACTATCATTTTCCATACTTCGAAGTTTTATTCACCGCTTATCGAAGATTTGATTCTTAATTTTTTTCAGTGTTCGACCTACTTCCTAATATTTAAGACTTCCCATTTCCTATTACTATTATTACACTTGTGATCACTTTATTAGTTTGTACTCTTTACTTTTGCCTAATTGTGTAATCTATTTAGCTGTTATCATCCCTCATAAACTGCGTCGATTGGTTTGACTTTTTCAAATATGCATATAAATATCAAGGTAAAGACAATAAAAAGACAATACTATTCGTCTATGTATTGTTATATTTTTTTACATATGTTTGAAAAAATTAATTATGTAGTTAATCAACACGCTAAGCATGAAAAAGGAAAATTAATGAATAGTCTTTCTTAATTCCTACAGAACTCAACAAGGTTTATTCAATTATTCCTGAATAAAACAATGAACTATATTGTAAGGTAGGAATTCAAAACGATTACAACTTCGATATGGAATTTCACTCAGTAAATTAAGAGTCTAGTTACTGAATGTAATACTTCGAATCCGTCTGTGAGAAGCAATTTAACGGAATTAGGGTATCGTACATGACGTGAGTTAATATCAGTTGGAATACTATGGGTACCTTTTATTCATTTTTTTCTTGCTAGATTAGCAGTTTTGATACTCATACATTTTTATGCCTCACTCTTGTTCATCCTTATTGAACCGGTCCCAATTTTCACTATGATTGCTACTACTGCTTTTTTAAACGTATTCGACTATCATCTTAGGAAATTCTTCTTTCACTATACTGACATAAAGTGTGACAGTGCAGATTGATGAAAATTCGTATTAGGTTCGATTGTTGTCGATAACTGATTGGCATTATTTCCTTACACTCACTGATCAATATACAGAGACGACGTTTGGGTAATCAATACACAATAAGGACGAGAGAACTGCTAACCTATGCTTGAAGATCGGCCTAACACTAACTTGCTTTAACCGAAAAACACAGATCAATGACCATCAGTCCGAAATTCCTTAGTACATACATACATACATACAAAACAAGGCAAAATCACACTAATAAACGGAAAATAACAACTGCATATGAATGAGCCAAAAGTGTCTGTGAGTGGGGGAGATCGTAAATAAAAAATAACAAAATAGGAATAGCAAACCGTGTGATAATTTATGGGTTATTCAAAAACCAGTGGTGGAAGAAACATAAATACTTGATAATCTAGTAACTCAATAATTATACAAGAAGACTCTACACAGTAATAATCCATAAATCGGTCTTTTAAATCAAGATTATTTTAATCTTCGGCCAGATATAGTAATTGACAAACATTATAAATAAACGCAACGTATCACTATTCAGCTACATGGAACATGAGAATCCCGATTTTTACTGTAATCATTCACATAAATTAGTACCAATCTCTAAAGCAGTAGTCAGCAGTTCAAGTTACATATAAGGCATATACACACTATATGAACTATTGTAGGACAATATGGAGGAAGTAAAATAAGTTAAATGTAGTATATGGCCAATAGGACGTCCAATAATAAAGAATAAAGTACAATCAATGGCTTTCTTGAAAAACACAATAAACTGAAAGTGTACGCATAAGTAAACATTTTGTTCGATATACTTTGAGCTTTCTCTGATTTTATTGTTTTTCTTACCAAAAAACCACCTTAATTATTCTTTAAAACCCAAACTTTAACGTAGAGTAGAGTTTAAACTGCATTCCTAAGGAAAATTATTTAGAAATATGAAGTAATATCTTACCGGTTAAAGCGAACAGTTTCCACTGGTAGCTAGGTTGTATTGATAGATTTTTAAAAGGGTTACAAGCTTTTCTACATCAACTCACTCAACGTTCGTATACGAGAAAGATAATAGAAATATAATTCTTGTACTATAACGACGAAATAATAACGATTACAGTGACATTTTTGATGCTTAGGTATATATTCAAATGCAAAGTGGTGTTTGAAGGCAGTTTACAAGCAACCCTGAATGTTGTGCTATTCGGCCTAAACCTGTAAACTTGAGGAAACTGATTAGTAAATTGCAAATATATTCATGTGCATAATGAATTAAAATTCAATGGACTGATTAAACATACATAATTTTGGGCATAAATTAATATTAGTCGAGAAACCAATGAAAAACAAGAAGCACTAGGCATGTGTTCCGACATCTTATTGACTTATGTATATTAACTCTCTTAGAGAATAGGTCACTGACAATCACTCTTCAACCAATCATGTCCCATGATCATCTTTCCAGTTGTTCCCAATCGCTATTCATCATTTTCATATGTGCCTTCAATTTTCAGCGTACTGTGTTCGTCGGTCTTGCACTTTTCCCTTGACCCTGAGGATTCCAAGTTAGGGCTTGCCTTGTGACGCAGTTGGGTGCTCTCCTCAATCTGTGTCCTATCCACCTCCAGTTCTTATTCCTGATTTCTTCTTCAGCTAGAATCTGCTTTATTCTCTTCCACAGTAGGTTGTTGCTGGTGGTGTCTGTCCAACGGATCAGGAGTATCTTGCGTAGACAACTTTCAACAAACACCTGTATCTTGTGAATGGTGGCTTTCGTTGTTCTCCAAGTCTCCACTCATCATCATCTTCATCAACAGCAACGTAGAACTTTGCACGTAACTACAGCAGTTCAAGTTACCATACCACATCAAAACAGAGATATAATTTTCAATTCAAATCCCATAATAGTAGAGGTAGTAAAGGTATTAGAAGTAATCGGAGAGGTTAGGATTAGAAGATATTATTCAAGGAATATAATTCAATGAGGTAAATTTAGAAAGAGAAAGATAGAGGTGATGAAGAATTCAGAAGGTGAGAATTAGAGAGAACACAAAGCGTAAATGCACCTGCGCCATTGTGGACGGTTTTGAGCCATGTCATTCAGGGTCTCTAACCATCGATTATTATCATCTCGCGGACCCCAACTAGGTAGCCTACATCGACCAACATTGCTAAGTCCACTCGTCAATGACTTCATGGATTTCTGCCATGTTTTGATCTGGCCGACCCTAGCTTCCGTCCAACCTACTCCTACACCACAAAACATAGCTCGACGAGGCAGTCAGTGGTTAGGCATACGCTACATATATCCCAACCACCTCAACTGATGAGGTTTCAATACTTCTTCTATTGATCTGCCATTCTTACCTAGCTCCCGTTTCCTAATAACAGCGTTGCTTACTCGGGTGTCCCAGGATACTCGAGCAATGCTTCGGAGACGCCTATGATTGAAAACAAGCAACCTACGAATGTCTACTCTGACTGACCATGTTTCACAGCCATAAAATAGGACGGAGCGAACTACTGCGTAGTACACTCGTCCTTTAGTTTGCGATCGGATATCTCGCCTTCTCCATAAGCGAAGGTCTCCGCTCTGTACAAATAGAACTGTCTTGACGTTCGTATTGAAAATTCTGACATTGGTTTTGGTTGATAGTGGTTTGGAGTTGCAGATGTTCTCTAATTGTAGAAATGCTACCATTGCTTTGCTAATCTATATCTTCACATTGCCTACCAAGGGCACTACTCAGATATGTAGGAGTTTCCAATATCTTCCAAGGCTTTGTAATCAAGTATGATTTGGTTGTTATTCTCTGTGTCGTACTTAGTGATTCAACTTTCTCCCTCATGTTTGTTGGGGCCTACTGCTACACCAGTTGTCTTCAAGTGTATTTGTTGCAGCATGTGAGATAGAAGAGCAATGTCATCTGAAAAGTTCAAATCGTCTAAATGCATCTATGCTGTCTGCTGTATCCCTTGTTTACGCTTTTCTGAGCACAGATTAGCAGTTCTCTTGTCCTTATTTTGTTTTGGTTGCTCAAACATCATCTTAATACATTGCTAACTTCAGCGTTGCTTATTCGGTGGTCCCAGGAAATACAAGCTGATCTGTAAAGTCATCTATAAGCAAATGTTAGTGACTGACGAATATTCTCTACTATTACTGGCTATGCTTTACACCTGGCATAGTTGGACCTAAAAAAATATATGTCCTAGTCAAGAGAGCTAGGTTGGGTCATGACGATAGGCACGCCCGACCACCACGTCAAGGTAGCAGCTACGGTCGGGCTACAGAAAACAACTTACCAGTACGGTAACTACGTTTGTTTGTTATAACATTAATTATCGAAATGCCTAATATATTTTACGGTAAAATTTACGAAGGGTTGTGCATTAACTACTGTAAAAAAAAATCACAATTGATATGATCCGCGTTTATGGAACTGTGAGGTTGTAACTGTTTAAAAACACAATTGCAGTACTTGATAACCGTCAATGTTCCACTGAATTCAAGCGAACACTTTTAGTGTATTTTAAAAAGACGGGCAACTGTATGTAGCAGATGAACAGAGTACACATTACTCAAATGATAAAATTACAACGTTTAAGTCCATCAAGCAACATGACTTGTAAGATGATATCTACAGAATTATTACATATGAACATAACCTTTCTTTTTCGTAGAATCAAGTTACAATTAATTGCCTGGTACGAACATGTAGTGTGAAAATAAACAGCAGTGTAGAAGGGACAAAAATTTTGCTGGGGAATAATAATTACTTCGAAGTTTAGAATATCTATAATGAATTCCATTGTCGCACAACTACTGATTTTCGGACATGCCATTTAAGGTCTCCAAACATAAATTTCTTCACCAGCATGAAATCCGATCACGATGTCCACAACACGTCAGAGAGTATGGTAATAATCAACGTCTCTGGAGAATATCAACTGTTGATTTATTCTAAGATAATCCTTTTAAGACTTATGCCTGAGTGTATTATTCTACTTCATTTTCTAGTGTCTTGATATATCTTTTAGGCATCGCCACAACACTACACAGTCAAGGACCTCTTTCAGTAACCACGGTTTTACATGATGTAAAACTTATATGCCCTAGAACCCTATATGCAACAAAGATGTGATTGATACACTTTCAGTTAAGTTTAACACTTACTTAGTTCCATAATGTTTTTCTCTAGTGTAATTGAAGGCCTAAGAACCATAAGCTTCATGTACATATTAACTAACTAGCCACTATTAGTAACAAGTTTGAAATTGTAAGGTAAGGTAACTAACAATGTCAACTATTTTGAATGGATTATCTCTTGCTCACAGACAGTAATTCGTTTAGTCCGAAGACTAAATAGAAGTCGCAAAGGGAACCCTTCGCTGAAACAATCCTCCTTGGCTTTGTCTGATTGGATGCATCTCGCTTGTTTAAAAACTAGTTTCTAGAAGCCATTTGAACTAATTGAATTGATCAGTTATCATCTTGCTTGACGATAATTTTATCAACTGTAACCACTACAAAATTATGCTAAATTCTTCTAGCTTGACTAATGTCCATACGACCTTATTCACGTGATATGAAAATGATGAATATCCCGGTTAATATAATTCGATTAAGACAATGACAAGCAACCCCAATTTATCTTGAAATCGTTAGTTAAAAACCTTGGTCAATAACAATCACCAAACCCTGTTTTCTTATGGATGCTGATTCATCATATTAACGTCATCGCAAATGATTTATAATAGTCTTCTTATTGTGAAAAGGCTACAAGAGATATTTAAAATATATTATAGCTGTACAATCCCAGTGCAATTATCAATCATTTTTTCATGCACTTTAGACTTTTAGAGGAAGAAGATCGACTGTTCTCATCACATGAGAAAGCACTAGAGGATGAGGATTCACTACTAGAACTTCCGTCACTGTCTGAACTAGATTCTGAGCTAGAATTTGCATCATCCGAGTCTTCTCCAGAACTTGAAGTCGAAGAATCAGAAGAAGAACTAGAGCTTGAGGATGATGATTTAGTGTCGTGTATTTTTCTGAAGGAACAAAACTAGGTTATTTACTTTAGACGTACTTTTGAATCCTTGACTTTTTCTGGGTTTCAAGCTTCTTTCCCAATATACTAGTGTATGACTCCCGTTTCAGATACTTCCGCTGATTTGTACATTGATAAGTCCAGTGACCTTTCTCTAAACACTTTTGACAACTTATAAGCGAAGTGTCGGCAGATCGGCTGCAGAAAGGAGAAAATTGTGCAGACATTCTATAATACTGTATCACTAGATACGAAAAGTCAAATTAAGAATGGAAATGATTCGAACTAAATAGCAAACTCAGGTTTGTGCAGCGGGGGATGAACTGCACAATATAAGTCGACCATGTGAAATTACTGCTAAAAATCCTTTAATACTGGTAGATCAAACACTCTGAATTTTAGATATGTTGGGGCTACATTACAGACGTTACAACCGTGAAGGGGTCAGTCAGTTACAACGTAGATCTTCATACGTGGGTATATCAGTTGGAAAAATTCAAAAATTGATGAGAAGCATTAGTATATTTCAAAATGATAAGATTAAATGGTTTTATCTCTATTTTTGCCAGTTTCTTAAAGCCAGGTTGTTACAAGCCAACAATACATTTTTTTATTTTCATACCTGGAAATTATTTCAATGTTAATATTATGAAGTTATAACCGTGGACGCCATTTTAAATTGTATCAATTTCTGTGGAAAACGGTACTGAATAGTTATTTAACCTCACACTGAATATATTACACACCAACAGATAACCAAACCGAAAAGGCCTACATTTGAACAGATGGTAGTCCATACACAAATTCGATTATCTGTGCTAAAGAAGATGAAATCTACATTGTTTTCCAAACGAAAGTTCGAAAGGTTTAAATCATAATTCCATAGTCAAAAAACAAATTGTCATTGCTTTAAAACTTATCCCGGTTCTCGGGAGAAACGACCAAAGAACTAGGACAAAAACTTTAGATGACTACTAGTACTTATTAATTTCAACAGCGTTCATATCAAAAAGTCGAAATTGATACCCAAATATATTCACATATAATTATTGGGTTAAATAAGTAAGATATTCACTGAGATATAAGTAATATGACATAATCTTAACATGACAATTCCAGCTCTTTATAAAATAAGAAAAACTTGGAAAAGTGTCAGTCATCAGCGTCACTTAACATCAAAATTGACTCAGTATTAATTTCATCATGAAGATTCTGTAAACCACATATCTTTTCGAGATAAGAAGCGTCATCGAAGACCTGTTGTAAAAACGTGTATCCGGTCGCCTTGTAAGCGTCTAATACAGACTGAGAACATGCAGAGCACTTGGCAAATGCCGGTGTTGCAGGCAAAACCTGTGTGTAATGCGAAAGAAAGCCTCTTATTTGATGAGGAACAAGACCAAGAGACATTTTAGTTGAATCTGAGATAGAAAACTCTTGAGATAGTGTATCTGCGGGAGCTTCATAGAGGAGTGGGTGTTGGAGTACACTGATCATCAATTCAACAGCGAGGGCAGCTGCGACCATAGATACTCCGGGTCGAGTAACGGTACACTGTTGATCCAGACTGCGGTTGCGTGTTGAATTCACAGGTCCAATCACATCATTGCAGAAATAACAACCCAAAAGAGAACCACCTATAGTCTTCACATTTTTGAACGAATCTTCTTTTCTAGGAGTCGCTTCATCAAAACTAAGAGAAGAAATATGTGGAGTAAGGTTGTCCGCGTTTGAGCTTGGAGACTTAAAAGGACCCCGTACACCATGACGCATAACAAGAAACGTATCGAAACCCAAAGCAGCATTTATTGCGAGTTTTCCATGAGCAGTTGCCAAAACTGTGGGTAACCAACGGGATTCCCGAGTGTCTGTTAATAAGAATATAACATCGTGTTCCTGAACCAAAGAACTCAATTGCAAACAAGTATTTTCTGCAGACTGCTCCAAGTCGGAAAATTGTGAATGTTGAGATTCATAATGAGACCGGTTAAAAGAAGATACAGGATGCCCAGGCATCGGGACGCTGAGATCAAGACCACGAACAGTCACCCCCGGAAAAATTGCTTGAAGTGCATTGGCTGCGATAACTGCCTTGTTTTTAACAGAGCCTATGGAGTCAGAGAAAACGTATAACGACTGTCGTACAGGATTTGAAAAAGAAACTGTGCCGTTGTCTATCAGGGTTATGTGACGAATACCCCAGGCCAATAGCTGACGAGCGACATTGCAACCAAGAGTACCAGCTCCTATCAACAAACACTTTGTATCACGAAAAACTGACAATTTTAGGTCCGGCATTAGTCTCCATTTCATTAGTTTTAAATTCAAATCTACTGCTGATTCAGCCAGTTTAACTGGGTCCATACTTGTACTAAGGTCTACTACGCGAGGTATCAATTTGTTTTTCCACTTTTCCCAGCCAACAAACTGAGTAAATACTGGATCTATGGGTTTTATGTCGATATGTATAACGATGCTATGTTCCCAGTACCTTTTTCCTGAGGCGAAACGATCCCTGAGACATAAAATTTTAAGAGAACATTCGGTTCGAATAACGGTAGATGACAGTGCGTACAATAAATTGCGTAAGAGCCAGCAAGGTAGCTGTGGGTCTACAGAAGAATCACACATACCAATATATACATAAGGATTCAACTCAAAATCCGACAACGGAAGAACGTCAACTGATGGTTGCGATTTCAGGACAAAAAAGGGTGAAGTGTTTTCTTTGCGCCAGCAATCGAATGAACGAAAAATGAGTACAAGTTGATCTTCAGTAAACTCTTCTCTGATACTTCGAGTAAGCGTGACTACTGGCTGAATAGAGTGCAGGACTGCAGGAAAAGCAAACCAGAAGTAAAATTTGTACTTTTTCAAATCGCAGTATGTCAAAAGTAAGAACCGGAGAAGTAAATCAGGATTTCTTAAAAATTCATTCTGTGCAAGGGCTTCAGCCATAAACTTTGTACCGTATTCATCTAGTAAGCATTGTTTGTCAATGTCTTTAAATCCATCTAAGCTATTTAAGGAGAACAAGCTCCCGTAGATTTTGAAATTCGTCGATGTATGACTTCGTCTTAAATTACTGTCACAGAATGACGTGACGTCGATTGACAACCTGGGAGAAACGCCAATAGCATGACTATTTGTAAAATGTGCTGATATTTTGAAAGGGCCTTCAGAAAGACGATATTCATTGAGCTTCCGATCAGCTAAACCATGCCAAAAAGCGGTGTCCACTACTGTTTCATAGGGTATGTACTGTAATAATGGCATTTTTCAGTGATTAAAGCATGTAACTTTATGATCGTTTTTGTCACTGAAGGTAAGTAATAAGAGGGACTAAGAACCTACCTCTGGAAGAGTGTTGGAAGCCTCGGCCTCCTAAAACCTGACATATGTAGCAATATACTCGTACTGCGCAACCAACATTCAATATCCAATATATACAAGATCTTTTTCACGAGCTAGTGTAAACAAGTTGATTTCTTTGTGCTCGATTCTTGTTCTTTCGGCACGGTTCCGGGTTTCGGTCGAGTTCAATAAATGGGTGTCTAGTCACTCGACAGTCTAATTCTAGTCAATAGGCAGTTGGTTGGGAGTTTATGCCTCGGGATTTGAATGAAAAAGTTTGGTGAAAGATTGTATATATCGGTTAGTTGCCTAAAGCCGGTACATTAACTTTCTCATTCATTTAGTTCCGTACGGTAGAATGATATTAACTGAGCTTCACAGAAGATCAAGCCCTTCTATGCACACATTAACAAACGAAGGAGACGGCCTTTTTAAGAGGTGCTTCAGAAAATTGAATAAAAAGCGAAATCGTACATGAAAGACAGTGCATAAATAGATTCCAAGACCCCAAAGTACAT
Organism: Schistosoma turkestanicum; assembly: GCA_944470395.2. Lineage (NCBI taxonomy): Eukaryota > Metazoa > Platyhelminthes > Trematoda > Strigeidida > Schistosomatidae > Schistosoma > Schistosoma turkestanicum. The sequence goes on from OX103974.1 coordinate 29,606,442, forward strand.
AAGAGAAAAAGTAAGGTCACTAAGTACAACACAGAGAATAACAACCAAATCATACTTGGTTGCAAAGCTTTCGAAGATATGGAAACCCCTACATATCTGAGTAGCGCCCTTGGTAGGCAATGTGAAGATATAGATTAGCAAAGCAATGGTAGCATTTCTACAATTAGAGAACATCTGCAACTCCAAACAACTATCAACCAAAACCAATGTCAGAATTTTCAATACGAACGTCAAGACAGTTCTATTTGTACAGAGCGGAGACCTTCGCTTATGGAGAAGGCGAGATATCCGATTGCAAACTAAAGGACGAGTGTACTGCGCAGTAGTTCGCTCCGTCCTACTTTATGGCTGTGAAACATAGCCAGTCAAAGTGGACATTCGAAGGTTGCTTGTTGTCAATCATAGGCGTCTCCGAAGCATTGCTCGAGTATCCTGGGACACCCGAGTAAGCAACGCCGTTGTTAGAAAACGGGTCTAGGTAAGGATGGCAGATCAATAGATGAAGTGCCGAAACTTGATCAGTTGAGGTGGTTGGGACATGTGTTGCGTATGCCTAACCACCGACTGCCTCGTCGAACTATGTTTCGCGATAATGGAATGGCTTGGACGAAAGCTAGGGTCGGTCAGATCAGAACGAGGTACAAATCCATGAAGTCATTGACGAGTGGACTTAGCAATGTTGGTCGATGTAGGCTACCTAGTTGGGGTCCGCGAGATGATAATAATCGATGGTTAGAGACCCTGAGTGACATGGCTCAAAACCGTTCGCAATGGCGCAGGTGCATTTACGCTTTGTGTTCTCTCTAATTCTCACCTTCTGAATTCTTCATCACCTCTATCTTTCTCTTTCTAAATTTACCTCATTGAATTATATTCCTTGAATAATATCTTCTAATCCTAACCTCTCCGATTACTTCTAATACCTTTACTACCTCTACTATTATGGGATTTGAATTGACAATTATATCTCTGTTTTGATGTGGTATGGTAACTTGAACTGCTGTAGTTACGTGCAAAGTTCTACGTTGCTGTTGATGAAGATGATGATGAGTGGAGACTTGGAGAACAACGAAAGCCACCATCCACAAGATACAGGTGTTTGTTGAAAGTTGTCTACGCAAGATACTCCTGATCCGTTGGACAGACACCACCAGCAACAACCTACTGTGGAAGAGAATAAAGCAGATTCTAGCTGAAGAAGAAATCAGGAATAAGAACTGGAGGTGGATAGGACACAGATTGAGGAGAGCACCCAACTGCGTCACAAGGCAAGCCCTAACTTGGAATCCTCAGGGTCAAGGGAAAAGTGCAAGACCGACGAACACAGTACGCTGAAAATTGAAGGCACATATGAAAATGATGAATAGCGATTGGGAACAACTGGAAAGATGATCATGGGACATGGTTGGTTGAAGAGTGATTGTCAGTGACCTATTTTCTGATGGGTTAGGGGGAATTGGTAAATAAATAAAGAAATAATAATGGTGAAGAAGTCATTCATTCATGAATGTCCCTGTAGCCTCGATGGGTGTATATTGGTCAATTCACATTGAGTACAATGGACATTGTTGTCATGGTCTAGTTGGAGCTTTGAGATCAGGTATCTTCAAAACACTCAAAAGTAGTTTATGTAGTCATATTTAGCCATAATTAAGTTTGAGACATCTAAGTTCCTACGGGTGTATAAGTTTTTAATTCAGTTTCATTTTTTGAGTGACTGGAGCCAGGTGGCCCATATCACCTACTGTGTTCCCTTGTAACGAGGCATAATACACATAGGTAATCCACTCTATCTTCGTGAATTAGCTTCGCGATTCCGAAAATCAGCTTGGTTCTAACTTTTTGAACCATTTACAATACCTCACTATTAGTTTAAGGCATAGGCGGGGAGTTCGTATTCAACGCTCAAGTTAATGACGAACGAAAACTGAATACAAAGGTAAAAGTATTTTGGCACTGATATAGCCAAAGGCTCTACTTACATACTATAGGATGCTTAAACCTCCAGCATGTATCTCGCTGCATTGTGCGGTAGTTTTCAATCCTTGGCTAACGATTACACCTAAGTCACGGTCCGTCTGGCCTGAGGTGCTTTGTGGGCTAACCAATTCTATGGTGATCACTAGTCGATATAATTCCTAAACTTCGAATGCTTCTCGTCCTGATAACCACTACTAGATAAAGCACAACGATGAATGAATCTGAATACTATTACAAAGCGTTAATTGCCTACCGAGAAATCCTATTACAAGCTGGTCTGGACAACTATACTAGAAAAGAGCTCATTCATAACTTCTTCAGCCTGAGAGTAAAAAATAAAAAGAATAAATAAAACAAAAAATTATATCACTGAGCATTTTTATTAAATTATATTATTATTTATTATATTATTTATTATATATCAACATTATTACTAACAACTTGGTTCTTCTGAATTTCCTCTACTCATACGACTAACTTCCCATTAGTTATCTCACTACTGAATTGTCTTCATTAACCTACATAAGTGCAGGTGTACAGTTTTTGTTATGATATTAAAAAAGTCTGAGTAAACATACCTTTGTTTTATCCATAAACGTATGTGCAAAGCCGCTGTTTGGCTTTGAACAAGAATATTTTCTGTTCCGCTCCTCGTCCCGTTTTCTTTATTCCTCTTTTTTCAGAATCTTATTCCAATACACGTATATTGGTCTGGATATTTGCAGTAGACTTGGTTACCCTACCCAAGAATATGTGAAATCATTAGCTGATAAATATCAACCAGACCTTTGTACATTTACTGCATCAATTCTCTACCATGAATCGTTTCTCAGTCCATAAGATGATTGTCGTAACGCAACCTTTGTAACTTGCGCTATCCATCTTTAAGAATACAATGAATCTTGTGAAATGTTTCAGTAACTGTATACCGTTTTAAAAGAAATATGATGCTTATCTAAACATTTTGATCTTGCCTGTAAATTGGCATGTCTCTTGTAACATGTTTTTTATTTGAGAATGAATTATCATTATTATTATTATTATTATTATTATTATTATTACACTTATTAACGTGCCACACAGATATCAGAAAACCACAGGCGCAGAATTTATTTAAGCGGCCAAGATTAAAGCGAGTGGAATGAATATGCATGTAGGCGGCAAGCAGTGCTAATGCCTAAATGCTAACACAAGCACATTCGTACAGATAAGTCATTTCTGCACTAATCACGCCGTCTATGAAAATAAATTATTAAATGGGCTATGCCAAATTAAACAGACTAAATCAAATGTGAGGTGCTACACTGGATAATAGGTGGCTCAGTGTATAATCCGTTTTGAAGGCTTTGTTTTGGAAAAATCCCTTCATGTATATATTTGTAATATGTTCCTACTGACTCTTTCTGTGCTTCATTTTGGTACTCTGTCTGATCCCACTTTGAGATGTTAACATTTGTATTTTATCATAGTATCTATTTTTGTGCCTTTATTAAGGTTTCCATGTTTTCTACTGAACTGTATTATGTTGTTTGAATTGGTACTTAATTATGGCTTCAGCCATATCGGATTTGATTACCTGGCGGGTGAAACATACATCTGGCCTGGAAGAGTGCAATTTTGGACCTAAAAGGAAGCATTCTTCCAGATTTGGAAACACATTGTCTTAAAATCGACGGCAAACAGTGTAATATTGTTCATGTATCTATCTGTACCTTTCGATTGATAATAGCACCGTTTCTTACCCAGACAAATATCTTTTATTTTGGGATATCCGGGCAAGGCGCGTGTCTAAACTTATAGAACTTTTTTTCCGAAGTCAGAATCCATTGTGAATCTTACACTCATTGCTAGTGACTGTGAATATATCTGCGCCTCGATGACCAAATTGTATCATGATATGGTATGAGTAACTTCACTTAAGGTTTTCTACCGGATAAAGACTAATTAATACTTTCAAGTCCACGGTACTGGGTTGGATTCCCTCAGTAGACAACAACTCCACGTGAACGTTCAGCCGATAAGTCTAAAAATAGTACATGACGTGCTTTTTGAATTCCATTCCAAGCAGTAGAGACCTTTTCAACAATCTATCGGGATGTTAGCAGACTGACTCTATTGATCGTTTTCTGTAATGTTGAAATTAAGTTGAATTCGCGTTCATTATGTCTGAAGGTAGAACGTGTAAGGGAGGCTGCCTTGAGATGGACGACCGTCGACTGAGAATCAATGAAAGTGAGGAAAACATACAAGGCTGCTAAACTGATTATCATTGAAAAGACCAAGTCCATGATTTCGCATATACCTAAACGTTGCTCTAATGACGACATCACATCCCATTGTATTTATCAATTTAAATGTTTGTGTGGACACACATACATAGGGAGAAGTAATCAAACTTTGCAATCAAGGGTTGTGGGACATGTACCTAAGTGGCTTCAAAGTCAGTTAACGTCAGATGAGCCGATTAACGTTGGAAATAGAAAACCATGTTCATCGATCGCCAAACACATAATTGAGACATGGCATAAGATTGACATCAAGACAGCCTTCAAAACATTGTATAGAAATGTTGAAGGACGAATTTTGAGGTTTATGGAAGCCTTGGCTATTAGAAAATTAAAACTCTCCTTATGTGTGCAGAAACAATTTGTGATAACCTTGAATTTACCTTGGTAATCTTTGAGCCTAGGGTAATGTGACAATTTTCCTACCCCTTCTTATTCTTTTCATATTACGTTAATTTTCTCTCTCCTTTAGATTTGCAATTATCACGTCATGTCTATTTGAACTTTTATTTAGTTGACCTTTTATTCATCTTCATATAAAATGCCTTGACAAGTAAATATGTGTGACCAGATTGTTCGAAATGTATAGCGCAAATACATCACATTTTTCAGATCAATTACGTCTTCTCACTGTTCTATCAAAATTTATAAAAGGGACTAACTGTTTTAAAGAAAGTGAAGTTCTCAGACGTTTATAACGAGAGGTGAAGCGAAATTCTTTTAAAAATGCTCTATACTTTTTGATACTCCTCCAAATAGAAACTCAACAGACGTTTAGGAAAACCGTACATAAAGCTGCATAAAATGTCGGAGGTATTATTGATAGCTGAGGGTGAAGTCATATATTTCATATGTGTGCTTTCGGTGATATATCTCGTTTATGCAGGAAAGAGAGAATGAGAAAGGGTAAGAAGCAGAATTAACAGTCTTCAGTTGCGGTTCGAAAAAGCAAGCCTAGAGTGTAGTAAAGAGGGCGAAAAAATTGTCTGAATAGAAATGATTCATCAAACCCGAAAAGATTTTTGCATCTCTAAAATGTATGGAAACGTAGTATTTCGATGAACATATGATGTTTCTTTTGAAGCAATTATTATTGGTAGTCTATTTATATTGCGTTTATTTTCACATTATTCAAGTCAGGAGTGGACTTTTTAACATAACTTTACAGTTTAGATGGTAGTAAGATTTCAATTTTAGAAGTATAACCAACATAAATTTACAAATATGAGTCGAAAGGTTAAAAGGCATAAGTAAGTAACATTAACACTTGATTAGTAGCATCGAGCGTAGGGAAACATAATGTCCTACTCTGTAGGCGTGGGATGAATAAACTTATCTACCCATTGTCATGTTTACCAGTCAAAAACGGCACTCATCCTACTCCTCTTATGCTAGTCTCCTACATTTGTGATATGCATTATTAATGCTTTGTTGTAGTTGTTGTTGTGAAAGCTCACTACAGCCTCGTTTGCCCATGTCTGATTGGCTACGTCACTAACCACGGTTAGTGAGAAAAAAAGTTGTGTTTTGTCCTTTACCTGTACACAAACAGACGGTTAAAGGAGTGCTATATATTCACGTTCGGTTAAATAGCTTCTCAACGTGACTTGAAAGTAGGCTGTCTGTGAACAAATGCTTTGTCATTGAGTAGCAGTTCTGGGACTAGCTGACAAAGCATTTTAGAATCAAATAACAGATTCATTTCAGTTTTGAATTCGGTTATAGTGCTAAATTTAAAGACAGTTAACGGTGATGGTGAAATTTATGCTCGAAAAACTGTGTTACATGAGGCATGTCACTTTACAAGAAAGATGAACTTATCACAAATGCTAACACATTTACTGAAATAATTCATTATATTCGATAGGTACTTGACGAGATACACTGAGTGCTGATATTTACCACCAAATTGTAAAAAATGTTTGACAGAGTGGAACGTACAATGCAATAACTGACGTAAATTATGCCATTTCCGTTGAGATGGACTTCTAGACCTGCATATAACAAGAAATTTTAAGACTCTGGGAATGTTAGGCTGTTGTACACGGCGTATGACAAAGTTATATCTTTCATAAGTGCTTCCGTTAGTGTATCACGAGGGGCCTAAAACAGGGAAGGTAAGAGAAACGGGAGAGAGACAAAACAGAAAATAAAAATCATTGTAGAGAATAAATGGGAAACTTACTCTATGAGCACAGGCGATTCAAAAGAATTTAAATGGTAAAGGTTTAGTAGATCTACAAAATGTAACAGGGAAACACAGCGATTTGATGCACTAGCGATATTTGTGTTTTTTAATTTTTGTACCACTAATTTCCCAAAGTTTCGGGCGAACCCCGTTTCAATGTAATTGGCTAGGTCACCTTGTAATAAGACTTCTTAGCACGAAATAATAATAATAATAATTTATTCTCAAATAACAAACATGTTACAAGAGACATGCCAATTTACAAAATGTTAAGATAAGCAACATATTTCTTTTAAAACGGTATACAGTTACTGAAACATTTAACGAGATTCATTGGATTGTTAAAGACGGAATGTACAATGCGAATAATTGGCGCAAGTTACGAAGGTTGCGTTACGACAATCATCTTATGAACTGAGAAACGATTCATGGTAGAGATCAGTTCAAAGTTACAATCATGAGTCAGAGATGTGTTCGGCTGGCAAAAGGAGCATCAGTATCACTGATCACCTAGATTCTTTCGGATTATAAAAGGCAGTAGGCAAACGATATGTTTTGTCCCACAGACATGGATGAGTTGAAATTATCGCCTTACGAGCACATTTTGCTATGCAACAAAAGATATCATTCTGTCAAAACATTCACAGTGTTGTCCTGTTCACTCTTTCAATTGCTTTCTCGTACTCAATGAAGTTGATGTAGAGTATTGAGTTCCACTCAATTAACTGTTCCACAATGATCCGTAATGTTGCGATTTGATCAATTCACGGTCGATCGTTACGAAATCCAGCCTATTTATCTCCAAGTTTGGAGTCTACGGAGTCCTTCGTTCCATTAAAAAACTCTCTGTTGAAAAATTTGCCTGGTATTGGGAAAACAGCGGTGCCTCTATAGTTCTCCCACTGCTGCGATGTCCGTTCTTTGATATCTTGATGAAGTTTCCTTCCTTGCTTTTCACTGATCAGGTCCTCTCTTGGTTCCCACGTTCTCCATAGTCCTTCTGGACGTTTTATCGATGCAGATATGGCCGATATGGTTCTGTGTGGTGTGATCCGATGGAATCAATATTGCTTTTTGCATACGCTTACGTGGAGCTATTGTGCCACCGATGACCAGTTTGCTGAAGAGACATAGGTTTGCAAATCTCTCATTGTTTTTGTTCCTTTTTTCTAGTCTATGTCGTCTCGCGATGTCTTCATATTCGGTGTTGTTATACCATTTTAAAAGAAATATGTTGCTAATCTTAACATTTTGATCTTGCCTGTAAATTGGTATGTCTCCTGTTATTTGAGAATAAATTATTATCATTATTATAACTTGATCCTGCGAAACAAATGATTTTAATATTCAGGCTGAAAGATGCTAATCACCTCGTAGTCGTCATTTTATATGAGAATAATAATTTTTTAACGTTTATCTTAAGAGTTTGCATCATTAGTATCTTACTGGATATCTAACTACGACTTTCTTCCCTTACGGAACTAATACTCTCATACCGGATTGCATTTAATTTCTGTGACTAGTTTATCAATAAAAGTATGGACTCGCTATTTTGGAAAGGAGATACAAACAATCGGTAAAATAGTGCTCAACATATTACTGACTACTTGCTATAACTTTTTCCCAGAATCTCTACGGAAATGACTATTTATCATCCAGCAGTAATGAGAGAGATACACATCGGTTCAGGTTGCCATACCGCATTAACACAGAGACGCAACTGTCAGTTCAAATCCAACAAGTCTACTGCACAGCAGTTCTCCCCGTTCTACTATATTGCTGTGAAACATGGCCAGTAAGAGCAGAGGATATTCGTAGGCCATAAGCATTCGCTCATAGGTATCGTCGATGCATTGCTGGTACATCTTGGGACTATTGACTAAGCGATAAAGTTGTTAGGAAACGAGTACTAGGTAAGGATGGCAGATCCATAGATGAAGTATCGAAATCTCATCAGTTGAGATGGTTGGGAATGTGTTACGTATTTCGAACCACCCACTGCCTAGAAGATCGATGTTCTGTGGTGAAGGAGCAGGCTGAAAGAAAGCTACGAGTGATGAAAACAAAATATGGCACAAATCCATGAAGTCACTGACAGCTGGACTGAATCATGTTCGTAGGTGTACACTACCTGGTTGGGGTACACGAGATGATAATAAACGATGGATAGAGATCTGGAATAACATGGCTTGAAATCGTTTGCAATGGCGATGGTGCATCCACCCTTTGTGTTCTCTCAAATTCTAATCTTCTGAATCCCTCATGATGTTTTCCCTGTTTTTAAAATTTAATTCACTGAATTATACTTCTCGAGTCATATCTTCGAATCGTTTTCTATTACCACTAATACTTCTACTACCAACACTACTATGGGATTTGAATTGACAATCCCATCCTTCTGTGTTAATGTGGTATGGCGACTCAAACTGGTGTATGTACAAAGTTCTATGTTGTAACTGACTGACTGGCACTATAATTGTACTTCTGTCATAATTCTAAGTAATGTTATCTAGAAGTAAAATCAACCTCTAAAATTCTCGAGGAAAAATAAGCATAGTTTATACCTAAAATATAAATGACTTAAGGATATATTTCCTTAATAGGTCGTTCCAGAGTGGTCGGAAACACTCTTGCTGTTCAAAAGCACAATTATTTTTGACCTACAATATATGTAGTGAAGTTGAAGCATTTAGCGAAAATTGTAGATGTAGTCGATGCACATTGGACTTGCGTTCCCTATATATCAATCAGATTTTTTGTGCAATTTTTTCAATGTGATGGAAGCCGCTATTTTGGATGTAGCTGGTAGTAGATTTATACAATGATGATTTCCGTATACACTAAGTAAATTCTTTTTCAAGTTATGAAGACCAAAATATTCATACGAGAGTGATGAAACATATATCTTTTTCAAAATTCCAGTTGGTTTTCTTAGTAAATAATTAATCAACAAACACTAGTGTGTGAGTGAAATTAACTGATCACATTTACGATACAAAACAGACTACTTGAAAGTAAAAGAGTAAAGAAATAAAAATTGAGTTAATTAGAGATATTAATACGCTTAAACATGTTTATAATAAACGACTGGTAAAACCGACAGAATATAGGATGGATGTGATATAATAATTCAATTCATTAAACAATTGCAGGTTGGGCTATACATAACCTGAACTTTTTAAATTTATTTAACCAAGTAATTTTTTGGTAAAAAAAAGGGCGCCTACATATTTATGCACTGCACAAATCAATGAATCTCTATTTACCGGGATAATCTCAAGGTGACTTAACTGAGGCAAGTGGTTTCCTTACACGGTCACTACTCAAGCTCTTAACCTAAAGGTCCAATTCACAAGGCAGTGGAGCAACGCAATGAGATGCAGTACCATGGTAGCTAATAACAGATTCATACATCACTTATCCCCTGTATACCGCTCATTTGGAATCAGGGTTTTCTAACTCATCTAGGTCGACCCTTTGTATCCACCGACCCGGTCCAGGCGCCGGATATTCACTATCCATTCTCTCAATTTCGAGAACACTCCGCCACGAGAATGCAGTGAGTGGGACTTCCCTGGCAGTGGCTGTACACGCTTGATAATATTAGAGTAATTTGAGAGGGGAACTATGTTCATACCTATAGACAGGTAGTTGAATTTCGAACATCTCAGTAGTAACTAAATATTTATCCCATAATTATACAACTGAATATCCGTTCACGACATGGATGAGATAATGCAGCTGGACAACTACCGTTGAAATGTTTTCTAAAAACCTTTTTTCAGCTTAGGTGGCCACCGTAAATTTTTTTGCGTATAGAGTTACAATTATATAGATAAAAATCCATATAAGTTTCTATAGTCAATTCTTATTAAATTAGTTTCAAAATAACTTGACTCAGTCTTTTCTCCTTCAATATGATTTAATCATAATTTAGAAGTAATCTCTAGAAGGAGAATTACTTCAGTCAGCGTTAATTACTTTTAATTTCACTGGCGCGAACTCTGATTGTGATTAGGATGTTACTCAGAAAAAATTCACTAATTAAAGACAAATTAATATTTTGGCTACGTAGAAACAGCTCTTACTTGATTTAAACTTCCAAGTTTTGAGTCTTTGAATGCGTTTAGCATACTTCGAAGTGCTCCATTCTCTGTTGTATCAGGTGCGACTAAATGATGTGCATCTCCTATAAACGAAAATAAATTTTTAGAAAAAAATAATAGAACCCGTATCCTATGAACAATGATAAGTTTATAACTACGACATACAGGTAGATAATAGTACCAAATCAGTCCTAATTTTAAGCACTGTCATCAGTTTTAACTTGCGTGAATTTGATTCAACAGCCGTTTCGTATCTGTGAGAACTAGTACTAGCCAGCAATTTGATAAGCTATATTCCATAAGCGTAAATGTCAAAAAGATTGCTCATTTGATAGATTAAACTAAGGATCTTCTATGTTTGGATTCCTTGAAAAACTGGTGGTGAGTTAATGATTTAAGAACTCGGTTTGCCACCAGCAAGCTGCAAATTCATACCCTTTTTGTCTAGTTTGATTAAGACAGTCCAATAGTACCACTAGCCAATACAAGAATTGTGGCGGAAATTCGACTACACAAACGTGTATTTGGTAATTTAGTTACGTGTATTTGGATTTCCGTCTCCAGCGGTAAGGGCTTTAAAAAGAGCGGAGTTAATACTCAAAAAACCTTTCATAAAAATGAGTGCGTGACCGGCCTCAAGCAGTTATCTCTTGCACTCTGTGGTCACGCTCCCAGGTCTATAAGACCAACTCTAATCTACCCTCCTTTTCAGGTTCCTCGAAAAACACCCTTCCACGGTATGAGCAGCCGGGAAGTGACAACCGCCCACGAGATCGAAGTGGTCAAAATCAAATCCTTACTACACCCCCTAATGTCTCTCTTATCTCCACAACTAACTCTTCTCATACTCCTTTATCACACTGCACCGCTAATTCAAACGATGCGAGTTCACGAAACGTCATTCCTGGTCTCTTGAAACCCCGTTCTAGACTACAGGTTGGAGCTTTTAATGTACGGACATGGTGTCAAATAGGGCAACAGGCTTCATCAACTAGGACTTTAGAATCTTGAACCATCGATGTATGCTGCGTCTCGGAAACGCGCATACAGGATACGAGTAGCATCATTCACTTGACCTAACCATGTCAAGATAAAGCAACTCCATTTACCCTTCGTGTATCTGGAAGCCCTGATGCTGCTTCCAGGGGTCCCGCTGGTGTAGGTATAGCATTGAGTCACAGGGCAGAACTAGTTCTCCTAGACTGGATCCCTGTAGATAGTCGCCTGTGCGCCGTCCGACTAAACGGGAGAGCAAGGATTCGGAAGGATAGGGACACTCGTCGTTGCCTCTTCGTCGTATCTGCCTATCCCCCCACTGACTGCAGTTCAAACGAGGTTAAAGATAAGTTTTACAGAAAGCTTTCGGACCTCCTCCAAAAAGTTAGGCGCTCTGATAAAGTAATAATAACTGGTGACTTCAATGTTCAAGTAGGTAGACTCAGTGAAAATGAAAGACATCTAGGTGGATGTTATGGTATCGCTGTTCAGAGAACAGGTTATGACAACCGTCTGTTGCGACTATGCTCAGGTAACCGCCTATTTCTAGGAAACACTAACTTTTGACTTGGCGACCCCCCGAAGTCGTCTCAACGTTGGACGCAACTAGATCACATGGCCATCAGACACCGATGGAGGGGCTCGATAGAGGACTGTCGCTCATTCCGGGGTACATGTTTAGATCCAGATAATGCTCTAGTGCGAGTGCGTATTTGTTTGCGATTTGCCGGACGTAGGAAAGACACCTCAAGGAAACCTCTGAGTGTTCTAACTAATAATAGCAGAGCTATGAATATATTTCAGGAATAACTAGTGTTACGGGAAAAATGAAGACATTTGACTGATAAAAACATTTATATGAATATCATTAACTTCACTGTTTCTTGGGCATATTTGTTCGACTTAACTTATGAACCTGGTTGATTTATTTTCGAACATTTTGGTTCCTGTTTGTCTTGGGTTGCTAATTGGGAGTTTTTGCTCCAGGGACCTATAAAATTGAAGGTTTTTGTAGTTATTATAATTATTGTTGTTAGAACGACATTTCGGTCGACTATTTGTGAATTGCGAATGAACTTTGGTACCTAACTTTGGAGTTTGGGTCTGTTGTTAATTTGGGTTCGTGAATTGCAAATTGATCGACATACTGTACTTCAATAACGGGAAGGAGCAAAACTTGGACGTAACAAAAGTTCTTCAATTTTAATTCTGTTGTCATATATTGGATACGTCTGGACATTTTGGGTCCAAATTTTGGTCTTATTGGTCGAATTCGTTTGATTAATTCACATTTGCTTGGTAACCGATTTTCGAACAAAGGCATACTCTGCTATTATTAGTTAGAACACTCAGAGGTTTCCTTGAGGTGTCTTTCCTACGTCCGGCAAATCGCAAACAAATACGCACTCGCACTAGAGCATTATCTGGATCTAAACATGTACCCCGGAATGAGCGACAGTCCTCTATCGAGCCCCTCCATCGGTGTCTGATGGCCATGTGATCTAGTTGCGTCCAACGTTGAGACGACTTCGGGGGGTCGCCAAGTCAAAAGTTAGTGTTTCCTAGAAATAGGCGGTTACCTGAGCATAGTCGCAACAGACGGTTGTCATAACCTGTTCTCTGAACAGCGATACCATAACATCCACCTAGATGTCTTTCATTTTCACTGAGTCTACCTACTTGAACATTGAAGTCACCAGCCATTATTACTTTATCAGAGCGCCTAACTTTTTGGAGGAGGTCCGAAAGCTTTCTGTAAAACTTATCTTTAACCTCGTTTGAACTGCAGTCAGTGGGGGGATAGGTAGATACGACGAAGAGGCAACGACGAGTGTCCCTATCCTTCCGAATCCTTGCTCTCCCGTTTAGTCGGACGGCGTACAGGCGACTATCTACAGGGATCCAGTCTAGGAGAACTAGTTCTGCCCTGTGACTCAATGCTATACCTACACCAGCGGGACCCCTGGAAGCAGCATCAGGGCTTCCAGATACACGAAGGGTAAATGGAGTTGCTTTATCTTGACATGGTTAGGTCAAGTGAATGATGCTACTCGTATCCTGTATGCGCGTTTCCGAGACGCAGCATACATCGATGGTTCAAGATTCTAAAGTCCTAGTTGATGAAGCCTGTTGCCCTATTTGACACCATGTCCGTACATTAAAAGCTCCAACCTGTAGTCTAGAACGGGGTTTCAAGAGACCAGGAATGACGTTTCGTGAACTCGCATCGTTTGAATTAGCGGTGCAGTGTGATAAAGGAGTATGAGAAGAGTTAGTTGTGGAGATAAGAGAGACATTAGGGGGTGTAGTAAGGATTTGATTTTGACCACTTTGATCTCGTGGGCGGTTGACACTTCCCGGCTGCTCATACCGTGGAAGGGTGTTTTTCGAGGAACCTGAAAAGGAGGGTAGATTAGAGTTGGTCTTATAGACCTGGGAGCGTGACCACAGAGTGCAAGAGATAACTGCTTGAGGCCGGTCACGCACTCATTTTTATGAAAGGTTTTTTGAGTATTAACTCCGCTCTTTTTAAAGCCCTTACCGCTGGAGACGGAAATCCAAATACACGTAACTAATTTACCAAATACACGCTTGTGTAGTCGAATTTCCGCCACAATTCTTGTATTGGCTAGTGGTACTATTGGACTGTCTTAATCAAACTAGACAAAAAGGGTATGAATTTGCAGCTTGCTGGTGGCAAACCGAGTTCTTAAATCATTAACCCACCACCAGTTTTTCAAGGAATCCAAACATAGAAGATCCTTAGTTTAATCTATCAAATGAGCAATCTTTTTGACATTTACGCTTATGGAATATAGCTTATCAAATTGCTGGCTAGTACTAGTTCTCACAGATACGAAACGGCTGTTGAATCAAATTCACGCAAGTTAAAACTGATGACAGTGCTTAAAATTAGGACTGATTTGGTACTATTATCTACCTGTATGTCGTAGTTATAAACTTATCATTGTTCATAGGATACGGGTTCTATTATTTTTTTCTAAAAATTTATTTTCGTTTATAGGAGATGCACATCATTTAGTCGCACCTGATACAACAGGGAATGGAGCACTTCGAAGTATGCTAAACGCATTCAAAGACTCAAAACTTGGAAGTTTAAATCAAGTAAGAGCTGTTTCTACGTAGCCAAAATATTAATTTGTCTTTAATTAGTGAATTTTTTCTGAGTAACATCCTAATCACAATCAGAGTTCGCGCCAGTGAAATTAAAAGTAATTAACGCTGACTGAAGTAATTCTCCTTCTAGAGATTACTTCTAAATTATGATTAAATCATATTGAAGGAGAAAAGACTGAGTCAAGTTATTTTGAAACTAATTTAATAAGAATTGACTATAGAAACTTATATGGATTTTTATCTATATAATTGTAACTCTATACGCAAAAAAATTTACGGTGGCCACCTAAGCTGAAAAAAGGTTTTTAGAAAACATTTCAACGGTAGTTGTCCAGCTGCATTATCTCATCCATGTCGTGAACGGATATTCAGTTGTATAATTATGGGATAAATATTTAGTTACTACTGAGATGTTCGAAATTCAACTACCTGTCTATAGGTATGAACATAGTTCCCCTCTCAAATTACTCTAATATTATCAAGCGTGTACAGCCACTGCCAGGGAAGTCCCACTCACTGCATTCTCGTGGCGGAGTGTTCTCGAAATTGAGAGAATGGATAGTGAATATCCGGCGCCTAGACCGGGTCGGTGGATACAAAGGGTCGACCTAGATGAGTTAGAAAACCCTGATTCCAAATGAGCGGTATACAGGGGATAAGTGATGTATGAATCTATTATTAGCTACCATGGTACTGTATCTCATTGCGTTGCTCCACGGCCTTGTGAATTGGACCCTTAGGTCAAGAGCTTGAGGAGTGACCGTGTAAGGAAACCACTTGCCTCAGTTAAGTCACCTTGAGATTATCCCGGTAGACAGAGATTCATTGATTTGTGCAGTGCATAAATATGTAGGCGCCCTTTTTTTACCAAAAAATTATTTGGTTAAATAAATTTAAAAAGTTCAGGTTTTGTATAGCCCAACCTGCAATTGTTTAATGAATTGAATTATTATATCACATCCATCCTATATTCTGTCGGTTTTACCAGTCGTTTATTATAAACATGTTTAAGCGTATTAATATCTCTAATTAACTCAATTTTTATTTCTTTACTCTTTTACTTTCAAGTAGTCTGTTTTGTATCGTAAATGTGATCAGTTAATTTCACTCGCACACTAGTGTTTGTTGATTAATTATTTACTAAGAAAACCAACTGGAATTTTGAAAAAGATATATGTTTCATCACTCTCGTATCAATATTTTGGTCTTCATAACTTGAAAAAGAATTTACTTAGTGTATACGGAAATCATCATTGTATAAATCTACTACCAGCTACATCCAAAATAGCGGCTTCCATCACATTGAAAAAATTGCACAAAAAATCTGATTGATATATAGGGAACGCAAGTCCAATGTGCATCGACTACATCTACAATTTTCGCTAAATGCTTCAACTTCACTACATATATTGTAGGTCAAAAATAATTGTGCTTTTGAACAGCAAGAGTGTTTCCGACCACTCTGGAACGACCTATTAAGGAAATATATCCTTAAGTCATTTATATTTTAGGTATAAACTATGCTTATTTTTCCTCGAGAATTTTAGAGGTTGATTTTACTTCTAGATAACATTACTTAGAATTATGACAGAAGTACAATTATAGTGCCAGTCAGTCAGTTACAACGTAGAACTTTGTACATACACCAGTTTGAGTCGCCATACCACATTAACACAGAAGGATGGGATTGTCAATTCAAATCCCATAGTAGTGTTGGTAGTAGAAGTATTAGTGGTAATAGAAAACGATTCGAAGATATGACTCGAGAAGTATAATTCAGTGAATTAAATTTTAAAAACAGGGAAAACATCATGAGGGATTCAGAATTCTCCAACAAACTCTGTCCTGGGCTTCGCTTCCCAGTTCTTTGCTTGAAATCAGTGAAACATTTTGGACATAGGTTGGACAACTAAGACTAGTTTCAGGAGAGCTTCTTTTATACTCCGGCCGGGAAGATATAAATACCTCACACACAGGAGTTGCACTGATACTGAGAAGACAGGCAGGCGCGGAAGATTGTGTTATGCAAATTTTCACTCTTAGTCAATTAAAAACGAAAACATTACATTGAATACTCTATTTGCACACCATCTTTGAGTCGTGACTTCCAATGCTCCATTCTTCTTCCATTCCTGTTGTTGTTTCCTTTCCTTCCTGTTGGTACTCCATTTACTTCTTGCTTTTGCTCCATTTGCTTTCCGTTTTGCTCTTCTGACCGTGAGACTTCTTTCACGTGCCTTCTTATACTACTTATATCGGTTCAGTAGATGCTACTGAAATACACAGCTTCTCCTCAACCTTATGGTTTTCCGTACTATCAGACATCACTTCAATTTCTGCTGCTTTTTGGATATCATCCCAAGCTGCCTCTGGGTGGGCGTCTCTCTCATCGTTGCCTAACTTTTTTTCTGGTTCTTAAAATATATTCTCAGCTTTGCTATCATTAAGTAGAACCCCAAATGTTTTCCTTGCGTAGTCTTTCCTACGTCCAGTAAGCCGCAGGGAAATATGCACGCGCACTAGCGCATGATCTGAATCTAACCATTTGCCCCAGAATGAGTGACAGTCTTCAATGGAGACTAGTGACACAACGCATCTGTAAAGTGCTTTTCACTATAACACAAGTAAGACCAGTCAGTCAGTTGGCCTCAGTGTAGAACTTTGTTGTGGCTGAATGACCAATCACCTCTGAGGCCTTATTTTGATTACAAGTCAGTTTTAAAACGCTTCAGTGAAATCAGCTTTGTCTTGAATTTTTATTTTCTGAACCATTATATGGAAGTATTACATCTTGAGTTTAGCATTTAGAATTTAGCACTTTAGAATTTTATTGAATGAATAATTGAGAACAAAGCATTTGTGATTATCCATGATATGTTTGATTCAATTACAATTAACTGATAAAGGAAGTAGACGGTTTTACCAAACAAATATGGTAATTCATTTTCAAACAATTCATTATAAAATGAGTACTTAACCATCCAGTTACAACTTGGATAGTCTGATTACACAACATTAAGGGTACTCGATCATCGTTTTTTCCGCATTCGATGGACCAACTTATACTCATTTGAATATATGGTATAGGTAGAACTGGGGTCTTATATTAGAAATAACAGTCTAACCAGCCATGAAATACTGAAGCATACTTCAGTTTATGAATCTATTTCTGTATAACGTCTTTTGTGGCTTCTAATAACTAGTGCTGTCTTATCTTATTACTTGTACTTTTTGATTTGTTATACCATTAGTATATAATTTTCCTCTTTTTATTTCTTCACTAAGTTATTTTGTGGTTAACTGCTTAATGCTGTATTTCTGTCATGCTATTTTCTACGGATAAAAGTTAGTGAAATACTCCAACTGACCGATATTCGATACTGATGACGTTTATTTTTTCCGAGATTAAACTCTTCCATGAATGTTGAATGTGGTCGTCAATGATTAAACCTTACACCCATTAATGTTCGTTGTAGTTAAGTTTTGGATAAACACTATAAATTATTGTTAATTCTAAATTAATTATCATCTATTGATCAACACTTCCAGTTGATATGTTTCTACTACAGAGTGTGGGTTTGTATTTCTCAGAATGTATACATTTTCTGTTAATTGTTTAACATACTTGTAAGCGAGAAATCAAGTTCCAAGGCTTCCTACTTACTAGTAATTAATCTTTAAAAAAAAAAGTGAAAAATGCATTTTTCATGTTGCATGCTACTGAATTGCTCGCACGTGACAGCATATCATATTTATGCTTAATAATTAACATTAGTTTCACTTTGTATTCGATTCCAATTTGTTTTCAGGTTGGACACATAAATTGTCATGCAACATCTACTCCTGTATGTGATTTAACAGATCTGAGTGCTATTGCACAAATGTTCGGTGAATATTTTACTTCTCAAGACAATACACCTATTGTAATCAATTCAATTAAAGGTCACCTTGGCCATTGTTTGGCTGCAGCTGGTGCCATAGAAAACGTGTATGCTGCTTTATCTGTTAACCAGAATCGAATTTGTGGAAATCTCAATTTACACAATCCTATCTCGGTTTATGAGTTGATGGAGGTTTTAAAATCTAATTCCAAATCTTCCTCCAATGCTTCCTTCACTGAAAAATGCATAGATCTGTTTAAAAACCATGTTGTACTTCCTAGACACGATGAAGTACAGATTGCATGGCCAAATAGTAATCCACATATTGTTATGATCAATTCATTTGGATTCGGTGGAACAAATGGAACTCTTCTAATTTCAGAATGGACAGATTAGCACATGTATTTTATTTTATTGTATAGATTTTATCCAATCATTTATTATTAACGATCAAGTTGTTTTAGTGCAAATAGTGCTAAGTGTTAGTTTATTTACTTATCAGATAAATCTGAAATGAAGGATATCATCAAGATACAGCCTCTAAATTTTCTTAAACTGGTTTACTTGGGTGTACGAAGAAATTTAATTATTATTTTATGCAATTAATCTCAGTCAGATTAATATTTGATGAACCAACTAATTCAATTCTACTTGTTCCTTACCAGATGGATATAACTTGATTGATCATTCATTTTACTTTGATAATTCCTCATTTGATTATGCGATTGTTTCTTCGTTATATGCATCATTTTTGATCCCATTCAAGAATTATTCATCTTGTTGTATAAATATGGTCATAGACCAAATGAATTATGTTCTACTTCATACTATATTTCATATTCCCAAGTTTTGTTTTCTATACATAGTTTATAAGTCCTAAATATATATTTTTTAACATAGTGGTTAATTGCTTGTTCAAGACAGATACTAATGCATGGTCACACGAATATAGCTACTGTCAGGGAAGTCCCACTCACTGCATTCTCGTGGCGGGGGTGTTCTCGAAATTGAGAGAATGGATAGTGAATATCCGGCGCCTGGACCGGGTCGGTGGATACAAAGTGTCGACCTAGATGAGTTAGAAAACCCTGATTCCAAATGAGCGGTATACAGGGGATAAGTGATGTATGAACCTATTATTAGCTACCATGGTACTGCATCTGATTGCGTTGCTCCACTGCCTTGTGAATTGGACCTTTCTGTTAAGAGCTTGAGGAGTGACCGTGTAAGGAAACCACTTGCCTCAGTTAAGTCACCTTGAGATTATCCGGGTAAATAGAGATTCATTGATTTGTGCAGTGCATAAACGTTTAGGTGCCCTTTTGTACCAAAAATAATTTGTTTCACTGTAATAAATTAGATGATAGATACTCATGACAATTTCATGTGAAGTAAAAGGAATTGAGTCTATCTTCGAAACGTCAGTTCGATTGCGTCCTTTGAGTACAAAACAGTACTAGAATACACAATTTATGCAATAAATGTTGCACGAAAATAAAGTATATCTGTTCACTTAAGATTTTTTGTCTAAATTTTATTTATTGTTAGATGAATTTTATTATCATTATTTCAGTCCGGACAGTGATTAATTATTGTTCACTCAAAAGTTGAAAATTATAAATACGATGCATACCTTCTTCGTAGCTAACTTTTGTTGTAATCTAATTATAAGTCGAGTAAATTATACTACAACCCTACCCATCTTCTAAAACACAATTAAGATTGAACACAATCCGAACTGACTTAAGCCATCTAGAAATAACTCAACGTCTTCAACACAATTCAATCGATAGTTGCTATTTTGATATCGTAGTTTGACAAGTCTATAACTTGTAGAAGCAACAGATTATTTATAAGTAACAGGCATTTTCGAGTTAGAAAAATGATTGTAAGACTTTGACCAGAAAGAATCGATATAATTTACGGCATTAGCTGAAGGAGGAATTAAGTGAAATCAAGAAAACACTAAGAACAATATAGGTGAAACACAGATAAATAAAATAGGCAGTTGAAATTATAAATTAATGCAATATTCCAGATTTAATAAATTATCAAGACTATTTGCTCCACTTCGAGTTGCCAATTCCTGTCTGTGATCGCCTTGTTAGTCCAAAACAACAACTCTGAGTGTCATTACAAATCTCATTTAAATATAATCTAGCTATTTGTATAGCCTAGAATACACAACAACACCTATGGTTATTTGATAAGAGCATTCAACCTTCAGCAAGCAAGTGTTATTATTAACGCGCAATGCAATATTGAGTAGACACAGTCTCAGGCTATTGTGTATAAAATAGCACAGTAAATTATTTTATCCCGGGTTTTCAAATAGCCAAGTCCCAAGATATATAGCACCTCACCGCCACAGATAGTTCAGAAGTTAGAACTTGATTCAATACCAGCAAAATTTTAACTTAATGAACTGCTAGATTAAGCCATTATGAAACACTAATTCTCTGGTTGTTAAGTTTCTGCTGACATGTATATAAAGGTCCACGACTATGAATTTATACCAACCATCAGTGACGTATCATCTGAATATGTTAAGTTCTCTCTTTTCTTTGGATAATCTTTTAATCAGATGGATGTAAATTCATGCACCTAGATGCTCTAATGGATGAACTAAGAAAAGTTTATATTTGATGAACCCAAATTCATCACTGCGGCTCTATCCGTCAGTGTTTTCTATTCATTCAACTGTTACTGACTTTGGTATTCCCCTGTAAGTATACTTCGAATGCTACATAAATCACAATTAATCCTGATTGTTTTTTTTTTGTGAATTTATTAGACTATAGGAAACTTTTAAATAGATCTGTATCATTGCCTCGAAAATTTACTGTATGGTTCTAGTCCAGTTATTTCTCAACCTTATCAATTTATTAGTTGTTATATTAATAAATGGACGCAAATAAAGTTGGCAAATTCACGATAATGCTAAATCGAGCAAAATGATCTCTACATCTTTGTCATGTTTGAAATCTCAGTTTACTAGGCCAAATAGTTCAAATGTTATTTCACCGATAACTCAAGTAACTTATCATTCTTAAGCAAATCAGTTCATACAAAAAGTTTTGTAATAAATCAGTAACGCAGTAGTCTGAATAGTGTATACAGTAATTGTAATTGTAGAAAATGTTTATTTCATATACTCATTACTTTCCAAGATCGGATAGAGAATACACCGTAAATTATGGTATTTTGTTGCGAATATCGAATATTTGTTAAATTCTAAACATCTTTCAGTCTAATCCTATGATAATTTAAAGTTAGGTAGCCAATTAGTTAATTTATTGTCTACCAATATATACCTCTTAGCAAGGGCTGCATTTCTACAATTGAAAAACTATGGGACTTCAAGACAAATATCAATCAACGCCGAAATCAGGATTTTCAATATAAATGTCTAGACAGTTCTACTGTATGGGTGGGGTGGAAACTTGGAGAACTACCAAAGCCATCATCCAGTGTTTATTGACAGTTGTCTACGCAAAATACTTCGGATTCGTTGGCCAGACACCATCAGCAACAACTTACTGTGGGAGGGAACAAACCATATTCCAGTGGAGGAGGAAATCAGGAAGAAGCGGTGGAAGTGGATAGGATACACACTACGAAAAGCACCTAACCGCGCCACAAGACAAGCCCTCACATGGAACCATCAAGGTCAAAGGAAAAGAGGAAGGTCAAGGAACACATTACGCCGAGAAATAGAGAAAGATATGAGAAGAATGAACAAAAACTGGACAGAACTGGAAAGGGAAGCCCAGGATAGAGTTGTTTGGAGAAAACTGGTCGGCGGCCTATGCTCCATTGGGGGTAACAGGCGTAAGTAAGTAAGTAAAGCCGAGGTTCAAGTCCTCTTTGGAGCATCGATTTCTTTAAACTTACTGATAGTCCTTTACATAATGACTTTGACGAAAATAATTTCATGGAATCTGACTGTCGTGGTTTCAAACTTGTGGATATCAGGCACGAACTACTAATAGCTTCTAGTTAGTCAAGACAATGGTCTCGCACTTCCTGGATCTTAAATTCTTGTAAATGCAATTTACAAAACGCAAGTATAAAAGTTATTTATAACTTGGCAGAAGTAGTTATAAAATTCAAGTTTCAAAACGTTTTACTATTTAGTTAGAATAACTTTTAAATCTAGGTTTGAAATATTACTTCAACTAACTCAACACTCCAACCTATAGGTTTGTGACTTTACCTGTGGTTAATTTTAATGAAATTGCATTCTTCATTTCTTTTATCCCTTTTTTGAGAACATATATTTATCAACGAGATTATCATACGAGTTTTAGAAAATTTCTATTGATTGAATATCATTAATGTATATAATAACACTAACAATAATAGTAATTGTTATAACAAGGTTAGCTTCAGGTCATGAAATTTTCAAGACCGAAAATTCGTCATTTTTATTGGTTTGTTTTATTAGCCAATTGTCACGAGATATTTGATCTATTTCGATATAGAGAAATGTATGTAGGAAGATTAGAGAAGAAAATAAGCATTAACCAACCAAATAGGATTAAATAACTCAACATTATCCATCTATTTATCTATTTTCTCAATAAACAATGTGTTTAGCTGGTCTTTCCCATAATTTTATCAGTGGTCAAGCTACTAACGAAAAACGATCGAAAATTTCAATATGTAAATGTATACTGTATTGTTGTATACTGTTATTTTAATTGATGAAACAAGTCATGATAATCACATGGAATTATAATGTATCAATTTAGTAAATTTTACCAATATTAATTAATCTAAGGTCATTATTTATATGCACTCCACATTTGTTCATTCTAGTGAAACAGAGACTACACTCAACATGAAAACTTTTCACTGAACATGTACACACGACTCGGAAAATTGTTAATTTTCATGTTTTAAAGAGAAGTAATGTTTGCATAAGAAAGATAGGTTGCTTAAAATGAAAAGGAACAAAATATCTAGGTAGGATAAAGAAGGCTAAATACTACACAACCTATAAAAACAGATCAGCAATATAACATTAAAATCAGAACGAAAAAGTAATAAGAAAGTATTCAAAGTGAAAATTTAAACAAAATTCCTCTCGAAATTTATTTAAGAAAATAATTGAAATGTTTAAAGAAAGAAGACTGGTGAAATAAATTATCAATTTTCGTAATATGGACACTATAAAAAATCGATCTGTTGTGATTACGATAAATTATTACACAGTTCACAAATTCAATGATCGATTTTAGAAGAATATTATGTGTTAAACTTACTTCTAAGTAAATCTAGTAGTCTACAGCTGGTGCCATGGACGTAATTTTTTTTCTAACAGAGACACCTGTTTACAAAACATGGATTTTCGCACTTAATCTTTTTTGTATACTTTTACTTTAGCTTGAAAATCAGATGTTAGTTCCATTTCCGAAGATTATCCAACCGAGAGTTAGTCAATAAAATATAGAAGTGACTAAAAATGCAAGTCCGACAGTCTAATCACATATATTAACTATATTCTTCAGAAATAATAAATGTTGATTACCTTATCGACATAACACAGGCTTAGTAAAAAGATTAGCATTATCAATTCAAAGTGATCTACATGGAACCATGTACTTACAGCCAAAATAAATCAAAATTTTCAGCAAGGAAAATAATGACGCCATTAAAATGTCAAATCTAGTTGGTAATTATGGTACCAGCCTTACTTTTTGTCGAATCTGATTCTCTTCTTCACTTTCCTGTTTGCTTCTGTGTATTCAGCTTGTGCCTTAATTTTCTCTGCTCTTGTTCGGCTGATGTTGATCGCTGCCTTCTTATTCCTGCTTTTTTGAATCTTAACAAGAGTACCAACAGAGTTCCATTCCTTGTGATGGTGCTTCTTGTGGCCCGGAACCTCCTAACATGCTGAAGTGACTGCCTCTTTGATCCCTTTCCAATTGTTCTCCAATGTTGTTTCCTCTCCATTGAGTAGATCCTGCAAGGCCTGGAACTTATTGCTGAGTTTCATGTTCTGTACTTGAGTAACGCCAAACCACTGTACTAATGACAACACCGAACGTTAGACTCCCACCGTTCAAAAATAAGAAGACGGGAGACGTTGGAGTACACTTATTAACAGAATCAAAAATATACAATCAAACATGCGTATTTATACAATTATACATATTATCGATATTGTCGTTTAAACATTTGAATATTAAATCAAATAGTTCATCGATCGACTGCCCTTGAAATATTTTAGCATTTAATCGATAAGTTCATCAATCCACAATGTGCGTGGCTTTCTTCTCGATTGACTATCCTAACACTGAGAACTATCTTGAATTCGTTGAGTTTTACGGTGTCCCGAAGAAAGGCCGTATTAAACTTCTGTGATGTCGTCTGCCCCGTTGTTCAGTGCTTCTTTAGTTTCAGTTCCATTTTGGCGACCAGCAAGTGGCGACCTGAGGCTGTCAGCTCCTCTCTTGGTTCTCACTTCCTCCATGGTCCTTCTGAACTTTTTATTGATACAGACATGATCGATTTAGCTTTGAGTAGAGTGATCCGGTGAAATCCATGTAGCTTTTTATATGCGTTCGTGTGAGAATATTGTGTTGCCGATGACCAGTTTTTCGAAGGCAAATAGGTTTGCAAACTCACTATTTTCGTTCCTTTCTCCCAGTCGCATGGTGTCTTCACATTCAATGTTGTCCATGACAACCTTGGCATTTAGATCTCCCATCAGAATGGTCAAATCCGCTCTTAGAATTGATCTTTAATGTCTTCATTGTAGTAGTTTGTAGGTGAATAGTGTTGGATGACGTTTATTGTAATGTCGTCTTTCTTTGTTTTGAAGGATGCTTTAATGATCCTCAGTCCATGAGATTCCCATCCCATCAGTGCCTTTTGTGCTTGTTTGGACAGCATCAGTGCAACTCCTTGTGTATGTGAAGCATTTTCCTCTTCATGACCAGAGTATAATAGCAGTTCCCCTGAAGATAATCTCAGTTGTACAACTTGCATCCACTGCGTTTCACTGATTCCAAGAAACTCCAGATTGTATATCTTCATCTCTGTAGTAATTTGGAACAGTCTTCCAGTTTCCTACTTTGTTCAAACATTCCATGTACCTAAAAAAATGGTTGCTCTGGTTGTCAGAAGAGGCTTCGGCGTCGTGACTTCCGAGGGGACTCGGCTTTCATTATGAGATGTCATTACTGTTCTGAAAGACGAAATTCTAACTCCCAGGGCAGAATTAAAATGGTTTCAATTGTGTTTTCTGTTTAGCGTTTTTTGGGGAGTTAGTTTTTTTGTGTGATGGGATCGCCAACCCCATGCCCAAGCCTCCACCTTTATCCGTGCTTGGGACCGGCAGTAGCCCCAGAAGGGCTCCAGGGGGAGTTACGTATAGAGAGCTGTAATGGTATATTAGTTTTGTAGTTTTACATCATGAAGCGATGTCAGTACGAGAAAAATTTAAAATTAAAAGGAACAGAACAGCGTGGGACTCCTCAGTAGTGCTTGCCCAACAACTAAGTTGGTATCCAATAGCCCTCATCGCTAACTTATATCAATCTGAGATGTGCAAGTATCATTTCACTGGTGATACTTACCTCGCGTTCGACATTAAGATCAAACGCATTTTTAAATATTAAAGTGTAATTCTTCTTGAAACTTAAACGACAGTAATACATTTGAAAATCATAGCGGATTTACCAGTACTTATTGCACACATTTTACATGCTGGCGTAGAAACATCAATAAAACAATATCCAATTGTTAAATTCACGTCTGTAAACTAGACTACTTACTGTTCAGAATTACTTCGAGATGGTTAGAATTTGTGCGCATTTTGAATACTGCAATAATAACATCAAAACAATAGAGTCCTTTTTTTTGCTCTATTAGTTGTTTAATCGTGAAATTGCTTTATGTATTTAAAATTCTGATATATCAAAACTTAACAATGTAATTTCATTGTCGGTAAAACTAAAAATATGATTTCCTAACTATTTGAAATCAATACAATAAGTAGTTTCATCTTACTAGAGAAAGTTTGTGTTTAAATCCAATAATTTGGAACTTACTTCTTGGTTTGCTTTATTGCGTATGAATGTCTTCCAATGTTATCAAATAATACATGTATGAATTCATGCTTTATTTAGTTGAGGCGCACAAAACTTCCGAAACTAGAATGAAGTAACTAACAGATAGTACTTCGTTCTCAGTGATTTCTTAAATGATGTTAATCCGTGAGAAAATTCATTTTCATTTTTTTACATTACATAGTTAGAATTAGTGTTTTAATAAGATTTGATATTATTAAGTACGGAATTTAATTTAATTTATAAAAATGTACAATCATTTAATGATTGCTGTTATCACCATACATAATCACCTATAAATAAGACAACTTCATTTGTATGGATTACAAATTACGTCACTGAATTATTTTTTTTCTCTAACAACTTAATGGGTTACGCATCAGAAGAGTATCAAACTGAAAAGTAAACTGAGAAAAACACAAATGTAATTTAATTGAAATTTGTTATGTTTCTAATATATTTTTTCAAGTAACAATATCAATTTCACAGTTATTCTACATTAAAGAGAGAAGTGTATTCTGCTGTCAGACGTGATTGTATTACTTAGTTAATTTTTGATGATAAATGAGAAGTCTGATTTAAGTAGGTATTTAAGGTGTGGTGAACATTTCTAAGGCTAGAAACTGCTCCATATATGTGCATAGAACCTACTAACTACTTTAGTCATCAGAATAATTGTGATGCTAGTGATAAACAGTATCACCTAGCTTCCATAGACTGAACAATTGTGAACTGACAATCTCATAAATAATTTTATTATCAAGAACCGATTCTATTCAATACCAAATCACAGTCCCATTTATTCTATATTGACTGGATTAAATCGGTTAGGTTTAATATAGATATTTTCCGCTGGTATTCAAGTTACGTAATTTACTATGGGTGAGTATAAAAATCATTTTAAATATCGATTTA
The DNA here is from genome assembly GCA_944470395.2 of Schistosoma turkestanicum. Classification (NCBI taxonomy): domain Eukaryota; kingdom Metazoa; phylum Platyhelminthes; class Trematoda; order Strigeidida; family Schistosomatidae; genus Schistosoma; species Schistosoma turkestanicum. Next base: position 29,634,009 of record OX103974.1, read on the forward strand.
TTTTCAAAAATTCAATAAGTAATGCATACATACGACAAAAATGATTAGAATTTAATTGTTTAACTTGATTAGATTAAGAATTCTAACTAGTTAACTTTGAAATATTTTCTCTAGTCAGATTAATAGAATATTTCTTTACACCCACCTAATAAAATGATATCTATCTGACAATGTATTAATATCTTTTATGTACATAAATATTTGGTCAACAATTAACTAGCTAATTAGTGAACAAAATTTAGCCTTTATTTTACAGTAAATCTGGTCTTATGTTGTTGTTCTGATATTCCGTTTTCTCACGTATTTATTGAATAACATTTAATGACACACTATTACATGTTAGGACATTTTTAGTTGTTCACATTTGTAAGTCACATATAATTATTTCTGAAAGTATAATATTCTATCACCAATTATTTAGTACTAACAAACTAATCTGTAAGTACACAAAAATAAAGTAGTTATCTTAGCCAAACTTTTTCACAAGTGAAGAAGTTCATGTTAACGTTTCTTGTAGCTGAATATATTTTATTATATACTAGTCGGTAAGTTAGCAAGGTTTCTGATAAATTTATCAGTAAAAGTTAAATAAAATGACTACAATTAAACGTTGAAACTATTCAAAACGACTCTCAAAAAACTCCACAATTAAATCGTCTAGCTCACAGAACTCAATGCTATTAAAAACTACAAAGTTTCTTTATTATTTCATAAAACTTGGAAAAGAGTAAAATAATCATCCATGGAATCATAGTGTGGTGTGAGCTACTTATAAGTAGTATATGACGTGAGTGTCAACGTAATGTCTGGCAGCAGAAGATGGAGGAAGATCATGAAAAGAAGAGTTAGAAAACAATGGAATTTGTATGAAACGCATGAATAGTGACAATGGATTGATGTTTGGCAACAGGAACAGTGCAGTTCGATATGATGGATTGATATTTTGCAAATGAACGATTTACGATATGGTTTTCCGATTTTACTGAGTAACTCTGTAATTTTCGTTAAATACAATTCGGTTGCCCCACCTGTGTTCTCGTTCACTACAATAGGACTATTTCTTACTCTGATTAACTTTTATTGTTAACAGCTCTTAAATGATTTGGAACAATAATGAACTTTATTATTCAATAAAAATATTTGTTCGCATAAATCAGTATCTCTGTAGATACTCTGTACTTCTCAACACAATTTAAATCCAAGCAATGAAAAATAACTGTTAGGTTAGTGAGCAGAAAATTGCATTTTATTTAACCTATGTAAATATATTTCGTCAGGGAGAAGACTTTTATTTTTGTGCTAATTAACCTCATTATTAACTTTTATTGTATTCACATTTATCTATATTAGTTAGAAATAGGTAGTTTAGGATGAAATCTATAATCAAATACCTTATCAAGCTTCACAAGAGATTAATCACTTTTTTATATATTCAGTAAGAAAATAAATCAATTACATGTGTGCCTACAGTTGATCTCTGGGAAATCATTTTAGTAGCATGTTTTATACATTTATTGCTCATATTTTGGCTTAAACAAGCAGTTCTTTTATTATATTAGTTCCATATTTCAAATACATCGATGAAAGTGAACCGGATATTATTTGACAAAATATAATTATGACTTTAATGGGTAGTTAGTTGGATTGCATTAATTAGTCTATTTTTATTAGTCAACCTTTCGCAAAATCTTTTTTCTAAATCGAACTTATTGAATAAAATGTTAGCGAACTTAGTACCGAGTTAAAATTGGCCGCTTAAGTCTTCCCAGAGAAAAATTTGACCCGTTATTCATGAATTTGTTTATTAAAAAAACTTAGTTACATTTCATTGTCAGAGGGATAATATTCTATACTCCAGATTTTTGATTTTTAACAGAAATTCAACTCGCATCACAAGTTAGTGTTAATGAACTTACTTCAATTTAGCGTTGAGATGAACTTTTTAATACTACCACCGCAAAGTATTAGAGTATGTAAAATGAAGCTATGTCATTCTCATTGTTTATCTTCTGTTTACCTACATTTTAGAAATGAGTGTTGGAAATACAATACAAACGTCACGTGACAAACCGATATCATAGAAGGTATCTGTGTCAAACTATACAGAGAAATGCAGTCATTCTGTACAAATTACTTCTTCAAAATCTGTTTGTCTTGTTTTAGGTGCCGGTGGTATTGCTTTAAATGATACTTTATAATTGGTATCAAAACTATTCTATATCATTTGACCGTAGGAAACTTCTTACAATAATGTTTTTTTTCATTGAAATCAATGGTGATTACTTGTTCATGAAGTCTGAGATTTCGGTAAATGCGAAAAGTACAGTTTAATGTGAAATTTTTCAACAGTTAGAAGAAATAAAGTAAGATAATTTTTCTAGTGATCATAAACTATCATCAAATATATATATATTTGTTGTTTGGATGTTCGTATAGATGACTGGACTGTAAGTCATCCCCCCTCTTTTGGTATATATGCATCTCCGTGTGGATTGCCTCGATATCGCTATTCAGTCACAAGCACTTTAAGCAGCGATAAATAATGGCTAGCTTGTGAGTTTCACCTTGTTAGGTCAATCAGTTGTCACCAGCCATGGAAGACAGGACAATTTGATCAGTGTCACAAGGGCAACCGACCAGGTAAACTGTGTCTTGAAGAACTCACTATCTCATCCAAGACGTCGGTTGACGATACTGACTGTCGTCTCATAAGCTTCAAAAATCGTTCCACACACGACTTCTTGTTATCAATGGCTGGGATGAGTTGAAACAGTAACCAGCAGTTACCAGATGCAGATGCAACTTCCAACTCATTAGCACGCTCCGACCACCAGGTTTCCTTATCATCACACAAACTTTGTACTTCATTGCATAAGAATCTACGTTTATCTTCAAACTCGTGGTTACATAGAACAGACCGAGATGTGTCGTCAAGTTGTAAGGCGTCTGTAAAAACCCACTGCTTATAAGCTGGACTTTTCACAAAGCCACAAATGGTTTTACTCGTTGTTTTCATGGTGTTATATAAATATAGCAAGTAATCAAGGATACTTTTTGGTGCGTCGATAGCTAGCATTGAAGCCTACTTATTTAAGCCCGTTACCCCTAATACAGTATAGACTGCCGACCAGCATTCTGCAACCTCCTCCGTCCTGCATCTTCCTTTCAAAATCTACACAACTGCTGTTCATTCTTTTTATGTCTGCTTCTGATTCTCAGTAGAGCGTGTTCTTTGGTCGACCACCTTTCCTTTGGCATTAAGGATTCCAAGTGCGAGCTTGTCTTTCGACGTAGTTGGGTGACTTACGCAATAAGTTTCCTATCCACCTCCAGCACTTTTTCTAGATTTCTTAATCAGCTGGAATCTAGTTTGTTCTCTCCCACAGTAGGTTGCTGCTAATGGTGTTTGACAAACGAATCCTCAGTATCTTGCGTAGACAACTGTTAATAAACATCTGTATCTTGTGGATGATGGCTTTTGTGGTTCCCCTACTTTCCACTCGATACAACAGAACTCTCATGACGTTTGTATTGAAAGTTCTGACTTTGGTGTTGGTTGGTAGTTGTTTTGAGTTCCAAATGTCCTACGGTCGTAGAAATGCTGTCCTTGATTTACCAACCCATGTCTCCACATCGGCATCAGATCTACCTTGCACCTCAATGATGCTGCCCGGGTATGCGAAGGTTTTCACACATTTCCAAGGTCCCCCGTCAATTATGCACTGGTTGGTTCATGTTGCGCCGTATCGGAGGATCTTGCTGTCTCCCCTGTATATGTACTGCAGAGGCAGCTGCCACACTGGTCGTTTTCCCTTGTATATGTTGTTGTGTGTGAGATAGAAGAGCCAGATCATCTGCGGAATCCAACCCGTCCAGCTACATCTCAGCTGTTCACTGTATCCCGTTCTCCCATCAGATGACCTTCTCACATTGAAAGAGTCTGTGAGCTGTCTTCCATGCACAAATTTTAGTTTAATTTATCATAAGAATTTCGTATGATGTCGACTATCTCCTCAGGTACACTAGATTCAGAGAAACCTACGTAGTGTTATCCTGTCCATGCTATCAAATGCTCTCTCGTAGTCAACGAAGTTGATGTATAGTGGTGAGTTTCATCCAAATTACTATTCCATCATGATCCGTAGTGTAACCTGCAAGTTGGTTGGTGAACGATCAATCTTTAACGAATCCAGCCTGCCGATCTCGATTTTATGCGTCTGCGGAATCTCTCATTCTGTTCAATAGCACTTTGTTGAAGCCTTTAGCTGGTATAGAGAGTAGATTGATACCTCTGTGTTTGTCGTACTTGCTGAAATATCCTTTCTCTAGTATCTTGATGAGGTTTACTTCTATCCAATCTGTCGGTACTGGCTCTTCATCCCAAATCTCGCTGAACAGAGCGTGCAACATCTTTGCAGCTGCTGCCATGTTTCTTTTCAATGCTGTTTAGTGCTACTGCTTCGACTCTTTTGACTCGTCTGATGGCCATGCTGACTTATTCAATTGTTGGTTGGCCAACATTCTTTAGGAGGTCCGTGGATGCTACTTCGATGATGGGTGGGTTCAGTGAGGTCGGTCTACTCAAGAGTTCCTCGAAATGCTCTACTCACCTGTTTCGCTGTTCTTCAAAGTCGCTGACTACTTTGCCTTCGGTGTTCTTGACTGGTCATTCTGGTTTACTGTATTTTCCAGTGAGCTTCATCGTTGTATTGTATAGTCATCCGATGTTTCGTTATCATGAGGTTTTTTCTGATATCATTGTTAGATCTACTACATACTTCCGTTTATCAGCTGTAACGCTCTTCTTCACTTGCTTGTTCGCTTCTCTGTATTTGACCTGTGTTATGGTTTTCTCTGCTCTTGTTGCATAGTTATTGATTGCTGCTTTCCTGTTGTTTCTTTCTTGAATCTCATCTAGAGTATCAACAGAGACTCATTCCTTGTGACGGTGGTTGTTGTGGTTCATGACACGCTGAAGGTATAGCTTGCTTGATCCCTTTCCAATTGTTCTTCATGATAGTTTCCTATTCATTGAGTAGATCGTGAAAGACTTGTAACTTATGCTGAGAGATATCTTGAATTTGTTGAGTTTGTCAGTATTCCGAATAAATGCCGTATTCAACGTTTGTGGCGTTAAACTTTCGTTATCTTCGATTTCCCGTATATCTCCGTCTTGATGATCGCTACGAGAGAACACGAGTCGTTGCCACAATTTCTTTATTATTTAAATTATTTAATGATCGATACAAATATCGGATTTAATTCAAATATGTATAGTCGGTATTGACATCGAATTATTCAAACTGTTAATCGATACAGCTAGTCAAATAACTATATGTGTAGGTGGCAAGTAATGCCCAAGCGTACATGCGCATACAAGCTCAACAATGATAAAAGTACAAGATATATGTGAGGTGCTACAACAGCTCCCTCCCAGCAAACAAGGATACAAAAGTGTCTGTGAAATTCCATAATCTACCTATTCCTCCTTTTCAAGTCACCGACCCACACCTATGGTTTATTAGGCTTGAAAATTACCTCTCGGTTAATTGCATTATTTTACAACGAGATAAATTCGGCTACGCATGTGCACTGCTCCCGGACGAAGTAGCTGAAAGAGTTCGCGATGTTTTAGCTAAACCGTACCCAGATACGCCATACGACGAATAAAAAACTGCAGTCATAAAGGCCGTCTCGTTGACCGACCAACAAGCCCTACACCAACTCCTCAATCGAGTAGAACTTGGTGACAAGACTCCGTCACAACTAAAAAATTATATCAGGACCATAATAGGCGACAGAAAGATGGATGATAACATGTTTTATCAATTGGGTCTCCGACGACTCCCGCAAATTATTCAGCAAATCCTAGCAACTGAAGATAAGGAAGTAGATATAGATCATATTGCGGAAACAGCTGATAAGATCTACGAAAGAATGGAAACACCAAGTCCACAGATACATCATACCACAGTTAAAACTGAGATCGAAGATTTTAAAAAAGAGATTCGCCATTTATCTCAAAACGTTTCCAAGCTAAATCTGAAAGGGAGACCAGAAAGACGATCACGAAGTAGGTCTCGCGACAAATCTCGATCACGCACTCCAAAAGGAGTGGCAGTCTTGTTCATAACCAACCCGGCAGTAGCTGATACAGGTATGATCAGAGTTCAGGCCTGAAATTCAGATGGATGACACTACGTAGTACGGCGTTTTTGAAAAATTAATGAGCTCGAAAGACTTCAATCTTTCCAGAAGTACTAATCTCTAAGGCATAATTTCATCTGGCAAATTTAAAGCATCCCCCATGGTCAAGGAATAGACCCCTTCCCGCGCAATTTTTTTATGACTTACCCGGGAAGATAGGAGCCATTAATTTAGGTGGGACAAGTAGTTGACATATATCCTAAAGAACTACAGTCAGTCAGATGCAACGTAGGACTTCGTACGTAAGTACATCAGTTCATGTTGCCATACAACATCAGCACAGAGATATAATTGTCAATTCAAATCCAATAGTAGAAGAGGTAGTAAGGGAATTAGAAGTAATCGGAGAGGTTAGGATGAGAAGATATTATTCAAGAAGTATGATTCAGTGAGAAAAGTTTAGAAAATCAAAACTAGAGGGGTTGAAGAATCCGGAATTTGATAGAACACAAAGAGTGGATGCACCTGCGCCGTTACAAACGATTTTGAGCCATGTCATTCAAGGTGTCTAACCACCGATTATTATCATCTCGCGGACCCCAACCAGGTAGTCAACAACTACCAACATGGCTCAGTCCACTTGTCAATGAGTTCATGGAATTCTGACATGTTTTGGTTTGATCACCTCTAGCTATCTTCCAACCTACTCCTACACCACAAAACAAAGCTCGTCGAGGCAGTCGGTGGTTAGGCATACGCAACACATGTCCCAACCACCTCAACTGATCAACATTCACCACTTAATCAACTGATTTGCCATCCTTACTTAGTACTCGTTTCCTAACGACAGCATTGCTTACTCGGACGTCCCAGGATATACGAGCAATGCTTCGGAGACACCTATGATCGAAGAAAAGCAATCTACAAATGTTCTCTACTCTCAATGACCATGTTTCGCATCTGTATAGTATGACGGCGCGAACTGCTGCGCAGTACACCGGTCCTTTGATTAGCAAAGGGATATCTGGCCTTCACCATAAGTGAAGCAAGTTGGTTAAAGCCAGTCGAGCTTTTGGTATGTGCTGAGATTTCGTCAGCCACCAGACTCCCGAGATAAGCGACGCTGTTTACACGCTCGACCGCATCACTCCCTATCACTAGTTCAGGTGCCGGTGAAACCCAATCTTGAAGCAACATTTTGCATTTCGAGGGGGAAAACCGCATCCCGAACATGCTCGCATTGTTGCTTAGGGTGGTCAGAAGACTGCACTTTGTCAGCGTCTTCACCAAGTAGGACAATGTCATCGGCATATTCTAAGTCAATAAGAGAGCCTCCTGGTAAAAGGTCTACCCCTGAAAATTCAGACGAGGATAAGGTTAAATCTAGGAGCATGTCTATGATAAAATTAAGCAAGAATGGAGTGGACATCGCTGACGGACACCACTAATGAACTACAGATACAAGTAGAAAGATGAACATGATACTTGCCATGTTCACTGGTATTGTGAAATTCTCAGTTTATGATATTCTGAATGAGGCATATGGCTTGCCGACTCAAACTTCTCCCCGCCCTTAAGGACTTGCGACGGTGGGTTATTTGACCGACTATGAAACGGAAAACAAAAAGGCTGATACGGTTGGCCGTTCGAGGTGCTTTATGAAGAGCGCGATATCACAAGTACTTAGAGTTTGCTAGTCGGTGACACCATTAGAAACCTGGAAGCACTGGACGGCCGTTTCGTCCTGGTATGGGACTCATCAGCAGTGCGTATCCACGACTCCTGCACCTCGCAGGATTCGAACTCGGAACCTTCGGTATTGTGCGTGAACGCCTAACCATCGGACCACTGAGCCGGCATCCAACGGTGTTAATGTCTAACTCTGATTGATCTAGGGATTTTGCGCGACCTCACCTATTTGTCTTTGGTAGTTACTGCCTACACCCGACAGGGTCGAACTCCATTGGTCACGTCTTCTCAACTAGAACTCCGAGAATTTCCTCACGAAGCTAGTCACTAGTGAGCACTGTTACGATATTTTGGGGCACAGTTTTGATTGATGATTTCAAATGTGTAAAAAATCGCAAACCTCCAAAACTGTGCCCCAAAATAAAATCTTAGTGACAACGTAAGAAAATCCTTTATTTTTGAAATGCGACCAATAGGTGATATGGTAAAACCAGACCAATTTGAGAAATCTATCATGTGTGGAAACGAGAGTAACGTTCAAAAGGCAAATTATTTGAAATGTGACGTCAGCATAATAATATGATAAAGGAAATTTCAACTAAAAAACTCATATATCATGAAATATGAGTATGAACTTTGATACTTACACTAAAGGAATAAAAAGTTGGCGATCCAAAATAAGATATCAGAATCGTTCTTTAAAAGTCTGACGTCGTTTACTTCTCAGACTTCTTTATTCCTTTTGTGATTTACTTGGTTTCTAATTATTTTCTCGATATATCATTCCCGAGTAAGATAGTTTGAATTTATGTTGAAAATCTACTATGAATCAGTCTATCAGTAGCACTTATTACCATTTAGATTTAGGCCTATGTATTGCAGATTTTTCTTGTTTAATATTATATATAAAATATGTTTAACTTTATTTAGACCCAACAATTCGATCATCAATAGACAAACTCCAATACACCAAAACTAAACACATCTGAGTGAATTCATATTTATAAAGAAATTTCTTATGAAAGAAAAAAAATTACATCAGTAGTAATACATTAATATAAGGAAGGTTTAACAATGTATATATAATCTAGCTCAACGATAACTGGGATAGCCACGTATGATATACAATGGCCTGTACAAATATACAGAAAATGGCAAAAAATCACATGACCTCACCATTAGGGAAAAAGTGAAATAAGAAGTAGACAGTGAAATTAATACAGAATGAATTAAAAGAATCAAAAGTACTATTTACACATTTTTCGCAGTGAAAAAAAATAACAAGTAGTAGTGAGAACTCACAGATAATTCATTAATCAAATTCATATTATATATACATACATCTGAATAAGAAGAAAGTTGAAACTCAATACAAGTATTTCAAGAGAAGTCAGCTGAAATATAGATAAATGGACAACAATATTTAGTCCTAATTTAACTTCTGCTGGAAAACTGTTGAAGGAATGAATTCCTGTCGAACAAGATGCTGTTTATTTGGCATATTAGGGTAGTCAGAAACAGAAGATGGGGTGTTGGCAACATTAGCTGTTTGACCAGGCCCTAATAACTGTGATAGCATCACAGACGAATAGTGAGGAGAAGGTTGGACTGCGCGGTTAGGACTCATACCAGAAGAATTAACAAGACCCATGGAAGGTATTGGGAGGTTGTTTGTACAACGTGGAAGTGGTGCCATTTGTGGCATTACGGTATTAGCACATCGAGATATGTTAGAAATAGGAGGTGAAATAGGGATTTGATTGGTCATAGGTTGAGACATATTTGTCTGAGCCATGTAGCGTTGAGGAGAATTAGATGCTTGGGTTGAAGATATATTTGTGCAAGGAGGTTTACCTACTTGTTGATGACAAGGAATTGAAAACTGTTGATTAGATTGTTGATTAAAACTGGGAGGACTTATTGCTTGGCGATAACGAGGTTGTTGTATGGGCACAGACGACCAAGATTGTGACTGGTGTGACTGAGGATTTCCAACAATCTGCTGTTGTTGAACTTGTGGATAAGAATACCTAGACTGAGGTAAAGAACGTGGTCCAGTAGCTGACTGAGAATTTTGTGGAGTCTGACAAGCAGAATACGTACTGTGTTGTTGAGTCCCCATAGGACAATGAGGATTAGAGGTATTGGGAATACACCCGGACATTTGAGATAGCTGTTGTTGTTGTTGTTGTTGACTGTGTAGATGTGATTGCTGAATATACTGCCACGCTCTCATATATTGCGGATTGGAATTCAACCAACTTGAAAACTGCAATGGAATAGAAACCAAAATATATTCGCAGTGTACTATGAGAAATAAATATGTAAATCCTCATAGGAAATAACCCAGAATACGATCGCAATTGTCGAATGTTTCATCCTTATGCAAAGTATTTATATGATTAAATATCATACAAACGTTAACATGAAGACGGTATGTGAAAAAACTGTAGTAGCAAACAATAAGGTGAAGTCAACAGCTAACGTTCGATTTGAAAACCTTAGACTCTACACTTATAATTATTTCGAAACAATTACACGATCATCGTATTTGGTTAAAAATGATTACTTTTTGGAAGTTAGTTTCCGTCACAACATCAATGAGACAACTAGATTATCTTATAACTAAGTTTTATATACCTAATAATATGTATACAGTACAATAAGTTGAAAAGATCGATCAGATATACTACAGGATCTGTGTTTGTGCTATGAGAATCCGACTTAGAGTGCAATATGAATATATACTAATTCTTTATCGAAGACCATCCCAGTGATAACTAATAGTAAAGAGTCAATAAGACTAAAAACACATAGTAAACGAGTTTTAAGGGGAGACAGACCGACAATCAAGTACTTTACAGCATCATATCTTGTTTTAGTCCTGAAGTTGAGTTTATCTTTCTACGCCAAATATCAGCATTGGTGAATGGTCAATTATTCGAAGATATTTGTGATCGCATATTTACCGCTGCGTTCCCCTAATATCGAGCGTCACGGTTTGGAAAAGCGCCGCAGAACAAAGAAAATTAAGACGAACACCTAAGTGAATATTTGGATGCTTTACTTACGCTAAATTACATGTAAGTTAACGATTTTCCTTGTTAAAAAATCCAACCAAGTCTAAAGTACTTCAGGGTTTGCAGTCAGTCAGTTACAACGTAGAACTTCGTACGTAAGTATATCAACTCAGTTTGCCATACCGCATTAGCTCCAAGACGCAAATGTCAGTTCAAATTGCACAGTGGTAAAGATAGTAGGAGTATTAGCGGTGATGAAGAAGATTAGGATTAGAAGATATTATTCAAGAACTATAATTCAGTGAGATAAGTTTAGAAAGACAAAGGTAGAGGTGTTGACGAATCCAGAAGATTAGAATTTGAGAGAACACAACGAGTGGATGCACACGCGCCGTTGCAAACGATTTTGAGCCATGTCATTAAAGGTGTCCAACCACCAGTAACTATCGTCTGGCGTACCGTAAACAGATAGTCACTCTTCAGTGACTTCATGGATTTCTGCCATGTTTTGGTTTGGTCACCCCTAGCTATCTTCCAACCTACTCCTACACCACAAAACAAAGCTCGTCGAGGCAGTCGGTGGTTAGGCATACGCAACACATGTCCCAACCACCTCAACTGATCAACATTCACCACTTAATCAACTGATTTGCCATCCTTACTTAGTACTCGTTTCCTAACGACAGCATTGCTTACTCGGGCATCCCAGGATATACGAGCAATGCTTCGGAGACACCTATGATCGAAGAAAAGCAATCTACAAATGCTAGCTACTCTCAATGACCATGTTTCGCATCTGTATAGTATGACGGCGCGAACTGCTGCGCAGTACACCGGTCCTTTGATTAGCAAAGGGATATCTGGCCTTCACCATAAGTGAAGCAAGTTGGTTAAAGCCAGTCGAGCTTTTGGTATCTGTGCTGAGATGTCGTCAGCCACCAGGCTCCCGAGATAAGCGAAGCTGTTTACACGCTCGACCACCTCACTCCCTATCACTAGTTCAGGTGCAGGTGAAACCCAATCTTGAAGCAACATTTTGCATTTCGAGGGGGAAAACCGCATCCCGAACATGCTCGCATGGTTGCTTAGGGTAGTTAGAAAACTCAGCATTTCATCGTCTTCACCGAATAGAACTATGTCATCAGCATTTGCCAAGTCAGCAAGCGTGTCTCCTGATACAAAGAGTTCTTTTCTCTTCTTTCTTTAAGGTTTGCTGATAAGAAAAACAACATAATCATTTTGATTTTGTTATCCAAGCTTCTGTGTTATCTTCGAGCGTAAGATTATTTATGATATACTTCAAATGTAATTGTGGTAAGGTATATGCTCGGGACATTCTACAATTAGAAAGATAAGGCATGTCCTTTCCAAAAACTGGGTTTATAATTTAGACGATTGAGCATAATAGTTACCAGAGACTTTAATGTTACCACACTGGAAATATGGTTAGAAATACACTAAATAAATTTGGTGAGAGAGATAGGTTTTATATAATCTTAATTTATGTATATCCATTAACCAGAAGTATGGATAAAAGTCTTTTAAAACCACTATGTAGTTACAAAGAAAAATAATGCAGATTATTCGGAAAATAAATCTTAGCGCCTGAACAGTCACAATAAATGTGAATAAGTTGAATACAGGAAACTATTTTTAAAAAAATTGTTCAATAAAATATTGAGAAATATGTTTTGAAATTTTATTTATTCTAATCAAATAAGTGCTAATCAATATCAATTGAACTTTCATAATAATAACAATAAACTTAAATTAGCAAACATGAAATCCATTAGCTTTTCAAATACAAACTATTTATCGAAAATCAAAATGTCATACATTGTAAATTAACTTTCTGGTAGACATAAACATTTTTAATGAGCTTAATGCAAATTGTATTCTTGACTATAATACGACAAACTAGTTAGAATAATAATGTATGACTGTAGAAATATGAACGCAGCTTAATTATTCGACGAAAAATTGTTTCATAATAATATTTTGGTGATTTGATATTACAAAACTGTATCAATCTCGTAATAAGTGTTATAGAATAATATTAAAAGATTATGGATGGTTGATCCGATTGTTAGATGTAAATACAATAAGTGTATTTTAAATTCTATATGGTTAACCAACTTAACATTTTAAAATCCATGGACAATATTACAAATTATTACCAATAATTTCGGTTTATTGCTGCTCTTATATGTTCATTCAGGTGCATAAATAAATGCGATACTAACATCTAGCAGCTTTTCTAACTCATGTACCTCAGGTTAAATGGATAGGAAAGTTGTTAGCATAAACTCAAACAAAAAGCTAAACAACTTACGGGAAATACAGAGCTTAAACTGACATTTATTATTATATCAAACTTCAATCTGATATAAGAGTATCAATATGAACCAAAGAATTTGTGCAAAACTATAACACGAATGAATAGACGCAACTTTGAGTCACTTTTCAGAAATACTAACTTGAAACACTTAAGGGAAGTATTAGATCAACAAACCCAACGTAAACAAAGACTGAGAAAAACCCCACCGCAAACACAACCAATGCATTGCATGACATTTAACTAGTTAATCTCTCGGTTAGGTTCAAAGGAATAAAAGAACTTGATGAACAGTAAATATAACAGTTGAATTAACCACTGAAATATAATCGAAAATGTATCAAAATTAAAAGGGATATAAAATAGATTTACCTCAGACGCCGGAGCGCCTCGCTGCCTCATGGTAGTATATGCTTGTTGCACGATCCGTATATACTCTGAGGAGACGCCACACGGAACAACAATACCAGTGTTGGGCGAAGTTGTGGATACCATAGATTGAGGCGTGGATTGTATAGATGCAGACCGAACAACTGATGTATTTGGCTGAGTAGAGCCAGCGGATGATCCTGATGGATACATAGTACTGCCTGGGGGTGCAGTTCCAGGCAGTCTCCAATTAGGGTTGGAAATAGTTCCCAATGTAGACGTTTGGTTAGGGGGTAAAAGTGTTCCGGGATTGTGTCCTTCAATAACTTGAGAATAAGTTGGTGAAGGTTGGTGTGTAACCGCTTGTTGCTGAGACTGCTTGTTGAAAATATAATTATTGTGTTCATTTTCTCCTTGAAATCGTTGACTTGATATTATTTGCTGTGGATACGATGGGTCAACATCCATAAGAGTCATACACGGTTGATGAATAATTGCTTTAGGAGACAATGGATCTACAGGAGCCGAATTAGTAGTAAATGACGGTCTATGTGCGACTGAATGTCCAGAAGTGGATCCATGTGATTGGATGCATTGTTGAGAAACAACGTAATTGGGGGCCCAATTGTTATTAACACATGTTGGTGGGCGTTCCTGTATATGCTGTCGCTGTATTTGTTGCTGAGTACTGAAAGATGTTGTAGGTTGAGCACAAGATAAGGAATATTTCGATTGAGGCTGAAAGGTATAACCTGTTCTGCTGATATCTACATGTGTGTTCATCAGCTGATCCGACTCTAACGTTACGACTGGGTGACTATGAATCCCAGAGGACTGAGAAAGGGTTTGAATGCAAGTGGAGACTGGAATAGAAGAAATTGATGGGGATCTAGGGATAGATGGACTAGATACATATACTTTTGATGAATGAGCAGTTTGCTGAGTATTTTGATAAGATGATGGACATGGAGGATGGAAAAACGGACTTTGCTGTGGAGATTGGATAGAAGATTGACTTCTCGAATGTGGAGAGGTAAGATTGTAGGAAACAGTAGTAACGGCTGTAGAAGCAAATGGTGATGACTGCATAGGTACAGACATAGGGGAAGATATACAATCAGAAGTCGAAGACTGAGAACATTGCTGATAAGTTTGAGATGGTGGTGGAGTTGGTTGATGATTAGGAGTCATACTGTTACAGCGCTGCATTGTGGCCATACGTCTGCGTAGCATTTGTGTTTGTTTGAGGCGTTGCTGCTTTTGCTGTTGTTTCATCTTTGCCTTAAGTTTAGGGCATAGAGGCACAAGACACTTTAATTCATGGCAAGTTTTAGAGTGATAGCAACATAAATAATAGATAAATCGACAAACAGAACACTGATTTCGATCTGTTGAATGGACGCGGAAATGTTGTACTTGATATTTCATTGTCTTACATGCATATACACGACAATTTGCATCACGACAATAACAGCTATGGCCTAAGGCTTTTACCCAACGAGTTAATTTGTCTCTTCCTGATTCTTGAATAGTTGAATCGTTACTTGTCTCTTGTCCTTTGTTACAATCATCAAGTCCAATACCTATTTTCACCATAGGATGGGGGTGGTTCTCGGTTTCATAGCATCGAGGACATAAGTCATATTCTATACATTGCTTACAATGCCATGGAGTTTCTAGTTGTGCACTACAAACATTGCAAGTGTACATTAGAGGTTGACGATTTTCGTTATGTAATTCATACAACATCACCAAAGTGGAATATTTAGCACGTCGTAACGATGAGAATTCCAAGTGCTTTTCACGAGCTTTTTCTAGGAAAGCACCACGACATTCCATTAACTCCGAGTTGATAAGTGGGTCTGGATCTTTAATTGGTGGAAGTGCAGAGACAGAATTTTGAGGATGCAACCGAATGACAAAAAAGTTTTCCTTATGTTTCTCCATTATTTCATAGACACGACGAGCAACTTCATTTGCAACATCTCCTGAACCAATACCACCCACGCGCTTTCGCTTACCCGTGATTGTTATAGAAGCACTACGTTTGAGCTTTCTACGTTTGGCCTTCTTCTTTCCCGGATTTTCATCGCTTTCTTTAGTCTGAACGTTTTCTTTAGCCTCATCATCATCATCGCCACCCCGAGCCATTGCTTCTTGTTCCTGTTTTCTTTTAGCGTCTTCTTCATCCATTTCCTGGAGAGAAGTTAAAAACAAAGAATATCTCCGTCAGATAAACTTACGACTTTCTAATAAATATAAATAAAACAACCAATATCCAACAACTGATTAGAATGTAATTTGATTGTTGGACCGAACTAGACCACAATGCTAACAGCTACCGTTGGAGAGGTTCCATTAAAGACTGTCGTTAGGTCTGAAGTACATGTTGCTAACCACATCATGCTCTAGAACGTAAGTACTTAACTGCAGCTTACGGTACGTAAAGAAGACAGGAAAAAAACCGCTCAGAGTTATGTGAAACAATAAAAAAACCAAGAGGGCAACTAGAAGTTAGCGATGCAGAGATGCCCACCCCAAGACAACTTGGAACGATATCCAAAAAGCTGTGGAAACTGCAATGATATCTGCCAGTAAGTTAACGAAAATCAATGAACTTCAGTATTATCTGCCGAAATGATAGATGCTCGGAAACTCATCCCGCTTGGCTCTGAACATGAGGAAGATCAAAATCAGCTTAAACACAGGCTGATAAAAAGCCTACACAATGATCACGAATAATGGTGGGTAGTGAAAGCGAAAGCGATGGAAAAGGCAGCCGCACTAGGTAACAATAGACACCTGTTCAGACTTGTCAAGTAGACCGGTATTCGAAATCTGACTGCCAGTGAGACTATCTTGGAAAAAGATGGGACTGCTATTCATTCACAAGTCATGAGATTGGATTGATGGACAGAATATTTTAGGCAGCAGTCCAACTGGCCTTCAACCACACTTCGGTTACCCACGATCTCCATTGGACCTGAATGGCAAGTTGGTGTAAGTCCTCCGATTTTGAATGAGGTTGGAAAGGTTATAGGAAATCTGAAACAAAGGAGAGCAGCAGGCCCTGATAGATTGACCACTGAGATTTTGTAGGCGTAGTGGTCCAGATTTAACAGTTAGATTGACTGAGATCTTAGCTAGAATCTAGCAACTAGATGTATCAATCACTGATTAACACAATATATAAAGAAAGACAAAAGTCCTTTCATGACAATCACAGAGGAATCAGTTCAACTAATATAGTGTCTAAAATATTGGCTTCAATAATGCTTCGACGCCTAACTAGAACTCGTGAAGAGCAAACTCGAGAAAACTAGGGCAGTTTCATACCTCGACGTGGATGTTTAGATCAGATATATACACTTCGTCAGCTCCTAAAAAATAGACACAACACGTCCGACAATAGATGTATTCCTCGACCTTAAGGCAGCAATTGATTCTGAGATTTTATGTCAGTGTTTGTCATTGAAAGGTGTACCAAAGAAGTACATTAACCGTGTACAAGCTCTCTACTCGAACACCACTGGTCGAGTGAGAGCTTATGACGAACTATCATCGGAATCGGTTACTTCAAGTGGTGTTCGTCAAGCTTCACCACTCTCTCCATTCTTACTCAACTTTGTCGTAGATATGCATTTAGAAATATCACTTTCGTCGTCTGGTTTTTCATGGGTTGAACTCTTACCGGGAGATTCACTGATCAACTTAGAGTATACCGATGACATAGTTCTGTTTGGTGAAGAAGCTGACAAATTGCAATCATCTGACCACCCCAAGCATCAACTATGGGATTTGAATTGACAATCCCATTTCTCTATGTTAATGTGGTATGGTGACTTAGACTGATGTCCGTACGTACCAAGTCCTACGATGTAGCTGATTGGCTGTTGGTATTATCTTTTGACTAGTAGTCATAATATTACATATGTCAAGTGATTTCAGTATCACGTTCTCTATGGATTTGTCTAGTCTAGAGGTTGCTTCACTTCCGGGTGGTATTTATGTCATAAAATTTCACAGTACGTTTATGTGTCTGCTGTATTTCTACCTGAACTTTTGGTTCGAATGCTATCCGTGGGTTGTGAGACGGTTGTCTAAAATAACAACAGTTTACTTTCATCAGAAACCAAGTGCAGGTTGACTTTACTACTTCTTAGTTAACGCAATGGTATAGCTGAATTTGAATATGTTTAACATTTAAACACCTGAAATTTATTTCAACTATAATAAACAGTTTCCACTATTGTGTATGGAGACAGATTGTTATCTTTCGACCGAAAGGAGACCGTACTTTTACTCACTCTTTGTTGTGAACAGTGAAAGATAATTTAAATGTTTGAGTTTGAGTAGTTGTGTGGGTTAGAGACTGTACAATTTAGTGGATTGAGACTTTATTAGATACGGCTCAGAATAGGAATCAGTGATGATTCTTCTGTAGGTTTCTATCATACTTTTCCATAATAGTGAGCTGAGCTTGACTGGGAATAGTTAATGGTTACTTTTCTAGTTGAACCATATCTCTCAAAAAATACCATCTTTTCTAATAACACTAATACTTCTACTACCAACACTACTGTGGGATTGATTACTTACGCCTGTTACCCCCAATGGAGTGTAGGCCGCCGACCAGTATTCTCCAACCCACTCCTTTTCCTGGCCTCCTTTTCCAGTTCTGTCCATTCATGTCTGTCTCTGTTCCTCTGTGTAATGTGTTTCTTGGCATTCCTCCATTCCCCTTACCTTGAGGGTTCCATGTGGGGGCTTGTCTTGTGACGCAGTTGGGTGCTTTTCACAGTGTGTCCTATCCACTCCTACCGCTTGTTCCTGATTTCCTCCTCCACTGGAATCTCCTTTGTTCTCTCCTACAATAGGTTGTTGCTGATGGTGTCTGGCTAACGAACCCGAGGTATTTTGCGTAGACAATTGTTAACGAATACTTGTATCTTGTGTATGATGGCGTTCGTAGTTCTCCAAGTTTCCGCCCCACCCATACAATAGAACTGTTTTGACATTTGTAATGAAAATTCTGACTTTGGTGTTTGTTGACAGTTGTTTGAAGTTCCAGATGTTCTTCAGTTGTAGAAATACAGCCATTGCTTTGCCGACTCGCGCCTTTACATCTGCATCGAATCCACCTTGCTCATCAATGATACTGCAAATAGTTCGGACACCATTGGCCTATCTCATATTGATTCGATAACCATAAAAAGTAACGGCAAATGAATGAAACTAAGCATAAGAATTTAGTCTGTCTATCACGAATGAAGTATGTGAAGATTTGACTGAGACGAGAAAATGTCGACCAACGGATTATTCATGTCTTAATTATTGCCAAGTCTGAATGTCGTATTTGTGTTCATTTTCTTGTATTAGAATCTTCAATGCCTTTTAACAGGAATGTCACAGCCGAACCTGAAGTTAGTAAGAGTTTATTTCCGTAAAAGAAAGTTCTTAAGATAAAAAGTATTTCCCTGGACATTGTTATCAGCAGTAATAACCATCTCATAACTCACAGATAGCATTCGAACCAAAAGTTCAGGTAGAAATACAGCAGACACATAAACATACTGTGAAATTTTATTACATAAATGCCACCCGGAAGTGAAGAAACCTCTAGACTAGACAAATCCATAGAGAACGTGATATTGAAATCACTTGACATATGTAATATTATGACTACTAGTCAAAAGATAATACCAACAGCCAGTCAGCTACATCGTAGGACTTGGTACATACGGACAGAGAGATGGGATTGTCAATTCAAATCTTATAGTCGTGATGGTAGTAGAAGTATTAGTGGTAATAGAAAATATTAGGGTTTGAAGATATGACTCAAGAAGTATAATTCAGTGAATTAAATTCAAAAACAGGGAAATCATGAGGAATTCAGAAGGTTAGAATTCGAGAGAACACAAAGAATGGATGCACGTGTGCCATTACAAACGATTTTGAGCCATGTTATTCAAAGTCTCTAACCGTCGGTCACTATTGTCTAGCGGACCTCGACCAGGTAGTCTACATCTACCAACATGGCTCAGTCCAATTGTCAATTACTTCATGAATTTGTAATATGTTTTGGTTTGACCACCCTTAGCTTTCTTCCAGCCCACTCCTACATCATACAACATCGCCTGTCGAGGCAGTGGGTCATTGTAACATTTAACAACGCGTAGACAAGCATTATTCGTCGACAGAACAACCCTCTAAATCAGTTCATAACAATTTATTATAAACCTAACTGAAGAGAGCTGAAAATTGTAATACGATAAAAATTGGATGGAGAAAAATAAAATTTCAGTTCAAATAATAAAAATGTGTTGTAAATCAGGTCTACTCATATTATCTATAAAATGACCTTCTGAAGATGTTTTGCGCAGCGAACGAATGAGTACAGTGATTATCCTCTGCTTTTATCTACAAATATATGAACCCATTAAAAATTTGTTGGATAATAGTCTAACTTGTTAAATAGATTTGTTAGGTTTCCCTACAATGAATAATATTAGGGTAAACAAGCATAGGTTTCCTACTCGATCAGCAAACAGAAAATTTAGGAATAGACAGGATAACTGAAGGAAAATCTGTAGTAACATAGTAAACGGCTTCAAACTCTAATATACGTATTTCAGGTATAAGTGATTGATAAAAAAAGTACTTAATCATATTTCCGATACACGATACCAAGAAACAAACTGAGGCAATTTTATTCTACATAGTGTAAATTCAGTTATAAATAGGTGGTAGATTATATAATACAAATTACGACTGTACAGTTACAGTGTAGACAAATATAATTCATTCAACATCAAGGAGCTTTACCTTAAATATTTCTTCCAAAGTGTTTGGCCAAAAGTCACCTTCAAAATAAGCAAGTTCAGCTGGAGAAATCATATGGGACTCATTAGCATCTTGACAGATATCTTTGTAATCCACTACAATGCGTTCAATAAGTGCCTTTTTAAGCATTTTTTGATACCATTCTTGTAACCTTTTAGGTTTAGGGATTTTCTGATCAGGTGGATGCATATGAAAAATGTAATCATCACCTTCGCTAGGCGGACAAGCCCATATATGAGCCATTGTGAAACCAAGTAACTTTGCATAATGAATGTAACCGACCAAAAGTTCATGATATATCTCCGTACGAAATTGTTTCGGACGAAAAAAATAAACGGAATCTAAATAAGCCACATAAACCCTTCTGGTGTTAGGAAGTGGGCATTCTGATCCATATTCCTGAACATGAAGACCAAAAAAACATACTTCCTGGCCATCAATCTCCTGAAACGCAAAAATTGCTTTCACTCTGTATGGGAAAGACTCAGGCATTTCTCCATTATCACAGAACCGAGCCTTCATACCAGATTTAACTTCAACAGTTTTATCTGCTGCCGCAAGAACGCGAATAATAACATCACCTGCATCGGCTTCTTTTTTCTTCAGAAAATCATTTACACGCTTTTCTAAGAAGTTGCTTAATTTGCATGTTGTCAGTTTCTTAGCTGTGAAACGATTTTCAACACGTTTTAATCCATAGTTCACAATACAGTGATTGCAAATAAAACCATCAGGCCAAATTTCTTCATGGAATATGGCACAAACTCTGTGCCACTTCCTTCCACAATGCTTACAAAAGACGAATGGCTCCTTTTCTTTGATATCATTTTTGCACTTTTCCATCAAACTCTTTTGAACATTCCTAAAATTGCAAATTCAAAATTTAAAGCAAACGCAACTTACACTGGGTTGCTGGAGTCACTGTCAAGAGCTATTTGATCCAAAGCTTCATTGTAACATCTCTCACACACTGTGTATTTTTGTTCCAAAAGTCCAGGAGTTTGACCACTATCATAATATTAAGATGAAAACTAAGGACTTACTCGCTCTTGTACACGTAATAAACAGCATCGCGATATATCGTACAAAACTTCGGCGTTAAACAGGTTAAGGTAGGTGGCTGATAATAATATTCTCTGCCACAGCAAAATCCGAGCGACTGCATTACAGGATCAATTATACTTTCAAACGTCTCAGCCAACTAAAGAAATAAGTGATCGTGGAAAAAATATGAAATTACCCTTGTACAGGTCTTGTACACCTTAGACGTCTTCTTATTATAGAGCCAGGCATTGTTAAGCATCAACCAAAAGTCATCAACTATTTCCCAGGGATCCTTATATTCTCGGTCTTCTAATTTTCTCCGTATTGTGGATAGATCCATAGGATCAGAAACTATTTGAGGATAATCATATATTTCAAGGAACTTCCAGTCCACTGGAGTCAAGAATGGTTCTGCATCTTTTTCTTTGCTTATTTTTAGTACAACGGGCAGAAAATGCTGCAAGAGTTCATTAGAATACCATATTCTTCGTCTGATAGGTTCCCGGGAAGCCTGAGGATCCGTCTTTTTTTCGTCTGAACTGGTGGGCTCGGTAGCATCAGATTCCAGATCAGTTTTCTCATCAATTTTTGTCTTTGTTTCGCTTTCATTAGGTTCTACGGACGCAACCGAACGACACTTAACTTCTGGTGAATTCGGATCTTCTTTATTATCTTTGTCCTCTAAAAGATCTGCAGAGTCAGAGGAATTCAGAGAGCTTTCTGCGGCAGCTTCAACTTTAATTTCCCGTTGGATTTGTTCTTCACGCTTGGATACGATTTCTAGAGCATCTGAAAACTGATCCTGTTCATAAGAACTAGTTTTCGATTTTTCTGATGAAATAGAATTTGGCAGGTCTGAAGGTTGTGTCACATCACAGATTTCCCCATTTTGTAGAGGTGGACAGGATTCCCTCAAACGACGTTTTTCTTTTAATTCAGAATGTATATTGTGGTAGTGAAGTGCCATCGTTTTGAAATATTCTTCTGTAGACCTAGATTTTACAAAAACGTCTTTTTCCATTCGTTTAACATAGTCAAGAAATTGCTTCATTCTGGGATCACTGTATGCAGTAGGATTTGCCGTTGGAAAAATCGACAAAGAAATGTCATTCACACTATAAAAAATGATTTAATGAAAAACTACAACTTACAACTTCTTCATAGCAAGTTCTCTCTGCTGATCGGTGATGCGATTTTCATGTGAAGGTACCCGACTGAACTCACCATTCAACACAACTGTTGGTTGTGATTCACAAGAAGCAGTTGTAAAAGGAGTCTTTTGTTGTGGAAGCGGAGAGTCTGATATCTTGATGCCGTTTAAGGATGACATATCAGATTTGTGGTTTGAACTGAGTCCATTCTGGGAGGAACCAACGGATGATGCTGATGACGATGTAGAGTTTACCATAGGTTTTCTGATTGCTGAACAAACCCGGCATTCCATATCTCCGCAAGAACGATAGTGTCGCATTATGTACTTGGACGAAATACAATGTGGAACATTACACTCCTTTTCTCGAGTACAACTCTGTAAATGAGGCAACAGGTTTCGAATTTCACCACAATTTCGATCCATACAGTTAGTTGTCATTCCTCTCCTTTCAAGGCGTTCACAATGATCAGCATGTAAAAGTAGGGCTAACTGCTGTTGCATAAGAACCATCTTAGCCTCTGTAGATAAACCTTGTGGACGGTCATTTGTATAGGTGACTTGATCCGTGGTCGAGCCTTGCATATTTACACCAGCTAAGACATATTTGATATAGAACAGTATAAGGATTCAGATTTACGTTAACAAGGTAAACATTTAGTTTAGTTTAGATAATAAATGATTAGCAAAAATAAGTTACAAAAGTGGTCATAAAGTCGAAAGCACTGACCGGATTGGTTTACAAAATATTAACTAAAAGATCAATGTATTCAGTTTTAAAGGGTCGAAACTTGATATTTATTAGTACCTAGAATCGCAGTTCGCCATACGATCAAGCACTTGAGGAAATGAGAGATTAGTGAAGAAAGTATGTTATCGTTAAAATACTTCTATATACGAACTCGTTTAATGTACGTTTCACACCTGGCACATATGAAATCAATTTCCACCGATAGTTAGTCAGAGATTAAGAAGTAAATTGATTAGTCGTGCAGAACATCACACTTTTAGGGAGTTATGTCAGTCGCGTTATTTCCGAGTAGCTCGATTGACTCTTAAGGAGTGAAGATATTGCTCAGTTTACTGTTCTGCCGTAGAGGTGTGAAACAAGACAGTTACAAATGGAGAGTAGGTGTACAGCTTATGGTGAACCATTATGGGAAGTGTCAACCTTCGCAGGCTGGCCAGGACTGCCAACTTTTAAAAAACTGATGTTATTTCTAGAGACACACTGGTTGGCTCTGAATACACAATGACGTTTTTGTCTGAGAATGGATGCCAAAATGAAGGGTTTTCCAAGCTTATCGGGCAACAATGAAAAGATGTCTTGGATGAATTTCCCTCACTAAGCATTGTTCTAGAACTGGTCCAATTAATACTTGCGGTGATCATGGAAAATCAGACAGTTTGGCGCGGTGACCACTTCACCGTCTCATTGAACCTGTTGACAAAACGCCACATCAACGTAAAAAAAATTTTCCGTCAACTCGTATCACCTGTGGTGTAAACGAAAAGTCCGGCTGCTAGGGGGGAAATCCCACTTGTTTTGTGGTTGTGAAGCACGGAATTAAAAATAGAGGACAGTCATAGATAACTAATATTTGGTCGAAAATGTCTTCAAAGCACTTCCTATATCTCAGTGAGTTGTAATAAATGCAGTGGTACAAATGCACGTGTCTAATTTGTTATGCAACATGAAGAGGGGAAGACTGAACTGACAGGATGACTAGCAAGTGTACCAAAACAATATTAATGTCGTTGAAAGAAAAATACCAAACACGTTAACGTGGAAACACCAAATAAACTAGAGCGAAAATGGGAAATCTCTCATATTCCATGCAGAAAATGATTGTACAGCTGCGGAGATGGGTTGTATTTATTACACGAAAAGTGAAACTTGTTAAAAGGGTTTCGGTTAGGACCCCAATAAACACGTGATGCTCCAGTATATCTAATTTGAAGGCCAATCTCTGCCAATGAAATCTAATACAGGAAAACGCATTTGAAATGAATTTCTAGATTTTAAACTTCACTAACTAAATAGACAAAAAGTGACGTCTTAAAAGCATTCAGATTATTGGACGGCCTGTTTCAATGGTTTATTTCTTCTTAAGGGTAAGCAAGAGTGGAAATACTTCGAAAACATGAAGCCTGGTTGTCTACACTGTACGATCATGTACTTTTTCTGAATGGTAACCCTCAGGGATCTGTTATGATTTTGGGGTTATAATAAACCAACATGCTGCTTAATAAGGCAGCTAAGGACTAGACCCATTATTCAAGGAGTCTTTCTTAATGATTTAGCCAAGAAAACTGTTGGAAATAAGTCGGAATTTTACATCCACAAGTCGCAAGATATTTACAATTACATTTTTGAAATCGATATTCCAAGTGAATAGTCAGTGGAAGACTGACACACCACTGAAATCTATCAAGACGATTCACACTAGAGGCGAAAGGTTTCACAAAGTAAGACATTAAAATATCATATATCACTACGACAGTAAAACTATATAATAGAGAAAGTAAAAGCGGTAATATATATCAAACACAGGGGTCAGATGATGCGGCATCCAAACAGCGATCGACTATACAAGTATATCACATTACTGACCGACAGACACTTGCTAATATAACCTGTTGGGAAGTCTTTAGTTAACTCATTATGAAATTTTCAAATATGTCGTAAAAAAATTGAAAAACAAGTACAGCTAATGACTATCTATTAGGAAACAAACTTACACATTTTATAATCATGGGTTTATTCCAAAGGGAAGAAAGTACAAAAGTCATTAAGAATAAAACAGGTTAAAACACAAAATATGGCGGTCATTTTTACAAAACCCGCTACCCATGTGAAGGTTCAAACAAAACGTTTCGTTTGGGAGTTGGACTGAGGCAAATTCAAATGTTGTTCTGTAAACCTGATTCATCACAACGTATTCATCTGTTAGTTCAGCAAATATATAAGGCATTTCAAAGAACTTTTGTATTATTGTTTGCAAAGGAATTTTTAAAGTCGCATTATCTGCCGGACTTTGGAATTCATTTCTACTTATATCGATGATCTGCCAAGAATTCCTTGGCTAACTTTTGTAGCGGTCGAGCATTTCGCAGATTTTATAGCCCCGTTGGGAACAGATTATGTGGCACCTTGTCAAATATATTTATGCAAATTATCCATCATCAAAGTCTTCATTGATCTCTCTCTGTTAGGAGTTCAGTCGTACATAGTGCTTCATTTCTGAAACCATCTTTTTCTCTATTCGACAAGCTGTTGGTTTATACCCAGATCATAATGGTCCTTGTAATCAGCCTTCCGAACGTTTTGACTGAGACAGTGATGGGGCTGACAGGTTTGTAGTTTGACAGAGGCTGCATTGATCATGTTCCATGTCCTTGATGCACTGTTTAAGTTAAATTTAATAATGAGTAGCCTATCCATTTCTCAACACGCTGTTCGCATTTGTAGTGGAACACTTCCACAAAAGAAACGCAAATGATGAAAACGAAAACATTTATTATGTACTCGTTTTGTTTAACTGTGCTAAAAAACACAGCGATTTTATGTATATCAGATAATGTCCGACGACTATCTGCGTAAATGCGAACACTGCCTCCGGTGTGAACTAGAATATGACATCGACAGGTCGCTCTCCCTCGAGAGTTATTTACCTGTCCATATGTTTTTTAATGAGTATATTTGGTACGCAAACCTGTGCAACAGCCTTACGAAGGATCTTTCCATGTGATCTCTCGTCACGAAAATACCATCGAGGTTGATGGACCCAGTTAGAATTAATCGTCTCATGTCAGCACACGTCAGTGACAGAGCCCTACCAGATAAATCAAAATTCAGTGCCGGACTCGTACAACCCACTAGCGAGATCCCTATTTCTCTTTCGCATCCCACGCAGGATATATCAGAGACCTCATTCTCATGTCCCAGTTAACAGCATGCGTCTTCTGCATTATCGACGGATGGGACTCCGGTCTCACGTCCAGATCAGTAGACCAGGCCGCCATTGATTTCGAATGGGATTGCTGGCTCACGAGGTACGCGAGAGACTACCACCTTGCGTTTACGTCGCCACATACGCTTACCTGTACGCTTTCGCGACTAACCACCCAATCAACAATGGATACGGCATAGGACATTATCCTCATACTACACGCATGCTACACCTTTCTCTTTTTCTTTCATTTTTTGTCCTGAGCCCACATCTACGACCATTACCCTGTGGTTACCGTCGACTTCAGCCAATTTTGGCGAAGGCTGGCCTGATCACCCACGCCCTTGTCAACGAATATATCGGGCATATGTACGGTTTCAAACTTGGTCGCTTCGGTCGTTTCTGACCACTCTGGTGTGGCATGACAACTCGAGCAGCAAACCTGACACGTTACTACTGGTACAGTTCAATGTAGAAGACTTTCGGTGACAACTCGAGCTTAATTGGTCGCTTCGTGTTCCCCAACCCCTTAATATTTATATTGCGCTATACCATCTTTCACAAATCGATTTTTTCACTTGCATAGTTAGATACATTTTTCTGTTTGTTTTCGTCACTGCAAAAAAACCTATGAAAAAGATTGTCATGATTAATTTTATCAAAATTAATTAATTAATATATGCACATGAATAATAATGATAAATCTTATTTTGAACAATTAATCTGCTTATTAAATTTAGATAGTATAATCAGAAGTCGAAGAATATCAGAACGTACACTTCTTGAGAACATTTATAAATCAAATTCATTAAGAAATCCTTAAGATTTTACTGTGCCTTCCTATTACAAGCAGATCTGGACAATGATACTTAAAAAGAGCTCACGCAGGAAATCTTGAGCTGTTGAGTTAAAAAAGAGAATAAATAAAATATCACAGATTCATCAGATCACTGTGCCTCATTATTATATTCTGTACTTCAACATTATTGATGACAATTTGGTTTCTCTGAATTTCCTCTATTATTACGATTGATAGACCATTCGTTATCTTACGAGTGAATAGTCTTCATTAAGTACAGGTGTACAGTTAGTGTTCTAATTTTAAAAAGTATATTCTGAGTCATTGTTCGGCTTTAAACGAGAATATTCTCTGTCCTGCTCTTTGCCCCATTATTTATTTATTTATTTCATTTTTTCAGCACCTTATTCCAATTCTTAAATATTACACACTTGAAATCATTAATCAATCATTGTTAAACCACCATTAGAAACCTGGAAGCACTGGACGGTCGTTTCGTCCTGGTATCGGACTCACCAGGGCCTGGGACATTGCACAGGGTAGAATAATTAATACCAAATCTTCTCCGCAAAGTTCCTTCACACCTTTACAGACAGCAATAATAATTTGTAACAAAATTAGCGCAACATAGCAATACGTTAACAACAACTAAACTCCAGCTTCCACCAATTATGGAAAATATCCAGGATGTAAATAAGGGACAAAACTGGTTCTCGTGAACAATAACGATAGTATTCTATAAACAAGCTTGTACTAATAACTGGATAACTGGTATCAAAAAATCGTGAAGACTGGCGGCAGAAACAAAACCTACGAAAACCGTAGAAACTCGAAAACCATTCATTCACATTTTGTGCTTCCGTTTAGGTACAAATTATGCGCATTGAAACTCCGGTAGCCGCAATTAAATGAAGTGAAGCACAACGAAGCACAATATCCATAGTGATTCTGAGAACGAACCACATTCAACTGTCGAGGCATCGATTTGATTGGTTGCCAAGACAAATAGTGGGCAAATGTGATATACTCTTGCTCCAAAGTTGACATTTACACGTCGGTTATGTTATCCTCCAGTGGCAAATAGCAAATTCTATCTATGTAAATTTTCAAATTAATTTGGTTTTCGTCCACAAGTTAATATATTTACACCAAGTTTTCGTTCGCCCGTCTACTATCCGTAACTATGATTTCACCTACGCCATGGTGGCCCAAAAGACGTGAATGTTTCTACATGCGCTTCATAATCAAACCTGATATAACCGGTGATCTGCCCAAATTTATTTGAACATTTAATTTGGAAGCTTAATTAACCGTTCTTGTAGCCACCCTGCACTGTCACTGCTAGGAGTTAGGTTTCGGAAAATGCGAGCCGGTAGTTTCTGTGCTACTAAGTACTGCTAGACGATCTCGAGTATTTGCATTAATAATAATAATAATAATAATAATTGGGTCAGTTAGTTTTACCAGAGAAGTCACTTTGAAAACTACTTAACAGTTAGATATGATGTAAGACGTCATCAAACGTGTAATGGGTCTGTAAGTACTCCACAGTTACTAGCCAAAACTGAAAGTTTGAGTTGGCTGGATTTGTGAAGCTCACTTACATTTTTCAAGCAAGTTCCGTATTACTACAGAATCACAAACAAGGCTTATCCATACCAGGCCAGCTGGTGAAAATGACCCCCAAATTTAGAAATGGTTATAACAACTGGCATCTGAACACGACAAACCCTCCCCTAGTTAAAGCCATTCGCAATAAAAATAGCAATAATTACGAACTGTATCGCCAAGACCAAACAAAAATTAGTGGTGCGCTGCCAGCCTATTCAAAAGTTTTTTTGGGATATGGCTCCTTGCCTCTGGTGAGACATGTAGCACAGCCATTTCATACCACATGCAGAATATGAGATCACTCCCCCGCACATTTTAACACAGGCAACGACCTCACCCTTTCCCCCAGGATAACAACCCGTCCAGGAAGCTTCAGTAAGTGTTTATTATGTCCTCACCTAACCCCTGTCAACAACAAAATACGCATTCAAACAACCGTTCTATGACACTTATGTAGATCTTGGTGCCTTCTTTGCTCAAGATACTCCCTGTTGTTTTAGCTTAGCAGGAAATTTGTCTAATATATGTCTTATCAGTGGTCGTTCAGTCTGTAACAAAATAAGTTTGGTCATGTTTGCGACTCTTTATCAACCATCACTTATAACGATAACTGAGGCATGGATTACCAGTAATATTTTAGATGTAAGCATATCTCTTAAAAACTATAATCTAGTTCGAAGTGATAGGCTACATGGACGAGGTTGATGTTGTCTCATATAAGCTCACTCTTCCGTGATATTTCGAGTAAAAGAGAAATGTCTCCAAAAGATCAAAATCTGCAAACCCTATGTCAGATCAATCTTCACTAAGTATTCCAATGGTGAAACTCGTAGATATAAGGGATAATATACTCAAGTATACCGAAACTTCTACACAGAATAAACTTCAGCATAATCTTGTGAAGCCATTTTCTGGAAGTTCACAAACCAAGTAGTTGAATGCTCCATCCGAAACCGTTAATAGTAGTAATAACCACGGCAGCGAGATACGACAGTTTGAAAACTGACTTGCCCAAATTAACGATAAGCTTAACCTGTTAGCACCCCTCATGCACTTATGGGCCCAGAGTAATGATTGGAACCTTGAAGAATTAGCCATAGGGGAATATATCCTAGATTTTGTAGCTGAGGAAGTTACGAAAAGAATAATGTCTTCCTGAAATGCGATTGCATATAACCTCCCTGACCGCACATCCTCGACTTCGCTAAAGGATCTCTGTCTATAAGCGTGTGGAATGGAAAACGTCAGTTGTCAAGTCACACGCCTGAGAAAAAAGTCGGACAAATCAACTTGCCCCCTTCTGTTCAAATTTGGCGACATATAGCTCAAGCCATTTCATACCGCATACAGAATATAAAAGCACTCTCCTCGCACAATCTCAAACAGACAACATTTCTCCCTTTCCCCGGGCTAAAAACCCCTCCTATGGATTCCAGTAATTTACCTAACATGTCCCCCCTAACTCCTCATACCACACTCACGTAGGTCATAGTAACTCCTTCACTCAAGATACCCTAAACTATTTTAGATCAGCTGGACATTTGTTTAATATATGTCTCATTAATGCTCGTTCAATCTGTAATAAAAAGACGGATCTATTCATGTTTGCTACTATCTGCCAACCATCACTTATAATGATAACTGAGGCATGGACCTGTAGTAATATTTCTGATCTTACTATATCTCTTGAAAACTATGATCTATTTCGAAGTGATAGCCAACAAGGAAGAGGTGGAGGATGCCTCCTCACTCAATCTTATGTGATATATCGGAATTAAACTGATTGCCAGATTCTGTGTGGATTGTCCTGAAACCCTCAAATGCAGTTTACTCGCTGTTCGACTGTATCTACCGTCAGCCTCATGCACCAAGAGGAGATCTAGTATTATTATCAGAAGTATTCACGTTTGTTTCATCCCTACCGTTTACAAGCAAGGCTATTTGTGGAGACTTTAACATGCATGAAACCCCTTGGTTCCCAATCAAAGCACCTAGACGAATCGAATCATTTATTGAATGCTTAGAGCTTGGAGAGTGAACTCAACATGTTAACGGCCGATTTAGTTTTCACCAGCAATCTCATTCCTCACACTTTATATGTTGGGAAAAAGTTCCCAGGCAGCGATCATAATATGGTCATATGCAGCCTTGATATAGGAGCTACGACTATAAAATGTAAATCCACTGCACTTCGTAGGGACTTTAGTAGGATTGATTGGTCAAACTCCCGAAATTGCCTCAGAGGTATTGACTGGACTAACTACTTTACCACAAACAATATTGACGAACTAATGGATGTATTTTATCACAACACAAATAGCATTTTCAGTAAATTTGCACCCTTAGGACCCTGGAGACCCAGAATTCCTAAGAACTTATATATACCAGGTCATATACGAAAACGTCTTCGAAGACATTCTTCCAGACATCATAACTGTAATGACTTCTATTCATTAGTAACGATGACTGAAATATGTGTCGAGGCAGAAATAACACGTACTAAAAAGGCAATCGCACAGGAAAAGCGTGCTGTTCAGCTGAACAATGAATCCTCTGCACTTATGTAGAATCCTTTTTGAATGTTTTGTTTTTTGGAAAATCCCTCCATGTTTACATATTTTTGTTATGACATGACGGACTTTTTCTGTTGACATTTTTGGTATTTTATTTGATTCCAATTTGAGATTTTATCATTGTATATTGTTATTATTTCTATATTTTGTACTGATATTGAAGTTTTTTGTTTGCTTCTGATCTGTATATATGTTGTTTAAATTTGATCCTTAATGATGGCTACAGCCATATTTGGATTGATCCGGTAGCAGTTGGACTTAACGTCACTTATTCACCTTTGTTGGATACTCTTCGGAGTAATTGTAACCTGGAAGGTGCATCAATTCCAGGTATTGCTTTGTATTTCCATCTTTTAATTAATAAAGACCGTTTTCTCCTAGAATTTTTGCTTTTTCTGGACCTTGGACTGGGAGATACGAGTTCAGGTTGCACTTATTGGAAACCATTGGAACTGCTACGGTAGAAATCCATTTACAACTTATAAAACTCCTTCGGAATAAACTTAAATGCTCCAAATTGAAAGTAGGGAGCATATTTATTAAGGACAATCAAGTGTATGAAGGCCCTAAAAGTATCGCAGAGTTGTGTAGCGAACATTTTTGTGCCACATTAACAAACGAGTCACACCTGACCCAAATTCCTCCCTGTGAAATCGCCAGTGTTGAATTTAGTGTACAGAACATTTCTAAGGCGATTAGTACAGTGAAGCACTCTTACACTGAAGGTCCAGTTGGTATCCCAGCCAGCATGCTGAAAAATGGTAGCAGTGATTTGTGTGTTGTTCTTCTCAAACCATTTACTATATCTCTCTCCACAGAGCGTTACCCTAATAGCTTGAAGACTACATATATCATCCCCACAATTAAATCTGGGCCTACAGTGAACGTTGAAAATTACCGACCTATAAACATAACTTCGGTAGTATCTAGGGTTATGGAGAAAGTAGTTAAGGCAGAGATAATACAACATCTACTTAGTAACAATCTGATATCGACCTCACAGCATGGGTTCCTGAGGTCCAGGTCGTGTGATACATGTCTGTTAGATTATTTCAACGATATCACGCATAAACAAGACAAAGGGCTTCTAGTATCAGTCCTTTTCTTCGATTATAAAAAGGCTTTTCATAAAGTCCCACCCAAAAGGCTCCTATTTAAACTAAAGTCATTTGGAATCATCAACCCACTACACTCATGGTTAGCTTCATTCGTAAATGGGCGACAAAAAATGATAAAGTACAACGACTGTCTTTCATCACCAAGACCAATAACCAGTGGGGTTATCCAGGGAAGTGTCTTAGGTCCACTCTTGTTTCTAATGTACATATATGATATACATAATACTGTAAAATTTGGAAGAGCATAATTATATGCTGATGATCTGAAAACAGCATACAGCTATAAGCCTGAAGATCTGGACGAAAATATAGCTAAGATTCAGAGTGATCTTGATAACTTAAGTACCTGGAGCGAGACATGGCAACTACCGTTTAACCACAACAAATGTGGCTAATGAATTTTAGTAAGCGTCACCTTGATACACCACTCTACTTACAAAAATGTAGGGTTCAGACACTTACATCAGCGCGTGACCTAGGTATTAGTTACTCTAAAAGCCTAAAATTCGAAGAACATGCCTCAAATATTATCTCAAAATCCAGAAGGCTAATTGGGTTTATCAACAAGAAATTCTTGACAAGTGAGGCTAAGCTTACACTCTTCAAAATCTGTATAGGGCCTGTAGAATCTTTTTTGAATGTTTTGTTTTTTGGAAAATCCCTCCATGTTTATATATTTTTGTTATGACATGACGGACTCTTTCTGTTGACATTTAGGTACTCTATTTGATTGCATTTTCAGATTTTATCATTGTATATTGTTATTATTTCTATATTTTGTACTTATATTGAAGTTTTTATGTTTGCTTCTGAACTGTACACATGTTGTTGAAATTTGATACGATATGGCTACAGCCACATTTTTGGATTTGATATCGTCGCAGTATACTAGTTTCACCTAGTCTTTGGAACCTGGATACTCATCAGAGTAATTTCGAATTGGAAGACGTAACAATTGTTAGGTAACGTTTGTATTTCCATTTCTTTTATATAAATAGACCACTTTCTCCTAGAATTATTGTGTTTTGATATTCGTATAGAGGAAGGTGCGTTCAGCATACGTCTATTGGAATCGAATTGAACTGCTACGGTAGAAAATCCATCTACAGGGTCTTCACTTGAATATTATTCACTTTTCTTTTAAATCATGAATATCATGGACAAAATGCGAGTAGGAAATGTACAAAGAAGCTTCATCCGGCGACTGCTCGGATTGAGCCATAACCTCGACTACACAGAAAGATGCGAGCATCTTTCCCTAGAACCTCTATGGCGCCATCGTCTCAAAGACAACCTAATGCTCCTTTATAAACTGATAAATGGTCTTTCGTTCGTAAAATACCGCCCAACTATGAACCACGACACTGCTTACAGACTTCGAAACAACGCATATACACTATTAACGGCAAAACACAAAATATCATTGTAATACGATTCTGTCTATTGTGGAAGAGGTTACCAATTACTATCCGTATCTGTGACACAATCACTAAGTTCAAGAAACTAGTCATGCTGTTGCTAGACTATAAAGAGATTCATCGACTATTCCCGGAACTCACACAAAGTCCCCAGGCACTCTTTTATGGTTACAAATATTTAGATAAGCGTCAGAAACGAATTATAGACTATTAACATATTGTGTCCTCATTACCACACATACATTTATCACGAAATGATAGACAAATATTTCTGCTGCTACTAACAGTAATAGGTTACGCCTTTGAGGTGTTACCCGCGACTTTTCTCTAAATTTAAATTCCAATAATTATTTTCATATCTTCAAAGCAGTTTTAGTTTTTATTTCTAGTAGACAGACAAATTGAAAAGCCAGTAGATGCTGATCAACTACTGTCAATTACAAGGAACTCGAACTTCCTGTATTATTGTGAGTTATTTCTTGTTTAAGTATTAACAGTTTGATAAATTTTTACTTCCCCAATTCATTAACATTCTAACACCTTGCCTGCTTACCAACCTGTCGCTTTACTCATTAATTTTTAACATTATTTAAACTCTTTTTTTATTTCTCCTCTTTCCAGCTCCCTGTTCTACCTATCACTAAACTACCTATTAACTGACACATCCAACAATTTATACCATTAGTTTACTTAAAATCAGTATGATATGCTACGTGGATATTTTTTCTGGTAAAGTTGTCTGGATTACTTGTAATATGGAGCTAGTAGGGAAACTGCATTCCGATAATGTTTACAAAAAAATAGAGAGTAGACTAGAAAGCATTATTTACAATCAACCATTAAACGTAAGAGAGCCTAACATCACAAAAGGAGAAAGAGTGGTGTATCTGACCAGCATTCATGACGGTGGGACGATAACTCCAATCTACCCATGTCTAAGTGGCAGTACATTTTGTTTGCTTACGGATCCTTACGATATAGCAGGATATAACAAATCAGTGACACTGATGTTTTTTTCCTTGTTAACCCCGTCTACGACTCATTTCCGTACCTAGCACTGGTTTTTACCTCCTACCGAGAAATCTTATTACAAGCTGGTCTGGACAACTATACTAAGAAAGAGCTCGCCTTTGACTTCTTGAGCTACAGAGATAAAAAGAAACAGAATAAATAAAATACCACAAAATCTTTATATTAGTGTGCCTTATTATTATATTCTGTAAAGCAACGTTATTGCTGACAACTTGGTTTATCTGAATATTCTATATTCATACGACTAACTTCTCATAAGTTATCTCACTACTGAATTGTCTTCATTAACCTACATAAGTGCAGGTGTACAGTTAGTGTTCTGAGTAAACATACCTTTGTTTTATCCAAAAACGTATGTGCCAAGTCGTTGTTCGGGTTTCATCGGACCACAATACACACAACCAGTTCAATCTCAAACGAATCAATTAGAAGTTCAAAAGCACCACGGAAGATGCGAGAACAAAGAGAGGAGTTGATATCGCTCCAGAAAACCTCATGGTGGTGGTGAAGATGAAACTGAAACTCAAGAAGCACTGAACAACGCGGTGAACAGCATCACAAACGTTGAATACGGCATTTATTCAGAATACTGACAAACTCAACAAATTCAAGATAGCTCTCAGCGTAAGTTACAAGTCTTTCACGATCTACTCAATGAATAGGAAACTATCATGAAGTACAATTTGAATTGGATCAAGGAAGCTATACCTTCAGCGTGTCATGAACCACAACAACCACCGTCACAAGGAATGAGTCTCTGTTGATACTCTAGATGAGATTCAAGAAAGGAACAACAGGAAAGTAGCGATCAATAACTATGCAACAAGAGCAGAGAAAACCATAACACAGGTCAAATACAGAGAAGCGAACAAGCAAGTGAAGAAGAGCGTTACAGCTGATAAACGGAAGTATGTAGTAGATCTAGCAATGATATCAGAAAAAACCTCATGATAACGAAACATCGGATGACTATGCAATACAACGATGAAGCTCACTGGAAAATACAGTAAACCAGAATGACCAGTCAAGAACACCGAAGGCAAAGTAGTCAGCGACTTTGAAGAACAGCGAAACGGGTGAGTAGAGCATTTCGAGGAACTCTTGAGTAGACCGACCTCACTGAACCCACCCATCATCGAAGCAGCATCCACGGACCTCCTAAAGAATGTTGGCCAACCAACAATTGAATAAGTCAGCATGGCCATCAGACGAGTCAAAAGAGTCGAAGCAGTAGCACTAAACAGCATTGAAAAGAAACATGGCAGCAGCTGCAAAGATGTTGCACGCTCTGTTCAGCGAGATTTGGGATGAAGAACCAGTACCGACAGATTGGATAGAAGTAAACCTCATCAAGATACTAGAGAAAGGATATCTCAGCCAGTACGAGAAACGCAGAGGTATCTCTCTCCGTAGACGCATAACTTCGATATCGGCACTCTGGATTCCGTTAGGATAGATCGTTCATCAACCGTTTATCTTATTCCTGAGTATGTTGTGGATAATTTTCACCCAAGTAAACCTCCGTTCCATTCATGTAAGTGCAGAAATTTTATAGAGTGTGTCTATAATAGACTTTCAAAAAACTGGGTATGCTTCAAGACAGAATCATTGGTAAAGTCGTTTGGTTTCAGACCGCTAAAAACTTTAATCCACCTAGCACAAGTACAGCAAATTAGATATCTGTCTTTCTGAACTACAGCACTCCTCTTGTATTGTGAACTTCGTTTTCACTCATAGGGATCACTTAAAAGGAAATAATTGTCCTCAGACTTAAGGGATAAGGAAACATGCAATTAACTCACTCAGACTCTGCTGCCACGGTCTTTCAAGTAGATGTACCGTCATGTCTCAGCATACTGAAGACAGACAGAGAGGTTATCAGCTCCGTAGCTATGACTGAAGACTGAAAAACTGGCTCGAATAATTCAGGGTAAACAGCGCGTGGTCACCAAGGTAATAAGCCGCCTATACCCTTCGATATTCCCGAGGAAGAAAGAACAGCTGGTGTATATAAATGGGACATGAGACGGTTACCGAGTGCTGCAAAGTCGCCACCAGACGTGGCGTAGCGAATTCGATGGAATAGTACGGGTCAATCTAAAACAAGCATATAAACACAATCTATGATACACAGTGGATGTATGAAAATCAGTCCGAATTGTAACAGGTGACCAATTTCATGCAAACGTTATAGGACAGGAGCTAACTTGTGGATTTTCGGCTTATTTGGGGTTGGAAATGTGGGATGTTCGAGGAAGTCTGGGATAAAGTCAAAGTCATGGCTTATTACTTAAGGATGTAGACCATCTCAATGGAGCCAGTGTACCTTATGAAATATTTCAGTGACTATACACCGCTTTAAAAGAAATAATAATAATATATTTATTCTCAAATAACTACGTTATAAGAGCGACGCCAGTTTACAGGCTAGATCAAACTGTCACAAATGCTTTCACAATTACTTTAAAAGTTATAGCAGTTAAATTAAGTGTAAGAGTCAGTTGTCGAACTTAAAATTTTGATCTTGCTTGTAAATTGGCATGCCTCTTGTAACATGTTCGTTATTTGAGGATGATATCTACCCATTAACATATAGATGTTTGAGTCGAAGTACTGTGAAAACGTTTATAAACCATTTGAGTTCGAGTCCCGAGCTTTATCCCAATTCGTTGACTAACGTGAAGACAACTTATATTTTCACTCATGAAACCATTAATATCTTCTTCTTTTAGTTAATTCAGGCAATTCGCATAACATGAAACTATGTTGAAGGGCTGTAAAATAAACTCTGGTATTCTACTTCGCATGTGGTTCATCAGTATCGAGTTAAGGTTATTAACTTAAATAGTACGGACTACTAACACCAATATGATGTAACTTTACCCGTATTGAGAATGTGACATGAAAGATTTGCAGTAGAACGCTTCTACGAAGAAAATACGATTTGTGAAA
Organism: Schistosoma turkestanicum; assembly: GCA_944470395.2. Classification (NCBI taxonomy): domain Eukaryota; kingdom Metazoa; phylum Platyhelminthes; class Trematoda; order Strigeidida; family Schistosomatidae; genus Schistosoma; species Schistosoma turkestanicum. Next base: position 29,672,062 of record OX103974.1, read on the forward strand.
AATAAACATTATTGTACTCGTTTTGTTTAACTGTGCCAAAAACACTTCTACTTCTTGCGCGCAACTCTCTCTTCGCGTTGCTGCCATTTTTCTTCATTTGCTGTTCCCGATATAATGCCTACTGTCTCCTTCAATAAAACCTTGGATCATGGATTTGTTTTGATATTCGTGACGCAACCGTATGGAACATTTAGTGGTGAACACAGTCAATCTGGTATCTTGACTCACTCGCTACAAATTGTTCAAGTAAAAGTGAATAACTTTTCGACAAGATAAAGGTATCCGTTAATGAACGATACCATCAAGTTGTTTTTCTTCCTCTTCTTTTTTCTACTTTACTTAAGTTCACATTAAAAACAAAACTGAAGCGTGATTCCATTAATACTCTGTAAATCAAAGTTACTTCTAACAGTTTAATCATTTTAATTTCTTCTATTCTCAAGATTATTCTTCCGCTTGTCATCTTACTAGTCACTTGTGTCCATCAATCTACAAAGTGCAGGTGTATAGTTAGTGTTCTGATACAGAAGAAAAAAGATGTGTTTAATTATACCTTTGTTTTATCCAAAAATATTATCTGCGGAGTCAGTCTTCAGCTTTAAACAAAAATATTTTCCGTTCTGCTCCTCACCATTTTCTCTTTATTTCTCGTTTTCAGAACCTTATTCCAATCTTTAAATATTAGCCCTGATGTTACCGAAGACCTGGTTGCTTTATTCAGGGGCCTGTCAAATTATCAACTGGCGAATCTCAAGAGGAAGCTTACTACAAATTCACCTTAGTACTTCTTGTTACATACAGACTTGGATTCACCTTGCATTGGTTGTCAACCGGTGGTGATTCGTCGCAATGCGACCGTGGTATTGAACATTCCAGAGTATGAACAATTACCTATAATTTAGCATGTAAAATTTTAGCCACCTATAAGTAGTCGATATATCTTGTGGAATATTTGCGTAACTGAAAAACCTTTTACAGAAAATATGTCCGCAATTTTAACATTTTGATCTTGCCTGTAAATCTGCATGCCTCTTGTAACATGTTGTTATTTGAGAATAATTTGTTATTAATAAAACAAAAGTACGACAAAAGATTCACTGGTTCAGTTGATTATGACAATGAATACTGCTACTTAACCAACAGTTTTTTTTAACAAATTGCAATCAATGCTTAATGGTGACCGAGTCCAGATTGACTATGATCACCGCTAAATATTCATTACTATCCCGTCAACAAATCAGAAATAAATCCGGGGTAAAGAATACATTTGAAAGAGAAAGTAAGCGTTACATGTAACAGCTAGTTATGAAAAATAACAGCAACGCGTAAAAGAAAGTAGCGCACAAGTAAGTGTTTTTTAGTACAGTTAAACAAAACGAGTACATAATAAATGTTTTTGTTTTCATCATTTGCGTTTCTTTTGTGGAAGTGTTCCACTACAAATGCGAACAGCGTGTTGAGAAATGGATAGGCTACTCATTATTAAATTTAACTTAAACAGTGCATCAAGGACATGGAACATGATCAATGCAGCCTCTGTCAAACTACAAACCTGTCAGCCCCATCACTGTCTCAGTCAAAACGTTCGGAAGGCTGATTACAAGGACCATTATGATCTGGGTATAAACCAACAGCTTGTCGAATAGAGAAAAAGATGGTTTCAGAAATGAAGCACTATGTACGACTGAACTCCTAACAGAGAGAGATCAATGAAGACTTTGATGATGGATAATTTGCATAAATATATTTGACAAGGTGCCACATAATCTGTTCCCAACGGGGCTATAAAATCTGCGAAATGCTCGACCGCTACAAAAGTTAGCCAAGGAATTCTTGGCAGATCATCGATATAAGTAGGAATGAATTCCTTACGTTCCGTATCGAAACCAGCTCTTATTGGGGTACCTTAAGGCACCATATTAAGTACTTTTCTTTTTGTACATCATGTGACTGAACTCCTGTGCACGACTAAGCCCCCGTACCAACTTCTTACTGATGAAATTAAAATGTGGCTTGAAACAATTAGAGCTACCCATTATTGTCATTGCAGGTGGAGTTAAATATTTAGGTTAACGTCTCTCAACATGGTCGAACGTGTCTGCATGCACAATGGACGACGGAATATGATTAACTACAGAATCAGGGAGCCCTTTAGCTCTGTCTCATGGTGACCTTAGTGGGTGACCATCTTAAGACCACGGTTTACTGCCACGGAGTTGAAGTTAACGGTTTCATACTCCCATGAACATGAATTCTGAGATTTTCTGAGTTGGAAGCAAATATTATCACGACAAAAAGTACTACGTTAGTGAGAACCAAACTCAAAGACTGGATTGAACCTGAAAGCGACTCTTTATGAAGTGACGCGAGCATCCTGTAAGGAATGAGGATTTTACTCCATCATTCATTTTCTCGATATTGCCCTAGAAGTCCGATCTGTCTTACCGCAGCGTGAGAAGTGCTTTAACTTCGATGTAAAGAACACCAGGAGTTTTTATATCTTCAATTTTTTCTTATCGGCAGAGTATATCCAGAGGAAATGGAAGATGAAATCGCTATCCGAAAACGAAAAAATCCTAGTATGAAAAGATCGACTCAGGTTGTCAGCCTTTCGCCATCAATACACAAATGTGAATCATAATAATCCCAAATCTTGTTTTGTTCAATAATTTACTTCTAAAATTTGTCGACGAGTGTTGAGAACAGAAATAAATAGTAAAACTCATTTGTTTTCAGTACCGTTAATTTGAAATTATGCAGTTTGAAATAATCTTATTTCTCTCATCATTTCAGTAGGTATATTTGTTAGTGCACTTGTTGGAGAGGAAGGTCAGTTTATGTTGTTTGGAAAGATTTTGTGATTTTAGAGCAAGGAAAGGATGTCTAACTGTAAGAATACCTAAAAACCATTCCGTTCGTGGAAATCAAACCAATCTACAGCAACCCGCTCCAAATCAAGGCCTACAAGGTCGCCTAACGGAGGAGCGGGCTACTTCGAAGGGTTCAGGTTTTTGTCGTGTCACACAAAATACCTTTCGGCCAGACACCAACCACTACATGTTATTGTGTTACTCAGACTCATGTGTACTTATTTACTAGCTTTTTATTTACTTTGTTCTGCAACTTCTGTTTCTCCATTACTGTCTGAAGAAAATCCCAAATACAACCTTCAGATCGAAGAACATGCGGTTTTGGACAAGGTAATATCTCTTGGGTTACCCTTTATCTGTTCAGTTGGATAGTTCAGTTGTTAGTGTATTCTCAAAATCAGGTCAAAAGTTCTCCTGCTCATGGGATACTGACGGTTATGTCTCACCCGAAAACGCCACTTTGCAGTTGTCTAGCAGAGTTGTGCATTCATTACTGACCATGTTTAATGCCTTTGATTGCCTCACAATGGTTAGTGCTATATATGTAGTTTACATTGTGCCTAGAAAGGAGGTTGGTGGACCTATGAATTTTGTTTCCGAAAGCATGTTATTCAGTATCATGATGAATCTAGGGAAACATCGGAAACTCTTCTCGGACTTTTCGAGTCGGAATTCAACTGGGATAATTCTTCAGAGGTATTACTCCTGTTTCACATATTTCCTTATGGACCATTCAGAAACCCAAATACCACAGTCAGTTTTATTCCAACGGAAGTATTTGTGACTTGACGAATATGCCTCGGAAAACAGAAGTACAGTTTGTCTGTGAAAATTCACAAACGTTTCATATAATATCTGTTGAAGAGCCTGAATCATGTTCGTATCTGTTAAAAATATCAACCCCAAGTTTGTGTGGAAATTCACATTTCGCTGCCAGGTTTTCGATCAAGCCGCACGACATCACTTGCCGCCCAACTCTCAGCGGACCAGATTACTACCGTTACAATGCCTGTGAGTTCATGCCATGATTTTTCTGTCCGCCTACAATCAACCATTCCTCTTACTCTCCATTTTTACAGACTAAAAGCAGTATGTTTCTGATGTATTCAAGAAATCTTTTGGTTTCTGCCACATTAATTTTGTTAAGTACTAAAGGTTAACAAAATAGGAATTCAGTAGATGGACTACATGTAAGAATAAAAACATTGCAGAAAAACAAAAAAGGTAGACTGGAAGGGTCCTTGTAGCTGTCAAATTTGATTGCGTGTTTAACTCGGACCTTTTCCATTTCAGAGAACTCCTCACTACAAAGCTAGAAATTAAGATTTTCTTATGATGATTAAATAGGCTGCCGAATAAGGAATTTCGAGTACTGTCGTCATTACCAATGGGTTTACTAAGGCTTTTCTTAATTATTATTCCTTAGCTCCATATAACCTATATGACTGATGGTCTTAACTACTCATCTAAATATACATCTAAGCCACTGACAAGTATTTTTCCGTAAGATCTGTAAGAAGTTGGATTTTGTATATCACAGAGCTTATGCTACAAAAATGAATAAATTAATAATTATATTGATCTAATACACTTGAATTGTTGAGAACATTTTTTACTGATACGCCCAAACTAGATATATATACCTCCACAGTAAAGCAAGTACTTAGTGATTACAGATCCCGACTTTCATACAACGAGTTTTGGGTTCGTGCCCCATCACGCCTTTGGTCTGAGTGATCGGTTAGTATAAGTAAAATTCACAATTGCCCGGACCTATTATTTGGTAAATTAGTTACGCCATATATTGTCTCTTCAACTTGGTTACCGTTGTGTTTATTCCTCGCTGTCACTTAATATGACTACTAATAATCGATTATCATTCGGTCCGGTGCTTGACTCATTTATACAGCGGGATGTTCGTTTAAGCTGTCAGGCAATTTCTATTGTCAAAATATTAAATGCATCTCCAATCTACGTCATAAACCTTTGTTTTTATGTATTGATCGTGTTGTAGATGGTTTACCTTATGACATTACCGGGTTTCAGATTTACTTTTGTCGGAAGTCTATCAACTGTTGAGATATTATTGTTCTGCTCTTGAAGGCTGTACTTCCATTAATACATGGATTGTATTAAAAAAGTGGTATTTTATATGGTCTATGTGTGTAATCTAAAATTGTTCTTATTTATACCTGTTTTTTTATATACTTGCGTTTGCAGTTAGGTACTAGTTTTCGTATCATATACTTACGTTTTCCCGGGTTTGAACCCCGTTTCACTTATTTCGTCTTGGAAAACCGGGTATTATCGTCAACCCTTTCATTTAGTGTGGCTCATACCCAAGTACTTGGTGAATTAATTGATTTTATGTGGTTGATTTACGTTTTAATCTTTTAATTTCTGTATATAGTAAATAAAGCAAGAGATCAAACTCCTCAGTCACCCTTGGTTACTGTGTCTCAAACTTTCAGTTCATCTTCAAAACGTCTATTTACCTACAAAAATATATATGATGTAAGTTTGTTAAGAGTGAGTTAACTTGTTTCATCGTTTCAATTTTTGAGTGTTATTTAGATATTTTGTCAGTATTCACGTTTTGACTTCGTATATATTAAGGAATGCACTAAAAATGTAGGGGACTCAGATTTTAGTGTCAGTTTTTGAGTGTAGTTTTCTACAGACAGGTTTGCTAACTATAATTCACTTTTAGTTTGTAAGTAGTAAATTAATGCCCGTTTGATGTACTTTTCAGAGAGGGATTTTTTTGTTTGCAAATGTAGTTATCAGTTGATTTATTTTTGTATGAAATAGTTGAATCAGTTGCTGTACTCCTTGTCAGAATTATGGTAAAATTCATCCAATCACCAAAATACTTTGTTCGTTAATTTAACTTTTGCCTTATCCATTAGAACCGCCGTTAAATATTTTTTACGTAAGCAGGTTTATGTGTGTATGTAACGTATCCACATACATGTAACTTGGCAGGAAACTTGGCCTAATAATTTGCTGGCGTGAGTTTATGTATTATCAAACATCAGGATAAAGTGAGCGTTGACTTATTTGCTAAGCAAGTAAATTCAGTATTGATAAATGAGATAGTTTTCATAGTTTTTTCATTTATTTGAGGCATTGGTAATATAATATGCTATTTAAGAGACCGAGCCTGAGTGCATTGTAAAAATACATATCCATCTGTTTCTGCGTTTGTCTGATCTCAAACTATCCTCGAATTTTACAGTATGCTCTTTTTTCTTTAAACTTAGACTTCACTCCTAACACGTTGGTATCTACTGATGTAACATAGTGTCAGATGTCACTAAGATATGAAGCTTTAGGGAGTTTACGAGACGTCAAAAACTCATTAATATCCTTTCAATTTTATATACTTGTGAGTTCTAAGGTATATAATGTAACTTCATATTAAATGCACAAAATCTGAAGGAGGAGAACATTTGTTCACATTGTGTATTTAAAAAAATAAGTAAACCTTACAGGGAGACAAAATTTTCAATTCACCGTATCTCAAGCCAGGTTGTTGGGAACAGAGGAGTTGGAAAACCCTGATTAAAAACCAATGATCTTGAGGGAATAAGTGGCCCGTAACTAATCACCAGCTACTATGGAACCACATCTAATGTAACGCCACTGTCTAGTGGACTAACCTCTAAATCGAAGACTTAGGGGGTTGCCTCTCAAGAAACCTACCTGCTTCGGTTTAGGCACTCGAGTAACTTCCAGGCCCTCACACAAATTCAATGATTTGTGTGGCGTATATGCATTTCGGTACCACTTCGCACCAATTTTTGTGTTTTATAAATAAATTTCCTATCAATAAATTGGATCAGTTTACCATTCAGTACTTTTAACCTATAAGTTCACAAAGTTATCGTACTCATTCTTGTCTATTTCAAAAACATGTTTTATTTTGCAGAAAGTTCTTAAAAACCGACTCAAGCTTAAATTAAGATCGATCAGGCGCTCAACAGGAAAATTCCTTAAATCTTTTAAAAGATTATCAGCCTTCTACAAAAAGCAAAACCTTAAGTCTCCATGGAGTTCTCATAGAGTCTCACTGAGTTCTTTATCTTTGCTCGACATAAAAGAAGCCAGTTTATACAACCTTTGGCTTCACAGTGTTTCGCTTAGTTCAGATATCTCAAATCTTACATCTGTTCTAGTAGAAAAGAGTAGAAGTAAGTATATGTACGTTACCATTTATTATTTTCTGAACATAAGTGTGGTGGTTTAAGTGTGTATGACATTTCATCGAACTTTTTAATGTCGGTCTGAATAATTTCATTAATATTTGGTTAATACACGAATTATAAGTTTCCCCTTGTGTTAACTATCACGGAAATTTAATTATGAAGTATTAACCGATGATAAAATGATACAAAATTATTTAAAATGGAACATCTTATCATTTCAAGTATATCAGACCTAATCTAAGAAATTATGAACCAATATTCAAAGTAATTGTTGTTGGTCATCATTAGAGAGGTTTGATTGAATATTTACCTTTATCGTACTTGTCTTGACTCAAATCAGACTACACTGAGCGCAGAAAAATGAAGCAGTAAACCTTTCCAAGCTGAGTTCAAAGGCCAAGCTTATGTTTAAGTTTGGCAAAATATTGGGAATAATAAATAATACAAAATAAGTTAATTGGTTAATCAAGAGCGTGTTACAAAAGTAATAAAAGTATGTGATAATTTGGTTATTATATAATTATACAATGAGAATCCATATAATACTCATATGTAAGCTGGCCCTAAAAGTGATTATTTTTCCAATCTTACTTCGGATATAGCAAATGGATGCTTGTGAAGTTATCCACGTTGTGGACAGCCGGGAAGTGACCTCCTCCCTTATACCCGTTGACTGAAGTAGTCACAATCAAATCCTTCCCACACCTCTTAGTAACCCTCTTATCTCCACAACCAACCCTTCTTTCATTCTTTTGCCACTTCGCGCCGCTAATGCAGACGTTTCGAGTTCGCGAAACGTTATTCCTGGTCCCTTGAAACCTCTCTCGAAATTAAATGTCGGAGCTTTTAATGTCCATACCTTGTGTCAAATATGGCAACAGGCTTCCTCAGCTGGGACCCTAAAATCTCGAGCCATTGATGTATTCTGCGTCTCCAAAACGCGCCTACAAGGTCCGAGTACAGTGACTAATTTGACTTCACCTTTTTCAGATAAGGAAGCAACTCGGTTTACTCTGTGTATCTAGAAGCCCTGATTCTGCTTCCCATGGCCTCAGTTTAGTCATTGCTTTGAGTCCTAGGGTAGAATCAGCTCTCTCAAATTGGATCCTGATAGACAGTCGCTTATGCACTGTCCGACTAAACGGGATAGTAAGAACTCATAGAAATAGGGATACTCATCATTGCCTCTTTGTTGTCTCTACCTACGCTCGCACTGACGAGGTATAAGATGAATTTTACAGTAAGCTTTTGGATTTCCTTCACAAAGTTAGACACTCCCTTTGTAGTAATAGTGGCAGGTGGCTTTAATGGTCAAGTAGGTAGATTAAGTAAAAAGGAAAGACACCTGGGTGTATCTTCTGGTCTCGTGGCTCGAAGAACAGATATTGGTGACCGTTTGCTGCAGCTATGCTCAGGTAACCGCCTATTTCTAGCAAAAACTAACTTTAAGACCCAACGATGGACCCAACTAGATCACATGGCTATAAGCCATCGGTGGTGAGGCTCTATTGAAGACTACCGCTCATTATGGAGCACTTGTTTAGATTCAGATCATCCTCTGGTACGAGCGCGCATTTGTTTACGTCTTACTGGACGTAGAAAAAATATTGCAAGGATACCTCTTAGGGCTCTACTTAACGATAATAAAGCTTAGAATTTGTTTCAGGAACAACTAGAAAAACAGTTAGGTGGCCATGTATGTGATTCCCACCCCAAGACAACTTGGAACGATATCCAAAAAGCTGTGGAAACTGCAATGATCTCTGTCAGTAAGTTAACGAAAATCAATGAACTTCAGTAGTATCTGCCGAAATGATAGATGCTCGGAAACTCATCCCGCTTGGCTCTGAACATGAGGAAGAGCAAAATCAGCGTAAACACAGGCTGATAAAAAGCCTACACAATGATCACGAATAATGGTGAGTAGTGAAAGCAAAAGCGATGGAAAAGGCAGCCGCACTAGGTAACAATAGACGACTGTTCAGACTTGTCAAGTAGACCGGTATTCGAAATCTGACTGCCAGTGAGACTATCTTGGAAAAAGATAGGACTGCTATTCATTCACAAGTCATGAGATTGGATTGATGGACAGAATATTCTACGGGACAGTCCAAATGGCCTTCAACCACACTTCGGTTACCCACGATATCTCCATTGGACCTGAGTGGCAAGTTGGTGTAAGTCCTCCGATTACCACTAATACTTCTGCTACCATCAAGACTATGAGATTTGAATTGACAATCCCATCTCTCTGTGTTAATGTGGTATGGCGACTTGGACTGATGTCCGTACGTACCAAGTTCTACGATGTAGCTGACTGGCTGTTGGTATTATCTTTTGACTAGTAGTCATAATATTACATATGTCAAGTGATTTCAGTATCACGTTCTCTATGGATTTGTCTAGTCTAGAGGTTGATTCACTTCCGGGTGGTATTTATGTAATAAAATTTCACAGTATGTTTATGTGTCTGCTGTATTTCTCCCTGAACTTTTGGTTCGAATGCTATCCGTGAGTTATGAGATTGTTATTACTGCTGATAACAATGTCCAGGGAAATACTTTTTATCTTAAGAACTTTCTTTTACGGAAATAAACGCTTACTAACTTCAGGTTCGGCTGTGACATTCCTGTTAAAAGGCATTGAAGGTTCTAATACAAGAAAATGAACACAAGTGCGACATTCAGACTTAGCAATAATTAAGACATGAATAATCCGTTGGTCGACATTTTCTCGTCTCAGTCAAATCTTCACATACTTCATTCGTGATCGACAGACTAAGTTCTTATGCTTAGTTTCATTCATTTGCCGTTACTTTTTATGGTTATCGAATCAATATGAGATAGGCCAATGGTGTCCGAACTATTTGCAGTATCATTGACGAGCAAGGTGTGTATGGAGACAGATTGTTATCTTTCGACCGAAAGGAGACCGTACTTTTACTCACTCTTTGTTGTGAACAGTGAAAGATAATTTAAATGTTTGAGTTTGAGTAGTTATGTGGGTTAGAGACTGTACAATTTAGTGGATTGAGAGTTTATTAGATACGGCTCAGAATAGGAATCAGTGATGATTCTTCTGTAGGTTTCTATCATACTTTTCCATAATAGTGAGCTGAGCTTGACTGGGAATAGTTAATGGTTACTTTTCTAGTTGAACCATATCTCTCAGTCCACTTGTCAGTGATTTCATCGATTCCTTCCATGTTGACAAACGTACGAAAAAAGGGTTGGTCGAGGGCATAAGAGAGTTATTAAGAGGTGCAGAAAGGATTTGATTGTGACCCATTTGGTCTCGTGTGCTTTTTTGAGTATGAGAGCGGATGTTACATCTCGTCTGCCCATACCGTGGAAGGGTTCTGGTTGTCAGAAGGGGCATCGGCCCCCTGACTTCCGCGGGAAATTGGCTTTCATCATGAGACGTCATAACTCTTCTGAAAGAAGACCTTCCAACTGCCAGGACAGAGTTAAAATGATTTGAGTTGATTTTTCTTGTTAGCGTTTTTTTGGCAAGTTAGACTTTTCCGGCACGGGTTCTCCAACCCCACATCTCAATCCTCCTTCTTTATCCTGACTTGGGATCGGCAGTCAGTCAGTCAGTCAGATGCAACGTAGAACTTGGTACGTAAGTACATCAGTTCATGTTGCCATACCACATCAGCACAGAGATATAATTGTCAATTCAAATCCAATAGTAGTAGAGGTAGTAAAGGCATTAGAAGTAATCGCAGAGGTTAGGGTTAGAAGATACTATTCAAGAAGTATGATTCAGTGAGAAAAGTTTAGGGAGTCGAAACTAGAGGTGTTGAAGAATCCAGAAGATTAGGGTTTGAGAGAACACAAAGAATAAATGCACCGGCGCCATTGCGAACGATTTTGAGCCATGTCATTCAAGGCCTCTAACCATCGATTATTATCATCTCGCGGACCCCAACCAGGTAGTCGACAATTACCGACATGGCTCAGTCCACTAGTCAATGACTTCATGGATTTCTGCCACGTTTTGGTTTGGCCGCCCCTAGCTTTCTTCCAACCTACTCCTACACTACAAAACAAAGTTCGTCGAGGCAGTCGGTGTCTATGTTCCAGGACCTGTCTGAGTGTGAAGACGTGGTCTATACAACCACGTCCAGGTCGAAAACCAGCCTGGTTTTCTCGAGTTTGCTCTTCACGAGTTTTCGTTAAGCGCCGAAGTATTACTGAGGCCAATATTTTAGATACTATATTAGTTAGACTTATTCCTCTGTGATTGTCACAAGAAGACTTCTGTCCTTTCTTATAGATTGGGACAATCAGTGATTGAGACCAGTCGGATGGGAATACGTCCAGTTCCCAGATTCTACCTAAGATCTCAGTCAATCTAGCTGCTAAAACTGGACCACCATCTTTAAATATCTCAGGGGTCAGTCTATCAGGACCTGCAGCTCGTCCTCGTTTCAGATTTCCTAACGCTTTTTCAACTTCATCAAGACTAGGGGAACTTAGGTCGATTTGCCATTCAGGATGACTGGAGATCGTGGGTAACTGAAGAGTGGCTCGAGGCCAGTTGAACTGATCCCTAAAGTGTTCTGCCCATCGATCCAGTCTCCTGGATTGAGAATAAATAATAGTCCCGTCATTTTCTGAGATAGTCTCACTTACACTATGATTCCTAATACCAGTTTCCTTGATAAGTCGGAAAAGTTGTCTACTGTTGCCTATCGCCGCTGCCTTTTCCATCGCTTTTGCTTTCGCCACCCACCACTGTTCGCGATCGTTACGTAGGCTTTTTATAAGTCTGCGCCTAAGTTGACTTCGCTCTTCATCATGTTCAGAGCCAGGTGGGATGAGTTTTCGGGCATCCATCAGATCGGTGGATGCTACTGAGATCCACGGCTTCATTCTAGCCTTATGGTCAACCTTACCAGCAGATATCACTGCTGTTTCCACAGCCTTTTTGATATCATTCCATCCTGCTTCCGGATGTGAATCGCTTAAATGGTCGCCTAACTGTCTTTCTAGTTGTTCCTGAAATATATTTTTCGCCTTATTATCACTAAGTAAAACCCTAAGAGGCTTTCTTACGGTGTCTTTCCTACGCCCAGTAAGCTTCAAACAAATACGCGCTCGCACTAGGGCATGATCTGAATCTAGACATGTGCTCCAGAACGAGCGACAGTCTTCTATCGAACCCCTCCATCGGTGGCTGATGGCGATGTGATCTAGTTGAGTCCAACGTTGAGACGACTTTGGAGGTCGCCAGGTCAACAGATGCTTTTCCTTATGCCTAAAGTTAATGTTTGCTAAGAATAGGCGGTTGTCTGAGCATGCTTGCAACAGACGGTCACCATTGTCTGTCCTCTGAGCCGCGACACCATACCATCCACCTAGGTGTCTCTCCTGCTCACTTAGTCTACCTACTTGAGCATTAAAGTCACCAGCCATTATTACTATATCAGAGCGCCTAGCTTTTTGGAGGAGGTCCGAAAGCTTTCTGTAAAACTCATCCTTAACCTCGTCTGAACTGCATTCAGTGGGGACATAGGCAGATACGATGAAGAGGCAACGGCGATTTTCACTATCTTTCCGAGTCCTTACTGTCCCGTTTAGTCGGACAGCGCACAATCGACTATCTGTTGGGATCCAGTCAAGGAAAGATTGTTCTGCCCTACGACTCAATGCTATACCTACACCGGCGAGGCCCCTAGAAGCAGCATCAGGGCTACCGGATACACGAAGAGTAAATCGAGCTGCTTCTTTATTTTGACATGGTGTGGCCAAGTGTATGACGTTATTCGGATCCTGTATGCGCGTTTCTGAGACGCAGCATACATCGATGGCACGAGATTCTAAAGTCCTAGCTAATGATGCCTGTTGCTCTATTTGACACAATGTCCGTACATTGAATGCTCCAACATGTAGTTTGGAACGGGGTTTAAGGAGACCAGGAACGACGTTTCGCAAACTCGCATCGTTTGCATTAGCTGTGCACTGTAATAAATGAATGTGAGAAGAGTTAGTTGTGGAGATAAGAGAGGTATTAGGGAATTTAGGAAGGATTTGATTTTGAACAATTTTGTCTCGTGTGCTGTTACGGGTATGAGGGCGGTTATCACTTCCCGGCTGCCCACACCGTGGAAGGTTGTTTCTTGACGAACCTGAAAAGGAAGATGGATTAGTGTTGGTGCGTGACCGCAGAGTCCAAGGGACAACTGCTTGAGGCCGGTCACGCACGGCCTTTTTATGAAACGTTGTTTGAGGATTAGCTCCGTTCTTAAAGGCCCTTAGTGGGCACCCTTACCCAAGGAGACGGAA
>OX103974.1:29685929-29728866 GCA_944470395.2 Schistosoma turkestanicum
CACCTTCATCCTAGCCTTATGGTTTACCTTGCTAGCAGATATCACTGCTGTTTCCACAGCCTTCTTTATATCATTCCAACCTGACTCCGGATGGGAATCACTTGCATGATCGCCCAACTGTTTTTCTAGTTCCTCCTGAAATATTTTCTTAGCTTGGTTATCATCAAGTAAAGCCCTAAGAGGCTTCCTCACAGTGTCTTTCCTACGTCCAGCAAGCCTCAAACAAATACGTGCTCGCACTAGGGCATGATCTGAATCTAAACATGTGCCCCAGAACGAGCGACAGTCCTCTATCGAACCCCTCCATCGGTGGCTGATGGCGATATGATCTAGTTGTGTCCAACGTTGAGACGACTTCGGGGGTCGCCAGGTCAAAAGGTGTTTTTCCTTATGCTTCAAATTAGTGTTTGCTAGAAATAGTTGGTTATCTGAGCACAGTTGCAACAGACGGTTCTTTGAGCCGCGAGACCGAAACATCCACCTAGGTGTCTTTCATTCTCACTTAGTCTACCTACTTGTGCATTGAAGTCACCAGCCATTATAACTATATCAGAGCGCTTAACTTTTTGGAGGAGGTCCGAAAGTTTTCTGTAAAACTCATCTTTTACATCATCTGGGCTGCAGTCAGTGGGGGCGTAGGCTGATATGACGAAGAGGCAACGGCGAGTGTCCCTATCTTTCCGAGTCCTTACTGTCCCGTTGAGTCGGACGGCGCACAAGCGACTATCTACAGGGATCCAGTCAAGGAGAGATTGTTCTGCCCTACGACTCAGTGCTATACCTACACCGGCGAGGCCCCTAGAAGCAGCATCAGGGCTACCGGATACACGAAGGGTAAATCGAGCTGCTTCTTTATCTTGACATGGTGAGGTCAAATGAGTGATGCTACTCGGATCCTGTATGCGCGTTTCCGAGACGCAGCACACATCGATGGAACGAGATTCTAAAGTCCTAGCTAATGACGCCTGTTGCCCTATTTGACACAATGTCCGTACATTGAATGCTCCAACATGTAGTTTGGAACGGGGTTTAAGGAGACCAGGAACGACGTTTCGCAAACTCACATCGTTTGCATTAGCTGTGCACTGTAATAAATGAATGTGAGAAGAGTTAGTTGTGGAGATAAGAGAGGTGTTAGGGAATGTAGGAAGGATTTGATTTTGAACAATTTTGTCTCGTGTGCTGTTGCGGGTATGAGGGCGGTTATCACTTCCCGGCTGCCCACACCGTGGAAGGTTTTTTCTTGACGAACCTGAAAAGGAAGATGGATTAGTGTTGGTGCGTGACCGCAGAGTCCAAGGGACAACTGCTTGAGGCCGGTCACGCACGGCCTTTTTATGAGAGGTATTTAGAGGATTAGCTCCGTTCTTAAAGGCCCTTAGTGGGCACCCTTACCCAAGGAGACGGAAATCCGTGAGGTAGGGGAGGTGTGACATTTTTAGGGCCGACCTTTTCTAACCCTTCCTTCCTTGTGAGAAGGCAGCATCGCTGCAGATGCTGGTTGTCCGAGGGAAACACCTTACTGCTGTCACACCCATATGCAGTCAGCAGTACGACTTCGCCCTCAGACCTTGGGTAGCTGCTTTTAGTCTCATCGTTCTCCAATCGACCTGCCTGGCATGGTAGGACCTGCAGGAACATGTGTTCCAGCCAGTATAGCTCGGTTGGGTCATCACGATAGGCAAGCCCGACCACCACGTCAAGGTAGCAGCTTCGGTCGGGATCTCTCAGTCCACTTGTCAGTGATTTCATCGATTCCTTCCATGTTGACAAACGTTCGAAAAAAAGGGTTGGTCGAGGGCATAAGATAGTTATTAAGAGGTGCAGAAAGGATTTGAATGTGACCCATTTGGTCTCATGTGCTTTTTTGAGTATGAGGGCGGATGTTACATCTCGTCTGTCCACACCGTGGAAGGGTTCTGGTTGTCAGAAGGGGCATCGGCCCCCTGACTTCCGCGGGAAATCGGCTTTCATCATGAGACGTCATAACTCTTCTGAAAGAAGACCTTCCAACTGCCAGGACAGAGTTAAAATGATTTGAGTTGATTTTTCTTGTTAGCGTTTTTTTGGCAAGTTAGACTTTTCCGGCATGGGTTCTCCAACCCTACATCTCAATCCTCCTTCTTTATCCTGACTTGGGATCGGCAGTAACCCCAGAGGGCTTCCAGGTGGAATTTACTGTGAGATAAAAATCGACAATTCCTTGTCTATGTGTTATGGCAACTTCAACTGATGCACATACGTACGAAGTTCTACGTTGTAACTAACTGATTGACTGACATTCCTAATCATCTATTTCTCTTTGATTATGAACTTCGTTGAACTTGGTAGCTCTGTGTTTAGAAACTTCATAGTATGTAGCAAAGTCAACGATAGATGTTGTATGTTCTCTTTGATTGATCATGTCAAACAAGCGTTTCCTTGTAATTTCTTCACTCCTGTTTTCATTTTCCATGCTTTTCTGCTCTGTTTCACACCACAATATAATTCTTGTGTTCATAACGTTTCTCAGGAAAGGATATAACTTAAATTGGTTCTGAATCAATAACGAGGTGATCGTCGAATCTCATTTTTGTTTTCAGAAACTTCTAGGTAATGTCCTGAAAGTAGTTAGGTTCATAATGTTATGCCATCAACAATCCACCTATTAACGTATCACTGTCAATAATACAGTACTTAATAATATTTATACTTCTTTTTATTCTGATAAAGCATCTGAAAAAATTGCCCTGAGTTTAATGAACTTCGGAATTACTTAAGGCAAATAAAACATGTCTTTTAAAAATTAATGTTTTCATGTATATTTCATCTAAATTTCTGTCCGTATTGTCTTGTTTCTCTAGTATCTCACCGTCCTGTTCCTTTGGATATTGTGAAAATAGCTATCATTGTAACTAAGGTAAACTTCCTAAATCATCATACTTTCCATAATTTGGTTTATTTATTGCTGCTAATTACACATATACGTCTTTACCAATATTTGCTGTTAATTTTTTGAACGCGGGTTTGTTTATACAATACTCAATACTTACTAAGGCTTGTTCCTACTATTGGAGCATAGGACGCCAATTAGCATTCTCCAACTAACTCTGTCCTGGACCTTCCTATCCAGTTCTACTCCAACTGTTATTCATTCTTTTCATTTCTGTCTCCGATTCTCGACACAGTTTGTTCTTTAGTCTACCTTGTGTATATCAAGACCTACTGCAGAGGCTACCACTACACTGACCGCCTTCATGTGCATTTGTTGTTGTGTGTGAGATAGGAGAGCTAGATCATCTATGAAGTTCAAGTAGTCCAACTTTATCCCAGATGGTGCTTTCGAACTTTTAATTGATTCGTTTGTGATTGAACTGGTTGTGTGTAGTGTGGTCCGATGAAACCCATACAACTTTGTGTGTGTGTTTGCGTGAAACTATGGGATTGCCTAAAACCATTTTATCGAAGGCTAATAGATTTGCGAATCTCTCACTGTTTTCGTTCCTTTTTCTCAGTCCATGTTGTCCCCATATCCACTGTTGTCCATTCGAACCTCGGTGTTCATGTCTCCCGTCAGAATAGTCAAATGCTTTGTTCGGCACTTCTCGACGATTGACTGCAGCCTCTAATGGAATCGGTCTTCAACGTCCTCATTGTTAAAGTTGGTGGGCGCAAATCATTGGATTACGTTCATTGTGGTACCCTCTTTCCTTGCTTTGAAGAAGGCTTTCATGGTCCTGTGTTCACGAGATTCCCACCCTATCAGTGCTCTTTGTGCTTCTTTGGACAACATCAATGCAACTCCTTGTGTATGTGAAGCGTTTTCCTCGTTGTAACCGGAGTACAACAGCATCTCCAGAAGCGAATCGTTTTTGTCCAGCCTGAGTTCAATATAGTTTGATTTAATCCACGTAACACTAGGTTTTATTTTTCCATTTCCTCACCAACTTGAACAGTTCTACTGGTCTTTTACATTGTGCGGATATTCCATGTACCTATAATAATTGTTGCTTTGATTATCAGAAGGGGCATCGACTTCGTGGCTTCTGAAGAAACTCGGCTTTCATCATGATGCGTCATAACTCTTCTAAATGAAGACCTTCGAACTGTCAGTCCAGAGTTCAAATGGTTTGAATTATTTTTATAGGTTAGTGTTTTGTTGTTTAGTTAGTGTTCTTCGGTATGCGTTGGATAACCCCATACCCAATCCTTGTCGTTTATCCGGGCTGATGACCATCAGTAGCGTTAGAAAGGCTCCTGGTGAATTAGTATCTCCATAAATATGGCCATGAACTAGTGACGGTGGTTTTGATGTATTATTGTTTCTTCTAGCATACTGTTCCTTTCGTTCGGTGAATAAATTCTTTTTTCAATGTGTAGTTTCCCATTATCGGTTGTATTACTGTTTATGCTCACTTGATTTTTTTACTGCATTAGTGTGTGTGCGTGGTTGAAACGATATAGATTTGTGTCAGTTCTTGGGTTTTTATTGACCGGTTGACTGTAGAGATGGAGTTTTGGAGAGAGATAATAATTAATTTAATAGAGTTGTAGACCTGAGTTTTATAAGTGGCTGGAAAACTTTCACCTATGCTGTCTACTCTCATATTTTATATTGTCAGTAGTTTAAGTAAGATATAGAGTAATGCCAACAATACCAGAAATCTATACCAATCCATACTTTACTTATTGTTGATATGACATATGCAGAGAAATGTGCACCTTTCAATTAGCGCTCATAAAATATTTGCTCTCAGTATTTGGAGACTAAGCAGAAGGAGTTGAAGTCTATTACACTGATGTGGACGTATTTAACCTTTGTATTTCTGTAAGTACTGAACGTGTTTCTCTATTTACATTTTTTCACCTTCCTTTGTTATCTTTTAAACGCTTGAAACAATCTATAAAAGGGATAAAAAATTAAAAAAGAAATGGATAACAAGATTTCACCCTTTAATTAACTAGTAATTATCCAGCTGACACCCTGTGGAGCATTCGTCGTATTTTTGTTTATTTGAGTGTATTTAAGTTAAATAGATTACAACCACACGAACTTTAGTCATCAATTTCAAATTTTTATTTATCTGGAATCTTGACTGAAAAGGTCCAATTATTCATTCAAATTTTAAATCATCAGGTGTTTCACGTTATCAAAATAGTTGGTCGAAATGATTACTAAATATTTTTTAATTGTCAAAGGTCTCAGTAAAAATGATTCGTAGCAAACCAATTTTTACTAAATAGACCAATACAACTATAGTTTTCTAAGTTCCTTATTAAATCTGGTTGCTAAGTTCTTATTCTAATTAGTTTGGTAACTTCATCTTTTGATGTGCCAGATATTTCTATTGATCCCTAAAAAGTTTTTGATCTTTCTGTATTTCCACTTTTTAATGGGAGTCTTCAAACATTACACAGGAAAATAAGAAAGCAATATGCACACTCTTTCTAACAGATTTATGTGCAGTTGACGGAACACGAAGGTGAAATTACGTAACCTTAATTGACCAAATTAGTTATAGTCAACTGAATCGTGTTTGACAATCACTTTTGTTATTCACGACTCCGAAGGGAATTTTGTGAGATGGAGTTTCGGAGTTGTAAGTAACAAGTCGATTTTAGGTTCTGGCTTCACCTATGATCAGTATTGATTACTATGTAATTTCTGTTCAATGGTCAAAGTATAATTCCTGCCTAATTTATTGCATATCTCGTTTCTTTTTTTCTCATCAAGACCGTTATTTCGGAATTAGAGGGCTATGAACAATTGCTTAATACGTCTCATACTACACCTATTCAAGCTATGGAGATGATGCGTGTATTTAATCTAAGTGATGTCCACGAATCTATCAGTCGTATTTGGCTTGAACTTTTTACTTGTACAGGTATGCATCATCTAATGCTTCCAGTTTATTGCTTTTTGAATATTATGAAGCCATTTAAATTCTTTTTAGAAGTTCCAACAATTATGTGCTCGTAATATGTTAGCTCGTAAAAGCGTCTAGAGCTCAGAATCACTGTCCTAATTTTTTACTTCACCAATCTGCTTTGAATATACTATTAACTTTCTTCTTTTCATATGTATTTATTATTTTATAGAAAGGCAGTCTACGTTGACCACATTTCACTAGCTACTTGTAAGATATCTGATCTATTCGAGTGTTTTTATCTTCAGGTGGCAAACGTTATCACATAACCAAGCTTATAAAGCCTAGAAAGTCGTCGGTCAAGAATGTAAAATGAAAGGAAGTAGAACAGACAGTGATCCTGAGGTTCAAAGATGAGTTCATACTCTGAACATTATCAGGAAATTTCAAGAGTGAGATATTTTCTGAGGACTATCTACAGTTCTATTTTCATAAGAAATTTTGAAGAAATCATCTATCTTACATTAGAAACAATAAGATCAGGGAAAGGCTTTATAAATCCATAGAATAAATGATAAAAGGTCGAAGTTCAGAGTTTCCGATAGTCTGTGTAATTATCTTTAAGCGCGTATTACTTAGGCTCTGTATTCACCTTCTCATGTCAATAGGACCACCAAGTTCCCCAAAACGAATTCTAGTGTTTGTTATTGATGTGTCAAATACTGGTTTATTAACAATAATCGAACTTATCTTCCTTATTGCCGTCTGAATTTTCTGCCATCGATCATCCTATACTACCTTCAATTATAGCTGGCTGTAAGTTGAAAACCAATATCCATGGTCTCTTGAAACAGCCATTCAAATGCATGTTGAAGCATTCAGTGTCAAATCGTCAAATAGGGCTACAGGTTTCACTTTCCGAAACCCAAAAATCATCTATCATAGGTGTATATTATGTCCTTTAAATGCTTATAAGATCAGCAGTGTAACAAGTCTCCACTCCAATAAAGGTCACCTAAGTCTGTGAATGATGACAGGTAGCTAAAGTTAAAATACGAAAATAGCTTTGTGAATAGATGTTAATGGACGGTTGTTTGCATAGCAATGGAGTATTTTTAAAAGGTCCGTGATTAATTCCGTAAAGAATAGATCAATTTGAAGTTTATTAGTTAACCTGGTAAACAACTACCCTTGACAGCCTAAATAGGAAGTTGTTAAAGGGTAATGGTCTTGAGGTATTCATTAAGGCTTTGGCATCAGATGTGATTTCTTCTGACTAACCTTGACCATTGATTGTGTCAGTTCATAGATAAAAAACTGGTTTTTTATCATAAAATTTAGAAATCAGTTGCACAAACGTTTTACTGAAGTTCTGAGATTCTGAAATCATTTCGCTCATATTTTCTGCTTCAAAACAAGTCTATGGAAATACAAATTTGTTAGATAGGCTTTTACCTTTTGTTTGATTTGGGGCACATTCATGATTCCAACTAGATTCCTTGGTGGGCTCAGTCGAGAGGCTTTGCGCAATTATCTGCCTCTTTACATCCTAACTTCAACTATATGCATCACACGTTACGGATTTAACTCACTATTTTAACAGCTTTGTGTGTCATTCACATGATAAGCTTCATATCAACGTTTGTTCATGCACTCCATAGAGCCGATATTGCGTCGGCTTAGATAGTGAACAAAAGTGCATAAGACAAACCCAAATTATGTACTGACGTAGTTTTATAACCATACCTAATGGATAAATTCGCTTGGTACTATATGCCTAATATGAAAATTAATTGTTGCTTGCATTCGTTTCAGTTGTAGCGTGAACTCAATTCATGATCTACTTCATATTTTAAAAATTTATTTTCTATTTTCAGATCCTAAGGTGGCTCACGCAATGTTATCCACCGTGATTCATGTTTACAAAAAACACAACTTAGACATACCAACTGTTGAAGATATACCTTTTCCCCGTCTGCCTAAACAATTGAGAAATAGTGCAAAACTCTCATACCTAAAATATAAATCAGACTTCACATTTTCAAACAATAAAGACGACAACAAATTTAAAATCGTACAGCACAGTGAAAAAGTGATGAATAATCCTCTGAGTTATGAAGAATACTCGAAGCTATTTGATATGATGGAAAAAGCAAGAAATTTTATTAGTCTTTCCTTGGGGAATTTAAAATTAAGTGTTAAGAAGCTTTTCTATTTTCACAGCAAAATAAAGGCCAGTAATAATATCGAAAAACGATTGAAACAAGCGTTTTCCAATATGTTTCCTAATTCAAATATCAAAGTAGTTGTGATACAAGGTGATGATGGTATTATGAAAGATAAACGTAATGAGGTTGCTGAAGATCAATGGTTTAACAATCTTTTACCATCTCTTAAACAACGGGAAGTTATAGAGATTATGCAGAAAGTTGTAACTAACTTAGATCCTGAAATATTGGACGAACTGGACATAGTTCAAAAACCAGGAAATCAAGCTGGTTTATCTACGTATTATATTATGGTGAGTTTATAAGTGTCATATAATTGGACACAAAGTTGCCTAGATTCCAGTTTGTGCATTTATACATATACATTTACATAAATGTTTGGTAATTTTAAATATGTAGTACTGAGTCGTGAAAATAAACCCTATCTGTCGGTGTGGTAGAGGCTGAACACTAGTCATGTGGTGTCAGCATTTGACAATGTCTGCAAATTCAAGTATACATATATTTAACTGGACTGAGCCATGTTAGTAGATGTAGAGTACCTGGTCGGGGCCCACCAGACAATAGTAAACGATGGTTAGAGACTTTGAATGACATGGCTCAAAATCGTTTGCAATGGCACAGGTGCATCCATTCTTTGTATCCTCTCGAATTCTAAACTTCTGAATTCCTCATGATGGTTTACCTCTTTTTGAATTTAATTCACTGAATTATACTTTTTGAGTTATATCTTCAAACCCTAATATTTTCTATTACCACTAATACTTCTACTACCATCACGACTATGAGATTTGAATTGAAAATCCCATCTCTCTATGTTAATGTGGTAGGGCGACTTGGACTGATGTCCGTACGTACCAAGTTCTACCTTGTAACTGACTGACTGATTGGATACGTACCGAACAATCCATATATAATGCCCGACCGTAGCTGCTACCTTGACGTGGTGGTCGGGCTTGCCTATCGTGATGACCCAACCGAGCTATACTGGCTGGAACATATGTTCCTCAAGGTTCTACCATGCCAGACAGGTCGATTGGAGAACGATGAGACTAAAAGCAGCTACCCAAGGTCTGAGGGCGAAGTCGTACTGCTGACTGCATATGGGTGTGACAGCAGTAAGTTGTTTCCCTCGGACAACCAGCATCTGCAGCGATGCTGCCTTCTTACAAAGAAGAAAGGGTTAGAAGAGGTTGACCCTAAAAATGTCACACCTCACCCTACCTCACGGATTTCCGTCTCCTTGGGTAAGGGCTGCCCACTAAGGGCTTTAGAAAGAGCGAAGCTAATACTCAAAAAACCTTTCATAAAATGGTGTGCGTGA
Source organism: Schistosoma turkestanicum (assembly GCA_944470395.2). Lineage (NCBI taxonomy): Eukaryota > Metazoa > Platyhelminthes > Trematoda > Strigeidida > Schistosomatidae > Schistosoma > Schistosoma turkestanicum. Next base: position 29,695,328 of record OX103974.1, read on the forward strand.
CCGGCCTGAAGCCTTTGTCCCTTGGGCTCTGCGGTCACGCTCTCAGGTCGTTAAGACCAACTCTAATCTACCTCCCTTTTTCAGGTTCCTCAAGAAACAACCTTCCACGGTGTGGGCAGCCGGGAAGTGACAACCGCTCTCATACCCGTAACAGCGTCATTCACTTGACCTCACCATGTCAAGATAAAGAGACAACTCGATTTACTCCCCATGTATCTGGAAGTCCTGATGCTGCTTCTCGGGGTCTCGCTGGTGTAGGTATTTCATTGACAGACAGACATACAACGCAGAACTACGTACGTAAGTACATCAGTTCAGGTTGCCATATCACATTAGCACAGAGACGTAACTGTCAGTTCAAATCCAAGAGTGATAGCGATTGTACAAGTTTTAGCATTAATGGAGAAGATTAGGGAGCGAAGATATGATTCGAGAAGTATAATTCAGTGAGATAAATTTAGAAGGAGAAAGATAGAGATTCTGAGGAATTCAGAAGGTTAGAATTAGAGAGAAAACAAAGAGTGGATGCACCTGCGCCATTGCAAACGATTCTGAGCCGTATCGTTCAAGGTCTCTAACCATCGGTTACTCTCATCTCGCGGACCCCAACCAGGTAGCCTACATCTACCAACATGACTCAGTCCACTTGTCAGTGATTTCATGGATTTGTTCCATGTTTTGGTTTGGCCTCCCCTAGCTTTCTTCCAACCTACTCCTACACCACAAAACATAGCTCGTCGTCGTGGCTGGGCATACGCAACACATGTCCCAACCACCTCAACTGATGAAATTTCATTACCTCATATATTGATTTGCCATTCCTGCCTAATACTCGTTTCCTAACTACAATATTGCTTATACGGTTGTCCCATGATACACGAGCAATGCTTTGGAGACACCGATGAGTCCTAGGGCAGAACTAGTTCTCCTAGACTGGATCCTAGTCGATAGTCGCTTGTACTCTGTCCGACTAAACAGAAACGTAAGGACTCGTAAAGATAGTGACACTCACCGTTGCCTCTTCGTCGTATTTGCCTACGCTCCCACTGACTGCAGTTCATACGAGGTGAAAGATGAGTTTTACAGAAAGCTTTCGGACCTCCTCCAAAACGTTAGGCATTCAGATATAGTAATAATGGCTGGTGACTTTAGTGCTCAAGTAGGGTAGACTCAGTCAAAATGATAGACACCTGGGTGGATCCTATGGTGTGGCGGCGTATTTGTTTGCGTCTTACTGGACGTAGGAAAGATGGCGCAAGGCAACCTCTGAGGGTTCTTCTTAATGATAGCACAGCTAAGAAGACATTTCAGGAATAACTAGTGTTTCCCATCCCGCGTCAGCTTGGAATGAAATCAAATAACTGTGGAAACTGATATCTGCTAGTAAGGTAAACCATAAGGCTGGGAAGAAGCCATGGATCTCAGAAGCATCCACCGAACTGATAGATGGTCGGAAATTCATCCCACCTGGTTCTGAACATGAGGAAGAGCGAAGTCAACTTACGCGCAGGCTGGTAAAAAGCCTTCTCAATGATCGCGAACAATGGTGGGTATCGAAATCAAAAGCGATGGAAAAGGCAGCCGCAGTGGGCAGCACTAGAGAACTTTTCCGCCTTATCAAAGAAACCGGTATTAGGAACCCGAATGTGAGTGAGACTATATCGGAAAAGGATGGGACTATTATTCATTCTCAATCCAGGAGATTGGACCGATGAGCAGAACACTTTAGAGATCATTTCAACTAGTCTTCAGCCACACTTCGGTTGCCCACGATCCCCAGTCATCCTGAATGGCAAATCGATTCAAGTCCTCATAGTCTACATGAAATTGAGAAAGCTATTGGAAATCTAAAGGGAGGTGGAGGATCGGGTCCTGATAGGCTTATATCTGAGATGTATAAGGATGGTGATCCAGTCTTAAGAGTTAGACTGACCGAGATCTTAGGTAGAATCTGGGAACTGGACGTAATCCCATCTGACTGGTCTCAGTCACTAATTGTCCCAGTTTGGAAGAAAGGCCAAAATCCTCTTGTGACAATCACAGGGGAATAAGTCTAACTAATATAATATCTAAAATATTGGCCTCAATAGTACTCCAACACCTAACTAGAGCTCATGAAGAGCAGACTAGAGAAAACCAGTCTGGTTTCAGACCTGGTCGTGGCTGTATAGATCACATCTTCACACTAAGACAGGTCCTGGAACAGAGACACACATTTGGACGTCCGACAATAGTTGTATTCCTGGACTTAAGAGCGGCATTTGACTCTGTTGATCGTGAGGTTCTGTGGCAGTGTCTTTTATTGAAATGTGTACCAAAGAAGTACATTAACCTTATACGAGCCCTTTACTCGAGCACCACTGGTCGAGTGAGAGCCGATGGCGCACTGTCATCGGTATTGATTACTTCAAGTGGTGTTCAAACTAGTAAGATGAACCGTTTTAAATATTGAAAAGTAATTTTATATGCTCCGTCCTACTTAATGGCTGTGAAACACGGCCAGTTAGAGTAGAAGATATTCATAGGTTGCTTGTTTTCGATCATAGGTGTCTCAAAAGTATTGCTCATGTATCATGGGGCAGCCGAGTAAGCAACGCTGTTGTTAGGAAACGTGTTCTAGGAAAGGATGGTAAGTCAATAGATGAAGTATTGAAAATTCATCAGTTGAATTGGTTGGGACATGTGTTGCGTATGCCTAACCACCGACTGCTGTGACGAGCTATGTTTTGTGGTGTAGGAGTAGGTTGGAAGAAAGCTAGGAGCGGCCAGGCTAAAACATGGCACAAATCCATGAAATCACTGACAAGTGGACTGAGTCATGTTGGTAGATGTAGGCTACCTGGTTGGGGTCCGCGAGATGATAGTAATCGGTGGTTAGAGACCTTGAACGATACGGCTCAGAATCGTTTGCAATGGCTCAGGTGCATCCACTCTTTGTGTTCTCTCAAACCCTACCCTTCTGAATTCCTCATCACTTTATCTTCTTCTGTTTAATTTTTTGTCACTGAATTATACTTCTTGAATAATATCTCCGAACCCTAATCTTCTCGACTACTGCTAATACCTTTACTACCCCTACTACAATGAGATTTGAATTGACGATTACATCTCTGTGCTAATGTGGTGTGACAACCGGAACTTATGTACTCTTGTACGAAGTTCTACGTTGCAACTGACTGATTGACTGATATAATGCTTTGAAAGCAAGTTGTTGTTTAATTTTGCGTTAATTGTCTTTTTATTGTTGGATATTCGTCTTATAGCCTGGTGGACCTAAAAAAAAGGAAGAGAAGCGTGTCAGGAAACTTGAACAAAATTATCACTTCACTTTCCATTAAATCAACAAACAATTCGCTAATATTGATCGATAGCCTAAAATTGTATTCCGTCAGTAATCTCTTATCGTATGTACCTCTTTCATTTTGTTTTTCAGTCTCTTTCTATCCTCATAATTTGTAATTATGTAATTCAGAATATGTTAATATCTACATTTGACGAATCGTTTTTAAAACTTTATGCTAATATTATTGTTAACACAGTAATTTTTTGCTGCTAATATGAATATGGTTTTATCTTCACTTCTTTTATTTTTACAAAAAAATTATTATTTGTTTTCGTTGGTATGTTAGCTTCAGTTTCCTTTACAAGCTCATCATTGATCACAACGCTTGGTTGTCCATTTTCTTCAAATGATCTATTTCTAGTAATGGAAATTATTATGATGTGTAAATATGTATGACCTATGTGAAGTGTTGAACTGTATTTTCTTTCCTAAGAATTATTTTTGTTTGTAAAATTAATCAGGATGCAATTCAGAACCGAATAATAAAATAAATTAACCTATCTAATCAAATTCGTGTATTTTCTCTCTAAGCAGCACTTTAACAAGAGGTGCGGGAAAGACGAAAACTGTTTCAACTCCACCTAAGGTGTCATTAGGCCCCAAAGATATCCGTTTCTTTTGAGATATTCTGTTGTTTATGGAATAAACATAGTTAATCACATTGGTTCGGTTCTTGCTTAGTTACTGAGGGATCAAAGTCCTCGTTATTCGCTAGAGATAGTCAAGTGTGCAGACAGTCTAGATTTCGTTTATTTGAGTGATGGGTTTGTGTGGTTTGTGTGTGTTGGACGTGGGATGAACAAATCAAAAGTACCCAGCCTTTATCCAAAGTAGTGGCCTATTCACTTAATGAATTACCAAGTAGGACTACGTACGTGCGGGCATCGTTTCGACCTGCCTGACATGGTAGAACCTACAGGAACATATGTCCCAGCTAATATAGCTCGGTTGCTCATGACGATAGGCAAGCCCGGCCACTACGTCAAGGTATCAGCTACGGTTCGGTCATTAATTCATGCTTTATAAATTCCTAGTTGTCTAGTTTCGGTAATTAAGGAGATTGTCTTATGGTTCCAAGTTTACAGTGTATTCAACACCAAGCAATAGATCTTCCTGTTATGCGGCATTTTAGTAGCAAGATAAAATTAAACCGACATTCAGTCAAGGGATCACTTTATTCGTGGTTTGTTATTCATTATGTAGAATAGTAGTTGATTAACTAGGTAAACAGTAGTTAATTAACTTAGTAAAAATAAAACAAAAGCTTATTACTCTCCTACATTTATTATTCTGAATACTAGGAATTTCTCTTCGTAAAATCCACTAGTAAAATTACCTAACGAGCATGAGTCAGTTTTCTGAGACGATAAAAATTTGTTTTTTATTTTCAAGCAATAAATATAAGAACATAGAATAGCGAAAGATAGGGAGAGAAAGTCAACAAGAAAGCATGAAATAGTAATTTGGGCATCACAGAAGTAAGCAAGTACGTGAAAAATCAATAAACAGTCAACATGAGCACTTCAAAGTACTAGTTGAATAAGTTAATATTTGTTTTGTAAATAAATTATAAGTAGTAAATTATTTGACAAACAGTAGAAATAAATAATTATATTTTCGAGATCAGTTTACTTGAGTATCATTTTGTTGTATGAATTTAAAGAGTTAGAATGTGATTAAAACGCTTGAAGAACAAAATATTAGTAGTAATGAAATAGCCAAGAATGATAAAAGTAAATTAATCTTTAGATTTATTTTAATTAGATGAAACTGAAATAAAATTTTATGCAATAACATAAATATGTTCTTAATTTTCATGGAAATTTCAGGAAACAAATATTTGGAGTAACGATAAAATAAAATGAGAATAAAAAGATAAAAACTGGTCCAGTAGTAATTAAGTTTTTAAAAAAAGTTGATTTAAAGATACAACATTCATAAGTAGTAATAATAAGCTAGCTGTAAATAAGACAATTCTACTGGCAAGTTCTCTTATAAATCACCAAAAATTCCGGCAAATGTTTTGCGTAGGTTTTTCATTGTATCGTCTGTATCTTCAGTGCCGGGTCCGGTACGTAATGAAGTTTGTCTTGGTGGGACATCTGGACGGTCAGGTCCACTAGTTGTTTGTCCTAATGGTTTTCTATTTATATCATTGCTGGGTTTTTCAGTACCATATGGTACATTAGAGCTACAGATAAAAAATGTATAAAAAACATTTGTTTTTATACAAAATATTACTGATTAGCGAAGCATGTATGATGATTTATTTATCAGAGCGGATATGACAAATTGTGCATAAGTTTTTATATTTTAGACGAAGTCACGTTAATTGTTTGTGTTCTACAGGTAAGAACCTTGTTCAGATGGCTTTTAGTGATTACAATTTAACGTGTGTTACATATCCATTTCCGGTAACTATAAGGTAGTTAATAATGACTTTATCATTTGGTGTCAGCTTCTTTGGTATAAAACACATTAAAAAGTCCTGGTGTTGTATTTGAGCATAACTAAATTCAAGATATTATTAATAATAATGGTATTAGTCGTTTGGCTTTTGAGATTTGTAATTGCCTACTATCAACAGAATTTCATTGAAATTCAGCTGAGAAGCAGAAGTATATTTTAGAATACATATAGCGCTTTTCTGTCTGAGTTTAGCATTGATATTCCTTCGGACTTGATTTAATTATACTTAAATGATAGGCAACCTCAAACTCTGAATCACAGAGAGTTGTTTTTTTCGTGTAAACAAACAACCGGTTGTATGAAATAATCTTGTTAAGCGTATATGGTGATTGGTTTGTATTTTTGTCATGTGAGTTGATGTTTATTGTCAGTTGGTCACTTACAACTCAGAACTTCGTTCGTACATACATCAGTTCAAGTTGTCATACCACATTAACACAGAGATCGAATCGTTGATTCAAATCCCATAGTAGTAGAAGTATTATCGATAACGAAAAATATTAGGGTTCAAAGAAATTATTCAAGAAGTGAAATAAATTTTTTAAAAAAAAAGTAAAAGGTCATGACTTTTATTGTGATGACTATCAAACGTAAATAATTTTCGAGACTTTCCGGTCTACACAAGAAACTATTATGAGGAAATTCTGTCTGCAGCATACATAATATAAAGCACATTGTTTACAATGCACTTCAACCCCGATGCTTAGTTTTGCCCTATGTATTTCCGTCTGAATCACAAAACGAATTAGGCACTCGGAATATTGTGAACTTACTGAGGTTAAATAAGTTCCACAGTGGTATTATTAAGAAATACCCTTCTGAAATTTACTTAGCAGTGTCACATCATCTGATTTAATCTCTAAAAACAATTCATCACATGCAGAGAGTTAAATTTTTCTACTTATGAACCGGACAATATAGATATAACGAATGACAAGCCTGAGTTAATCAGACAAATTAAAGAGAAAGGATTAATTGACTTTAAACCTTACACTAACCCTTTTGATTACTTCAATGAATTGTTCATTTTCATTAGTAAAGATATCTTTTATTGCCCAGTAGATAGTTACGAGCGCATGTGGGTTTCTGTGAGAAATTTACTTTGTAAGTGTATCTCAACCCTCATTCCACTCCTATATACCTTTCCATGAATTTAGTGTTATTTATTTAAAACACAAACATTGTACAAGTGGGAACCAAAATAAATATGTGCTACATCATGAGTTTAGTAAGATTACCTCTGAATAAGTGTGCCGTTGGAGATAGTTCTGAGTCAGAGAGGTTTACAGACTGGTGCTCACTTTTGGAACCTGGCAACCTGTTTCACAAGCCAGTCATCAATGATGTTATTGAGTAATCATACGTAATAGTTTTGGATCATATGAAACAACTTCATTTGCCTTTAGCACCAATCCACAACCTATATTATTATCAAATACATAAACGGGGAGGAAGTGTTCAAGGAACCTAGAAACTGGCTGCTCAACGAGTGGTTATGTGCCTATAAAGATGATGCGTCGTCCAGAAAAATCACGGATTGAATTGATCCCGATGCTGGGTGGTCTTTGAGGAAATGAAAATTTTTGTAACGCCGTAATTAGTTGTGATAACTTAAAATATCTTTCAAATGACTTCCAGTTTATCATCAATTCAAAGGCTTTATCTACAACAGTCTTCGGTTATGGTGCCACCTCTAATATTAATAGGGCGAGCTAGAGTGTTAAACAGAAAATCCTATTACATATACTGATAATTGTGTGCGATAAAAGTTTTGTTAGAGTAGTGAAAAAGAAACACATTGAGTATGTGATGATGGAGAAAACTTGTAGCTCAGGTGGATGATTGTAGTGGTGTTTCGTTCTCTGAGATGGTTGTTTTGGTTGTGGAGCTTTCATTGTTCTTCTGAACAACATCATCACCACAAACTGCAGATAGAAGTGAAGCATTCGAATTTCTCCACGTTTGACCTGTAGCTTGTTCTGCTAACCTCGATCTTGATTGGTTGCTGTTGACCTTTGACCTGTCGTTGTTTGCAACTTTGTTTTGATTGCATCCTCCTTTTGATCTGTTTCTTGATCCTGTGTCACCTATGATTTTTCTGACTGGTTGATAAATTGGGTCAATGTTGATGTGTTTGTTGATTGCTGATTGACCTGAGTGCCAAGCTTCTAAGAATTCTCTAGTGTTCTTTGCTCAGAGAACGAAACACCACCACATTGAGTATGTGTACATTCTCAAAGAGATGAATGTGACAGGAAAGTTAACATTTTGACGAGTAGCTTTTTGGCAATCAGTTCTTGTTATCGAAATTACCATCAGTATCACTTGGTTCAATAAGCGAGTAAGTTATAGTAACATTTGTTTTTATATCTTTTCTATGAAGGTTAGTCTATATAGGAGATACAATCCAAAAAAATATTTTTTTTATTATTCCTCAATTTATTTCAGATGGAAACAATGTAGTTTCATGTGTGAATAAATGTGATATGCTTTATATTAACTTGGCGGATAATACACCAGTTAACAGCCTAGTCATATTTTTTTGGAATGAGAAGTAAACAGAACACATCAAACTGATAAGCTCATTTTGATGTATTCAAAACCTTTTAATGAAAAAAAAAGACAATGGGTAAACAATGTTACTATGTGTGGTTTTACTAAAACTCATACACGCCTCCTAGGAGATAGTAATATTACAATATAAGGCGATTAGTTCATTATGGATTTCAGTAAGCTCATAAACATGAAGAATTCTTTTACAGAACATATGGTTAATATTTAACATAAGTGTGCATTTTATAGAAACAGTATAATCAATATTATTTGAAGGTAAAACTCAAGATAAGTTGTATTTTCGAACGGAAAATATTTACGATAATCCATTGACCTAAGAAGGGTGAGTTTAATACCTTTAAAAAATAAGACTTTATATGGAGGCTTAAAACTGTGGTTAATGGACCCAAATTTATATCATTTATTTGCATTTAGATATTGGTTATAAGCTAGAGAACCTACCTGAAAGAAGATCCGAAAGATTGTTGAGGAGAACTCATTAACTTGGTTCTACCAGTATGATCTAAATTGTCGAATCCTGTCGATGGTTGTTGATTGATTAGATTTGGTTTTGAGGTTGAATCCATTGGTGGTATTTTAGAAGGACTAAACAGGCCAGATGAGGAACCTTGGTTCCATGTGTGCGAGGGATAATTGCTGTTTGTTGTGTTTTGCAAGCTGGACATTCCCCCAATATTTGAACGGTACCCAGTGTCAGAATTTTCCGTAGTGGTACTTGGTCCTCGATTTACTACAGTTGTCGTTGGTGTACTAAAAGACGTTTGGTGTGGTGTATCAGCTCTCGAAGATAGTGAACTAGTAGAGGAACCAAAACCTGTGACGAAACCGGGATCAGAATGTTTACTCAATGCAGGACTTACTGATCCTACTGGTTCCCCTATAAGTGAATTAGTATTTGACGTAACTCCTGTTGTCGATGGATATTTTTGAGTTATTTGAGGCTGAAGACTTTGATGAATATCTGTTAGTTGCGACTGATGTACTTGGGAATAAGGTTGTGATGAAGGTTTTTGAGATGGTGGATTAAAAGATGAATGTACTGCACCAGATCCAATACTAGGCTGAGGAACAGTTGAGGAACTTCCTACTCCTATACCTGTTGGCCTTTCTGTTTCGCTTGTTCTACCAATTGCTTGTAGACTTGGAGCTTTGGGACTTAATGTGGAATAAAAAATATTTGTAAAACATACACATACAATTTTCTTATAATCATTGAACTAAGAAAAGTAGAAAGTGTTAGTTATAAAAATAACCTCAGCAGAATCGAAAATCTCCCGTACTCTTAACCGAATAATGAACAAGATAAGACTAAATTTTATGCATACAGAATAAGATAAGTAATCATCTATTTCATTATGATTAATCTATTTTTATTTCCGAACTAACAGAAAGTGTGATTGGATTTCCAATTAACATAAAGTTTGGCGATTTCATGATATACTCAGGTTAGTCCTACATGAGTGATCAATACTTTTGTGTTTTCATCAAGATAGCTTCTACATAGTCCAAGTTAAATCTTTACTACTATGTCTAGTTAGATATTATTTCTAGCGTTTTTTGAAGCTTGTTAAGAAACTTCATTAAAACAAGTTAACTATGCATAATGATAACCAGTTAAAATATTACCATGATGTATTAGAAAAGGTGCTACTTTTCCACCAGTTTTTTAACATCGAAAATTGTCTGATATGTTAGAATTTTAGAAAACAGCTCTTGTTTTTGTTTGGTTCAACGAGAGAGAGGTAGGACAGATAAAAATTCAGCTGATCGATTAGGGTATTAATGATAGCCTTGACATAAAGCTATCTATTAGTTTTGAATAATTTCGAAATTCATCTATTATAGAAAGTGTTTTAAAGTTTATTGGTAATTCAAAAAAATAATAACAACAGAACTATAGAAAGTATTAGTAATATATTTTAGCTCAAATTTATTATGGAAATGAAAATACTGCATATACTAGATAGATAGATTACCACTTTGGATTGCTGTTAGATGTCTATCTTAGAATGAGCTGCTTTTGCAACTGTGAGCTAGCGGAACTCAAAGTTGAGAATTCAGTGCTTGCAAGTTTCATTGAAAACATGAATTCATCATTGTGACACCACCGACAGAAACTTGGAAGCACTGGATGGCCGTTTCATCATAGTATTTATGATTAATTATTGATTTCATTTAATAATAAATAAGGTTTTATCTTTCTAATAAACTTTGTTTTGGCATTTTCAAGCTTACACTTACAGAGATAAAGATTGTAAACGTTGAATCACCAGTTCAGCGATTTCTGTTCTATCGGCTTCTTGACTATCACCGTAGAGGGTCATATCCGAACCGTTAGCCTAAAATTGAAGCCAAAAAGGAATAAATGTACGAAAACGAAGTCATAAAATATTTAAACACTTGAATAAATGCATATTATTGAACAAAGTATAATGTTGTTTAGTCTGTATAGATTTTTTTTTAGGTTAAAGATCATTACAATACATTGTCATTATTATTTTGTCCTGTTATTTCAAAAATACACACACATTCACATGGAAAACGTGACTAACATAAATAAGCAGTGAAATGAAGACTATGAATATCATAAAGTCGGAGCTAATCTGCCGCGTACCTACATACTATTTATGTAACCAAAGTATAACCTCGGAGAATCGGTAAGCAAGTTATGACAAGCAAAAATAAATTGACTAGTAAGATTGATTTACCAGTAAAAAATTACTTCACTTATTTGATAATTAGCTCATTTGTAATTAAATACACATTAAATATTTATAAAGACTTTTTATTAATTATACTGAATCATTTTAAATTGGAATATGTCAAATCTTTCGTGCAGAAAATAAAAATTCATCGCTACGATAAAATTAAATTCTTCAATGAAATGGCTGGTTTTAAGTCAATGAAATTGCAGTGAGAGATTGATTGGTAAAAAATATAAAATTTCGGGAATAGGGAAACATAGTTGAAAAATTCAGTAAACCATGTACCACTAAGATCGATAAAGTTCTGATTTATATTGAATTCTTTTATAGTAAACCTGTCAGCAATAGATAAAATACAATGATTAAAAAGTTAAACTGTTTATATAGACTGCTTCTGTATTCAAGTAGCCAAACAGACTACACGAATGCAGTAACTAACAGCATTAGGAGAAAAATCAATGAATGCATTAGTAGAGACTTTATAGCAAGAAGACATTCCAGATCCATCTTGGAAATATGTTTTTATTTAGTTATAAATGTGATTAATTGTATTTCTCTGTAAAGTTTGGTTGCCTTCAGTTATTTTAATTTTTAAATACCTTAAAAATTCTCCAGTTTAATTGTGGTAGTGTTCGGTTGTCTGAGCTGGATGTTTTGGTTGTGGAGCTTTCATTGTTCTCCTGTACAATATCATCAGCACAAACTTCAGATAGAAGTGAAGCATTCGAAGTTTGTGCTGATGATGTTGTTCAGAAGAACAATGAAAGCTCCACAACCAAAACATCCAGCTCAGAGAACCAAACACCACTACAATCATCCACCTGAGCTACAAATCTTCTCCACCATCTCACCAGTATAATCCATACCTATTGGTTGTTTGAATCTTCCGATTGATATTTAGGACTGCAATTGGTCAGTCTCTTTTGGTCTATGTATATCCGGTGCGGATTGTCTCGATATTGTTACTAAGTTATGAGTATTTAAAAATGGACTGATCAATTGGAGTCCCAAAACACGAATGGGAAGATCCAAACAACCAATATAACTGAACTACAATTCACCATTTTTCACAAATCTGTGGTTATTTGGACTGAATGACTAAGTGGATAAGGCAGTGGCATTTTCAGAAAACAGTACTGAGTTTAAGTCCCAGAGTGCGTATCATTTCTGAGATACTGTTGAATTCAGCTGATGAGTCCTAACTAGAACGAAACATGCTAGCCGCGACCCATCTCCGCTTACAATCTGAACTAGCGATTTTAAGGGATGGAGAAAATTAAAACAATGATCATTAATGAAATATTAAATACCAGAATTTATCATATAAACATTATCACATTTATTTTTAACACATTCTTGTACCATGAATGCACCTGACAGACTTTTAACCTATTGATTTCTAAACATTTAAGATACGATGCAACGTGCATCAATTCTCTGGAGAATTTCCTTCTCGATTATTTACAATATAATTTGTTTATCAATTTCGTTGTCTAACTGATTTATATTCTTTCTATTAATAGTAATGACAATATTCAATTTTAGTCTTGAAACAAGTTCATATTTCATAAGAAGTGAATGTGAAATAAATTTATAAAATATAGCCTTATTTTAAATAATGGCTTTCAGCTTCTGTATATAAATATTCTGTCTTTATTTTAAACATAAATTTCACTTAAAAAATGACTAGAGATCAAGATTATCAACAATTTTGTATTAGTTAGTATGGTAATTCTTCATTTCCGGTGATGTTTAACTGATGTCGAAAAAAAAAATTGAATTTATCGAATTTGTAATTAATCAGTAAATGAAACATCAGTACGAGAATAGTAAACTACGAAATGTTCTAATTACTTTTCGATATAATAGTCGTCTGGTAAACACATTCATGATCAAGTTTCAGAATAAAGTTGGAGTAATTATTTTCTGATGTTTTAAGAGTTTATGTTGTATTTAATTAAAATATTATTTCAAACTTTATAGAACTGATTCACCCAGCAATATATCTACTACATTTTTCTTTTCCAAAAGCTTACAATAATGTGTACAACATATAGTTGTTATACGTTTCTGTATGTTAGTCAGTGCGTGAAACAAAAAACACATCATAATTTAAAATAATTTTATATGCATAGTTTATAATCATATTCATTAAAGAATCACCTCATAAATAAAATATTCACCACTCCTTGATTGTAATGCATCAATAGAACATATATCCAAACCTCCAAATAGACGAGACACTTCATCAATCCATAGTTTGAATCTAAAAAAATAAAGTATACAAGATTATTTTTAAGGCGGAAAGCCTGTTATTGTCAGTGAAACGAAGAGTTACTCTCCTGAGGCTACTGGTAACTGATCAAATTTGATCACATTTTTAAAGTCACCTTATAAATAATAGCAGAAAGAAAGATAATTACATATTTACGATTTATTAAATAAACTCCAACTTGCTAAAATTAACGATGCATAAAAACCTGTAAATAGTAACCGTAATGTTTTTGCGTAAATACTCAATAAATTAGGCCTATTATCCCTAACAGAGCATAGACCAGCGACCAGCATCCTCAAACTAAATCTGTCCTGGACCTTCCTATCCAGTTCTACTTCAACTGTTATTCATTCTTTTCATTTCTGTCTCCGATTCTCGACACAGTTTGTTCTTTAGTCTACCTTGTGTATATCAAGACCTACTGCAGAGGCTGCCACTACACTGACCGCCTTCATGTGCATTTGTTGTTGTGTGTGAGATAGGAGAGCTAGATCATCTATGAAGTTCAAGTAGTCCAACTTTATCCCACATGTCAACTGTATTTCAAGCTTCCTGTGAGATGTTGACATCTTCATTATTCAGTCAAATACCAGGACAAAGAGAAAGGGTGACAGTAATCAATCTTGTCTGATACCGGTCCTCACGTGGAATGAGTCTGTGAGCTGTCCTCCATACACAATTTTGCAGTTCGACTCATCATAAAAATTTCGTATGATATCGACTCTCCTCATGTACACTGTAGTTTCAGCGAAGCCTCCACAGTGTCAACCTGTTGGATGGGTTCAGTGGGGTCAGTCTACTCAAGAGTCTCTCGAAATGCTCTACTCGGTGATTACTTTGCCTTCCGTGTTCTTGATTGGTCATTCTGGTTTACTGTATTTTCCAGTGAGCTTCATCGTTGTATTGTATAGTCATCTGATGTTTCGTTATCATGAGGTTTTTTCCGATATCATTGTTAGATCTACTACATACTTCCATTTATCAGCTGTAACGCTCCTCTTCACTTGCTTGTTCGCTTCTCTGTATTTGACCTGTGTTATGGTTTTCTCTGCTCTTGTTGCATAGTTATTGATTGCTGCTTTCCTGTTGTTCCTTTCTTGAGTCTCATCTAGAGTATCAACAGAGATCCATTCTCCCTGGTTGTGGTTCTTGTGACTCAGAACCTCGTGACATTGTTGAAGTTACTACTTCTTCAACCTCTTTCCAGTTTCCTCTTCTAGTAGGTCTTATACAGCTTGAACTTGGTTGGTTTTCCAAGCGACAGGGTCTCTAACCCCTTGCCTAACCTGCCTTGTTTATCCGGACCTGGGGTTGGCAGTAAACCCAGAAGGGCTTGTTGTGTGTTTAATTTTATGTCAAGCCATCAGGGTTGTCTCAGCCTTTGGACGATTTAATCAATCCATTCTTCTCAAGTCACTCATACGTCTTATGACCTTGAAAACTATTCGCTTTTACCTTGGTTTATTTCATTTGAGTATGTGTCACTTATTTCACTCATTACATGTCTGGCTTACTTTTGTCTGACTATAAATGCTTAATTATACTTCATCTTAAGGAGTTGGCTCACTCGTCTTCTTCACCTGACTTCGCTATGTTTGTAAGCTTCTCATTATTATGTCAGTCTGCATGAGCGGTTGCTTGACATAAACTTATACAACCTAATCTGTATTTGTCTTCTTATAACCGCCGTTACACAGACGGAGTTTGCTTCAGTATGATATACGGAAACTGAAGGGAAGATTTATTTCATAGCATATTTAACTGTTCGTCCGAACTGGATCTCATGCTACTAAAGTAACGAGTTCAATATCGGATTCAGTGCAATCAAAGGCTCCAAGACTAGTTTTTGTGTAATAGGCGTTAGAAATTTCTTTGCACGCACCTGCTTCCTATATATTAATAAATCAAGCAGTGCAATAATTAAAAACTAGTTAAACTGACGATAATTAAAATTTTAAGTGTTTACATTGAAGACATTAATGTAAACTTACTTATCATTCATAGGGACTTTTTCCAATAGCGCTGATCCAGTATTAGATTTCCAATTACCCGAAATAGCCTTACGCCTTTACGAGAAAAATATTTTAATCATTTGATAAGTAATTGTAACAATCAGTAGACCACTGTTTGAGAATAAAGTTATTTTTATAGATAGAGAAATCGGTCTTTCCATTCAGTTTAAGGAGATTATTACTTAGTGGAGTGTTAATTTTCTGTTACTACGTCAAAGTAATATTTCTGAATCAAGTAAGTGAATAGGATTGTGCTCACTGTAAAATGTGAAGGTTTTGTGTGAGGTTGATGGCATGCGGTGCTGGGAAGTTGCCAAGTACGCCTTTTTTCAGAAAGAGTGTTTATTTATGTTTGAGATTTAAAACCTACTAAAATTACTACCCCCACTAATCATGTGGCAATATAAGGAATACGTGAGTCAGCAATTTGACCTTCGGAATTTGAAAATATAAGGTAAAATAAGTTGCAAGATGTCTAACAAAAATCATACTTTGATTGATGAATACGATATTAAATGGACGTCTACGTATCTTGTTATATGATTTTTAATCAACAATAATTCAGTTTTCATAGGTCCACATGTCATTTTGAGATAATCATATTTAGAGGTATGTTATCACTAATATTTATGGATTGTTTAATCCCATGATAATGTCTCAGTTGTTATTTTTAATATGAACTTTATGGTATTATAGTTTTGTTATATTAATACTCATATTTCTGATGAAAATGTAGGCCTAGATGTTAAAAATAACTCGTCCGGAAATCTAATTAACTCATCTCTTTTAAAAGATAAATGAACACTGGATAGTACCTATGTGTAGTGAAGATAAACATTTCCAGTGATTGCTTTTAAAATATTTACTACCGATTAAAATTGTCTCAATAAGGCTCAGAAATGTTATGAAATCAGAAGCTCTGTAACTAAACATAAAAATTAGAAATTTTAACAACTGGATAACCTAACATAGTAAATCTCTGTTCGCTAACTAACAATATTCATCTAAAAGTTGATCTGAAACCCTTAAAAAAAGCGTGGTTCGATGGTCAGGCGTTCGCGCACAATACCGAAGGTCCTGGGTTCGAATCCTGAGAGGTGCAGGAGTCGTGGATGCGCACTGCTGATGAGTCCCATACTAGTAGAAATGGCCGTCCAGTGCTTCCAGGTTTCTAACGGTGGTCTAACAATGATCGATTGATGATTTCAAATGTGTAAAAACACAAATCTCCAAAACTCTAACTGAAAAAAGGTATTATTTCATTTCGTCGATAACATCTTGTTCTCTGTCTGGCAAACAGATAAGCTAAAACTATCAATTCAATGTAGTAATATGATTGGTTTAAAAAACATTGTTGAATATTAAACTTACATGAATGCTTTATAATTAGTACCGATTTTTTGTACATGAAGATCACAATTAGCATCAATGAATGGTTCTGTTGTGGCATATGTTTGACCAGAAATCATAAGGCTAACTAAATCTTGATAAATAAATGGTGTCTCAGCTTTTACCTAATGAGTTGTAAACATTTTGTAGAAGGAAAATAAAAACAGTTAGTGATTTGATGAATAGTATAAATTATTTTACAAATAAATTAATATAAGTTAACACTATTGTTCTAATTAGTGCTATACACTACATACATATATGCAAGCACTTTTAACTCATGGCGTAACAAACTGAATTATAACTAATAATTGGATGTAATCACTGTAATATGGTGACATTCTGTTTGAACAACTAAATATTTTTCAGTTTAACTGGATTATCTTAACTTTAAAATATGATGATCATGAATTAGAAATAGGGCGTCATAGTAAAATTATGGTTCTTGAAGACATGTAACAAACTAACTAGTCCTATATTTTTTAGTTAACTACTTTTGGTTAATTACTATTTATTGAAAGTCATAATTATATTTGTGCTGTTCTTTTCTTTCTTCACAAAATAAATCCAATCGTCAGGAAAAAAAAATACTAGACAATCCAATTGTTATTACTTTGTGGTTGGACACTGATAATCTTTTTGAGAAAATATATTGCTGTACATGACTAATGATAACGGAATTAAAAAATATATAACTTCGGCAAGTTAAAACTTTTACATTGAATTTGGTGGATATTTTATTTGAAGAAAATTATTTTATCTGATTGAAAATGATGGATGAATGACTGTACGAATAACAATCAAATGAAAATTTTAATGACGAAATAAAATGAAGTGAATTAATCAAAAAAAAAAACATTTAATTTACATACTTTGCCTTCACCACGATGACCTACTCCAACTTTTACAATAACTGGCAATGTCGGTGCTACAATCTAAAAATGAATAGGAATGAAGAAAATTAAAAGTTTATAACGAAGAATAAAAATGAGTTATGTAACTAATTATTCAGGAAGCGTATTATATAATTTTGATTAAGGTTTACCACCATATTATATGAAGACGGAGAAAATCATAGAAAGACGTTTCTTTTTTTTACTGAGTAGAAAAATGATGAAAGGTCAGGACTTTTAAATAAGGATTTCAAAATTGGTTCCATAAATAATCTACCAGTTTTTGTGTTAGGACTTACACATCATAACCGATTTCGCTCACATATGGTGTATGAGAAACTAACTTTTTTCATTAACTTTTTTCGTTATGGAGATGACTGAGTTTCATGCATGCATGAGTCCCATACTAGGACGAAACGACTGTCCAGTGTTTTCAGGTTTCTGATGCTGGTCTAACAATGATCGATTTATAATTTATTTTGATCTAAAGATTTTTTTAGGTATTCTATAAACAAAACAATATAATTTGAAAAATGTCCTTCTATAATTTTGAAGTTCTTAAACTACATTTACATTAGAACCACTTAAAATTAGAGCAAGAAAAATCAATATTTGATCATAAACTTGAGAAAATTGTATTTTAATTTAGATGACCTAATTTACTTTTAAATAATTACGTAAAAAAAAAACTAACTTATAGACTAAATTATAACTACTGTGAAGAATGTATTTTTATAAAGTAGAAGTAGAAAGAAACTAAAATAATTTAGAAATTGTTGTTCACTTAAATATTAAATATAATCCATTGTTAATAAAACATATATTTCTGTAAGCATCCATCGACTAGGAATCATAAGATAAGTATTAGTTGAAAAAGATAAGCCAGACGATATATCTTGGTAAAAACCATTGGCAGTTTAATCGTTCTAACTTATTATATGAGACAGACTACCATCAAATAGAACTTAAGTAAGACATCTTTATGGTTAATAAGTAGATTAAATACTCCCCAAATAAATTACAAATTAGCATGTGAGATCATTTAGGTTGTGTTTGATACAAGGATTGTCTCAAGCAGTATCCATTGATAACTGATATGATCATCAATTGGTTAAAGTTGAGAAGTTTTCAATAACATGTTTCATTTTAATAGTTCAGGAGTACCCTGATGATCCTAAACACTGCTTCATGTGAAGTTTTATGAGTGTACAAAGTTTCGAAGTCCTAGGCTAGTACAAAGACAGATTCATTGCTGTTCAGTTTTCTGTTGTTATAAAGCTGATTTCAATTTGTAACTATAAGTAATCTCGTTGAATGACTTTGATATATTATGAAGTGATTGGCAGTTTAACAAATTTTCGATTTTGAAACTAATTGTTGTTTTTATATGGTGATATTTTTTTCACAGTATTAATAATCGACCTGATTTCATGCCCAACGAAGCCAGTCAAATTAATTATGTATGCATACATGAATACCATTGAATTTCATGATGAATTTTTCATATTAGAACCACTGTTTTATTATAAAAAGTATACAATTTACAATACATACCATTTCTTTATGACTTGTATGGTAGGTTTGTGAAATAAGTGGAAAATTTTCTTTGCCAAGTCGATTTCGGATCATTAATAAATGGGCGAACTGAAACGAATGCAAAGAGATATATTTAAATAAAGAATTCGGGTAATTTTTGAGAATATCAGTAAAGAAAAATTATTTTTCAAACAAAAGTAAATCAGTTTAATGAAAACGTATTTTCATTTCTTTTTTATCTAGTTTATTGAGTAGGTTATTAGTAATAATTATAATTTAGAGATTGGAAAATGAAGTTTTAGTTATAAAATGAAAGTCCCAGCATTACGAAAATAACATTAACACTTTAAGTGGAAATATACCTCTTACATTTGTAAAAATAGTCGAACAAAGCTTAGTATGCAGGGAAATTATAAGTTACAAGTTAATCTTTAAACAACTTCTGATCTATAATCATTTTCCTCGTGAAAATCCATTTTCTATCTTTACATACGATGACTGACTATTGTTAATGAATATACTGATTATGCATAATTCACTTATTTTAATTCGCTGATACTCAATTTGCTGGTTAACAATCTATCTGAAGACAATATAATACATTAGATAATTTTACTCAAAAACTATACTGTGTCAGCAGATGTTACTCAGGGTATATGCAACAGGTGTAGTAGATAAGGTAAAAGATTTTTATAGTTTATAGAAATTATACGAAAAATCTAAATTCTTTTCCAGACTAAGTGATACATTGTGAACACGTAAATGGATTAGATAATCGATCAGTTTGAAATTAACACAAAACACTTTTTGATATCAGATAATATTCATTTATGAGAAGCAAATAAATAAACCTGTAAACCTGTTTATTGAAGTACTTTAAACATATTTCAATTAAACTATCAATCAAGACAGTATGATTTATAGCCCAAACTAAAATCATTAGAAAATTTTGCCACATGTGTCTGTCAAAAGACGAAAGCAGACCAGTGCACCGTAAAGCAGTTTGTAATAAATCTAAAAGATAATAAGTGTAAGCGTAATATGTCAATCATGATTTAATCAGTCGTCATGCCTGTGATCGGTAGATGAAATAATCATGTTTACTTTCCTAGTGTTTATGGTTTTAGAATGCTCTTTCGATGACTGACTTACTTCTAGTTCATACGATTGCTGACTAATGAAGAGTTTCAACAGATTGATTTCCTTATTTTTTTTAAGAAAATGGAAGTACGAGAATTAATGATAGTACTAATCAAAGGCAATCAAAAACATCAACAAAACTTACAAGCCATGGACGATTCTTCATATTGTATATTGCGTGCAAAGTATTCATACATGGCGTGCCCCCATACATTAGTCCAGTGAGTATAGGTTGCCAGTCCTCATTCAAATCACTTGGATGTTGTCGTATCAAGACAAAGTCAGGTTTAAATGATCTGATTTAAAACAAAATAAGTTGACTTTTTAAGGAAAAAGTTTTATTTCAAAGAGATTATTATTATTATTAGACCGGGAAAAATCGCATTTCATTTAAAGTTGTTACACTGCAATAGAATGTGAAGAAGTGCATGTCAAGATTGAAGCAATTGAATAAGTTGAAACGAGAACTAAGTATTAACTTTCAACGCACATTTAATTAAGAAATTTAGCCGAACCTGTGGGATAGATTTTGAGTTATATATAATATTCTTTTTCCATAAATGTCGCTTAGATTATAGCACATTTCATCCCGTTCCTTTCTTGTAAGGAAGTTGAATGAAGTATGGAGATGGTTGAAACAAATTTAATTTGTAAACATTTGTTATTATTTGTGATTTTTCATAATTTTGTTCAGTGTACACAAACAATAAACTGACTAAAGAGTTCCGTTCAAGTTGCCATACCATAATAGCACACAGAGAATAAATCATCAGGTCAAACCCCAGAGTAGTAGAGATAGTAGCAGTATTAGCAAAGATGGAAAAGATTCGGGATCGAAGATAAGATTCGAGAAAGTATAAACCAGTGAAACAAATCTTTAAAAAAAATAAACACAAGGTCATGAGGAACTGGACATATGAACGCGCGCTCTTTTGACAATAATAAGTAATTCGTAAATTTTGATATATATTTATTTTGCATTCTGTTAACTCATTTATTGAAGATATTTTTTACTATTTCTTTTGGTCCACCGTAGGAGTAATGTGGGTTGCTGAGAATTAGTAAATCTCAATATGTTATAATATCTGATGTGTGGTGTTTGAATCAGCTTGTGGGCAAGTTAAGGAAGAGGTTAAATTAAATGTTTGAATGAACTATGAATGATTAAGTTTTGATGGCACAAATTTAAGGCTTTTTATAATAAAAGAAATGGAAATGCTAAAAAAAGATCAATTTACCATGCAAATCCTAAATTAATTTATTACATTCACGCGACAAATAGCCATGAATAAATGTCTTAAATTCATCTTCAAAATATGTAACTACTACTTAATTGACTTACTTTAGAGGTTTTGAACGTAGATGATCAGGATAGATGCTAATAACGCAACCTTGTTCACTGTAGGCTGTCATTGAAATTTCTGAGAATTGAGCCTAAAAATCAGTGCAATAAAAACGCTTATTTTTTCATCACTTTAACTTAGAACCAGTACTAAATATTGCTAAAGAAAGATTTATCAGTTTTGAACCCTAAGAACTTATCTGAGTGTACCATATATTCCGGGAAAAATCAGTCTTCATGCAGTACATACTATTTAATATGTAGGAACCGAAAGTTACGGATAGTAGTTGGTTTCTCTCCCTTCAGGAAAACTGAAATCACATTCTTTTATGTTTGTTTAGGATTCTAACGTTCACATCAGATTAAAACGATGACATATACTCCTTTGAACTTCATTTGGAGCCTATTCTCTGGGATTTCCTCTACAAGTCTTGATCTTGATAGGTTATCTGTCACTTTTGCCTTAATATTGGAAAGATAAATTTCAGTTAAGTTCGACAGTATACACTTGATGGCGTTTTCTTCAGAATGTACGATTATTTCATGATTACTACCTACGAAAACCTTGGTTGGTAATATATTTCCAGTAGATCAGTTATTTAATTAGAATAAAATCTATATCTCACCCTAGATTTTCGATAGACATATTAAATTATTAGAGATTAAATGAATTTATAGAATTGTTTAATTTATGATTATAATTAATAGTGAGATCTAAGTTGACTGTGATAAAATTAAAAACTACCATATTAATTAAAAACCAATGTAATGCCTACAGCACATTTCTATTCTATCAGAGTATATACTCAAGCATGGAATTTATTTATATCACGTACACAATTCTTAGTGAATTTGTATAATAGAGATCTTTTACAAAAGAGAATATGATGACTTAGAAGTTGTAGGAAAACAAACAAATAGACAATAGTGACTAGATAACAATTTTAATCATTATCAATATGAAATTTATTAAGCAATTCATATTACAAATGTAAATGCAGAACTAGGGATGAAATATAGACAAACAATCTACAGTAACTAGAAAATTACTGAATACTCTCATCTTTGTTAACATTTCTGACAGCTGAAGGAAAAATTAATTTACCCGTCTTCTATACTATATTCCAGGTTCAGTTTTATTACATTGCTGACGAGATTTCGTTTTCTAATCCTTGGTTAACTGCTTGTCATGATTAGTGTTTGCTTAACTATTTATTAATGCTTGAAAGATTTTTCTCATGAAGAATAAATTCAAACATTTAATCTATAGTCTTAATTATCAGTACGTGTCTTACAAGTTGGAAGCTTAATTCAATTGAACTATATTCATTCATTTACCTCTAGATTTATAAATCCACGACTATCTTGGTATTTTTTTTTCAAAGATATAGCCTTTTCTTCAGAAAAAGGCAAATTTAGGACATTAGCATGAGCAATTACTTATTATTCGTACAGATTATCGTTAGAGTTAGGAAACTTAATCAAAAGGACCAAATCCTACTCTTGAAAATCCTAGAATTAAACTAAAAAACAATTTCCATATGTAAAGAGCTTAAGAATCCACAAAATTTGAATTAATATAGAATTCGACATACTTGTTCTACTCTTATTTCCCAATCTCCCATTAACTTCTTGCCTCTGAAATATTTACACCTTTAAAAAAAAGAAATAACAGTTAAAACCCACTTTATAAGATTAAGATTAAATAAAAATTTCCTAGAACGATAATATTTCTCTATTACGATTCGTTCTTTTTATTCTTTAAGCCGATTCTAATAGATTGATTCGCATTAGGTTAATAACTAATAAAAAGTACATATTATTTTCATTACAGATATAATTATCTGCTTTAGTTTAAGTTAAGAAGTGAAGTAGGTTTTCAAAAAAGGAAATGTATAAAATAGACTCTTCACTATCGTTAAAACGATCGTAACTCTTGTGACAATCGCCTAAAATTAACTTAAAGTACTATTCAGTTGTTCTGTGCTGTATAGCCATTCATTGTGGTGGTTAGTTTAAGTTCACTACAACCGAAGAAATGTGCGAAAAAATTGCATTAAACATGGGTTTATTGTTTAGTTTAGAAAGTCGTATTTATCAAAAGAATATGTTAATAAAAACTGTATCTAAATTGTCACAACTAATGGAGACGAATGGATCAACAATTCTCTAGAATCAGTTAACAAGTATGAGAATTTATTACCTTTAGTTATCGTAGAATAGTTCTCAGTTGGATTTTGTTGGAAAAATGATGACGATTGCTCTATAAATTATTACTTTGCTCCACAAACGTCTGCACTCAGCATACTAACAAAATATGTTCCGTTTTCATGCAGGACAAGCTCCATTTCCAAACTTTTGTTCTACTATTTAATCCACTTTAAATGACCTCACTTTTGTTATCTATATTGTGAGAAAATTAAGGAGGAGATATTTTACTAGTTCTGATGGTCTTAGTGATTTTGCCCTTTCTAGTCTAAATGGTTTATCATCTGCAAAGCTTTAACTGTGATGTTGCATTATGTTAACAGACCAACTTAAAAGTAAAATGAAATTCTTGGGAAATCATTACATAAGATCAATATTACTTTGTTCTGATGGATTGATTTGTGTTCAGGTATCTTTGAAGATTTTGTTGTCTTCTTGATAATTCTTCCTACTGTCTACCGAGTGTTTTGACCTGGTTAACTTTCGTGGTAATAATAATAATGTAAAAACAATTGTTGGATCCTACTTCCTTTCAGTCTTAAAATCCTGTTACTTGTTTGGATATTACAAAAGAATCTAGTTTGACCTGTTTCAGTTTTGTTTGCCATTCAGATTTTGAATATTATGTGAGATAGTCGAATCATGAGACTGGGATGTTATGATTATGTTTGTGACTTACATTCAGCCCATATATGATACATAAAAATAGTATGTTTATTTAAAAGAGGTGGATTGTGCCTAACAATAGGATCCTGGATGCATGTCTCATCTTTATCAGGACTCGTCAGTTGAATATGTCTATGTCCCACAGTCAATGTTTACTTCCGCAATCGAAAACCTAGCGCCTTTTATCTCTAATGTCGGTTAAGACTGGTCACAACTGAGTCACTTATACAAACGACAGGATAAGTGTAAAAACCCTGCAAATTAAAGTGTGTTTTTCTGTTGATAACTGATGGAATAAGGTATACTGATGTTACACTGTAAAAGCTATCTTTAACTGAGTTGTTTAAGTCAACCTATTGAATTGTTCATGACTGAAAACTTAACAAATTTTAACTTTTCCAAAGTACGTTCTTTGTTTTTTTTACCTTTGATTTGACTGATTCAGATGAAAATATGGCAATCCCAGAGTGTGGAAAGCATGCTTCATCTGAGATCTCTTTCGATTAGCACAATATTTTGGTGAAATTTGATTATTCTGTTTTATTTAACCAAATAAGTCATTTTCTTACTACTTGCTATCATGACATTAACAAATTCGTTTTTAGACTCACAAAGGCGTTACGTGGTGTAGTTAAATATAACACACATTATTTTTTGTTGACGGGTCTATTACGTTACAAAAAGTGCAATCAAAGTGAATACATTGACTGATAGTTAATCACCTAGAAATTCGAATCTCATTACCATAGCATGACTAGAAATTTGTGAAAAAAATTATGAGGAAGAATTCAACTGTTGTAATATCACTGTGTCTTTAAGCATGTACATATGCAAAAAGGGTGATTTTAAGAATGATTCAGTGTGTAATTAAGCAGATTTTGAAAAAATCGAAACAAATATCTGATGAGTTTAAGGTTTATTGAAGAACTATAGATGAATGTCAGAAATGGATAGTATTGAAAGTCTAATGACATGAAAAGCAACATTTGGTTAAAATTTACGAAGGGAAAAATAGGCTAAAACAGTTATTTTATCAATGACTTTAATGACGACTCTCATACTGATTTGTGTAACTGTTCATGTGAAATCCTTTTTTTGGAACATTTGACGCCAAAATTAATCTAATGAGTGAGTATTAGTCGGTCACAAAATGTAAGGGAATGAATATATTTAAATATGAGCAGTAATATGTAGCTCATGCCAGTAATTACATATTAGACAATTAAAGTAAAGAACTTTATTTTTGATAGAAATGAGATTGAGTTAACTCATCACTCCAAATATTTTACAGTAACAATAATTTTTACTGAGATATTTCACTTTTGAAAGCATCGATCGCTCTATTACTTTGTGAGAAATCAGAATATATTTTTGTCGCTTTCAAAATGTTTTAACTAATATTTTATATCAAAATTATCAACAAAATTTTTTTAATGAATAAGCTCATAGAATAGTATGGCTTTAAATATGCTTCCATCAGATTGATTGATTATAATCTCAATTTACTTCGTATTTCTCGAAAGCTGAAATCGATCTTATTAATAGGCATTCACATGTAATTTCAAAACAGAGAAGTTATATTAAGAAATTTATCATTCTTTTTTGATGATAACTTACTCTATACATCAAATAAGTCAGTACTTCGAATAAGAACCATTTTGAAATGTATTTAAGATAATTTTTAAAATGAGAAACATTATCCTTGGTACCTTATAAAGTGTATATAGTTCAATAATTTTTAAAAACACTAAAATAATGTTTTGAAGATAACGTACTTGTAAGTTCAAAGCATAATCTTTAGGGGAGTTATGAGAGTGGGCTGATCAAGACTTTAAAATTAGACCAGAGCAGTTTCTTGTTGTTTCCTAATTCTTATTAATTCTTGAGCTAACATCAGTTTATGGTGAGAATTGTCTTTAAAGTGAAAAATATTCATAAGCATGCTACCCCAATATGAACAATTCGGTTCAAACTTCAGTCGATTTTATCACTACTATCCAACTGTTGTTGGTATAAAAACTTAAGAGCACAACACGGAACTTTTGTGCTTTAACTTTGATTTACAAATTTTTATGAAAAACAGCTTATTAGTGAACACGATCATAACTTTTACAACAACCTTCTATTGAGTTTTCTGGTTAGCGTTTTTTTTCCAGCATGGTTGTTTTGTGTAGGGGATGAGGTCACTAACCCCATGTTCGATCCTCTACCTTTATCCAGATTTGGGACCGGCAATAATCATAGAAGAGCTCCATGGTTGAAACTTATTCACTCAGATTCTCACGGCTCATCAATTACAATAACGTTAGAAATTAATAAATGTATGCTTGATTTCTTTATGTATGTAGCATTGTATTAATAAGTAAAACTCGGTATTACCGCAATTATTCATGTAACTAGTGACTAATTAAAATCCATCAACTTAACAAAATCGTGTTTTTTTTTCAAAAAAAAACACAATTAACTTCAAAAATACACTTTATTGTAAACGACTTCACATAAAAGCGTGAAGTAGGTAACCTTTGTTTAGTAAAATATTTATTTCTTTTTCTGAAAATCAAAGTCTACTATTTAGAACAAAGCAAAAACGCATTTCGGTGTAGTGCATTCTTTTGTATTTTATTATATTTAGTGACTAACCGAATATATACATTGGATGAATGATTGAAAACACATCCGTCGATTTTATTCAAACGGTGTTGTTCATAAAGTGTTATAATCATATATACCTACGTTAGAAAATAATTTCAAGTTATCAGGAACTCCAAGAAAAAAAATTTATTAAAACTTACACTATATGCAAAACTTTTAACCAAAAAAATAATTTCTGTTTGTAAATAATAGTAATAATATTAAAAGAATTGTCTTGTGTTTTCAAGTAACAACAGTTTTCATATACTAACTCAAATAATCTTGGTAAAACTACTATTAGTTATTTAGATTTAGGTGGTGATAAGATGTGGAAACTGTATCTTTTATCAACAAATAATTTCTGTTACTCCGTTTGTCTGTTGTGTTTTGCTGACACCTAGTTTTCACATATTGTTGTTTGCAAACAGTGATATTCTGAAAGCTATTTTAAGACATTATCAGATAGCTGGTTATTTATGAATTCATAGGATCACAGCACTAAAACATCCTCATTTCACACAAATTCACTGACATTTTCGATACAAAAAATTTTTGAAGTTCACAAACAAGTCAATACATTTTATTACATGAAATGATACTAAAAATAGCCATGGGTTACAGATTAGTTTACAACATTTTAGAGTATTGCTAATAACATTACAGAGTTCGTTAGTAAACAATACGGACATACAGAAGAGCTGATAATTGAGAAATATCAACCCTTTGAGTGCATATAATAAACCATGCTAGAGCGTACAGATATTTTTGTCTTCCAACTCCTTAGCTAGTAAAATTTTTAACTATGATTTTATTTCTTAATCATATATTTATTTATATAGATTTTCGTAGGGTTTTTATTTATCCTACTACGTATATTTATGAAGCATATTACCTTCTTCAAAATAATCATAGTTTACATATAATACTTGACAAGGCAGATGCTCAATGCTTCTATAAATTATCACTCACCAATCGGTTTGCGTGTCATCTATGACTAGAAGTATTTTCTGGTGCTCTTTTGAAGACATTTTTCCAGATATGTTTTGAGCAGTGGATGCAGCAGTATTAAAACCACGCATAAGTGTATTTGATATCTGACCAGTTAGATTTCCCATTGGACCCATTAGTGAAGCACCAAGCCCCATACTTCTTGTCGGTGAAGTTGGTGCACTTGGATAAGCACCACGTCCTCGACCTATTGTCCCAGGAATGTGATTAGCTGCAGCTGTGGTTGTCTGAGAACCCGGGAAGGGTTCAGCCATGCTGGGAGCTGTAGATCCGTACCTCATATCGTAGTTTACAGGATGTGTTGAACTAAAATCTTGGGGTTGGTTTGAATAGGCCTGTGTTGTAGTTTGGATATTAGAGCTTTGTTGCTGATACTGTTGATACGGTTGTCCAGACTGTGTGGTAGATCCGAATCGTAGAAAACTTGGTAATCCCTCCTGCATACGCTTGTCAGCTAATTCGCCTTGTAGGTCTCCAGATGAGAAGCGTCGTTTTAGATAAGTAATCATCCCCGTCTGGATACAATAAGTTTAACAGGTTCTGTTGTTTGTATTCAGGTACATGAATATTCCGTATTATGAAAATTACGGATTCCTGCAGTTTCTCCGTTAGATAACACGTGGACCTGAACGGAGTGATACACAGAATGAGTCAGAAATCTAACAGTTTATCACTAGCCTACTAAATCAAATGGAGTGAATCAATAAAAAATCCTATATCAATTTCTCTTTGATTGGTTTATGATAAATTCAATAGTCTGCCAATTACACATACTCCTACAAATATTTTAAGTAGAAAAATTAGAACATCTGCTGAAAAGAGAATCAGCCCTGAGTCTAATACAATCTAAATGTTCAAGAATGTACATTTTACTAGTCAGCGATTGGTAGAAAGATAGGTGAATTATGTGACCTTCAAGAAGTAGTCGTATGATTGGTAAAAAATAGGATGAGAAGATAAGTAGTCCTAAAAGTGATCAATAAGAGAATTCACTTATCTTCGAGTATAGTATCAGGCTATATATCATTGTTTGGGAGATCAGGATAGAAATTTAAGAAATTTTTTTATCCATACAAAATGAAAAAATATGATGTTGGTTTAAATTTAATAGATGAAATTAAACTTTATTCGGTTTGCTGTAAGTTGCATACGTGTGATTTGAATTGGAAAAACGTGGTTTCTTTTTTCTTTTCAAACAGTAGTTTTTAATATGGGCATGTGACGATCGTTATAAAATAATAATAATAATAACAATAATAATAATAATAATAATAAATGAAAGTGATGACTAATAAAGTGTTGATATGATGCTTTTTGATGTATAAATGTAAAAATGTTCATCAATTAAGTTGTTGCTTCAGTAGTGCTTGATCGATGATTTAGGTCCTAGTACAATAGATGCGTAACAGAAAGTTCACTTTTCACAAAGTATTGATGGGAAGGACATATAGAAAGTTAAAAGGGGAATTAATTGTCTGATTGCTCACGCAGTGCTCCAACAATTGAAACTTTCAACCATTTAACTGCGAACATATCCAAATGCAAGTCCTACTGTAAATTTTCAAGAGTTCACATTAACATTCACTACTGAAGGATGACAATGTAAATATCTAAAATTTTACAACTGATCAGAAACGTATAGTTTTAAATCTAATACTCTATAACACATAATTGTTAACATGCCTCATATGTCATTTTTAGTTTTCTTCAAATGAGTGTTGGAAGCATGTAGTTGATTTCAGTATTAAGGAGATAGCAACTACTTTTTAGTTCAAGAGACTCAAGACTAGGATATTCTCAAGCTTGTCTGACTCGATATTTGTAGTCACCAGATTTCGGTTCATCTGTTTCTGGTGAATATGAAACTGAAACTCAAGAAGCACTGAACAACGCGGTGAACAGCATCACAAACGTTGAATACGGCATTTATTCGGAATACTGACAAACTCAACAAACTCAAGATAGCTCTCAGAAATGAGTACAAGCCTTTCACGATCTACTCAATGAATAGGAAACTATCATGAAGAACAATTGGAAAGGGATCAAGGAAGCTATACCTTCAGCGTGTCATGAACCACAACAACCACCGTCACAAGGAATGAGTCTCTGTTGATACTCTAGATGAGATTCAAGAAAGGAACAACAGGAAAGCAGCAATCAATAACTATGCAACAAGAGCAGAGAAAACCATAACACAGGTCAAATACAGAGAAGCAAACAAGCAAGTGAAGAGGAGCGTTACAGCTGATAAACGGAAGTATATAATAGATCTAGCAATGATATCAGAAAAAACCTCATGATAACGAAACATCAGATGACTATACATTACAACGATGAAGCTCACTGGAAAATACAGTAAACCAGAATGACCAGTCAAGCACACGGAAGGCAAAGTAATCACCGACTTTGAAGAACAGTGAAACAGGTGAGTAGAGCATTTCGAGGAACTCTCGAGTAAACCGACCCCACTGAACCCACCCAACTTCGAAGCAGCATCTACAGACCTCCAAATTGATTTTGATCCGCCAACAGGTGAGGAAATCAGTATGGTCGTCAGACAAATGAAAAATGACATAGCAGAAGCACCAGACAACACACTAATTGAGTCATTGAAAACAAACAAGGTAGTAACTGCGAAGATGTTGCACACTCTGTTCAGCAAGATTTGAGAAGAAGAACCAGTACCAACATACTGGAAATAAGGATAATTCGTCGAGATGCTGGAGAATGGCGATATCAACAGGTGCGAGAACCATAGAGGTATCAGTCTACTGACTATACCAACAAAAGTCTTCAACAAAGTCTTGATGAACAGAATGAGAGATTTCGCAGACGCACAACTTTGAGATTGACAGGCTGGATTCCTTAAGGATCGATCGTTCAAGAAAATCGCAGGTGACACTACGGATCATGAGTGAATAATCATTCGGATGGAACTCACCATTATACATCAACTTCGTTGACTAAGAAAAATCATCTGATAGTGTGGATAGAATGACAACACTATGGAGGCTTC
This sequence comes from Schistosoma turkestanicum, assembly GCA_944470395.2. Lineage (NCBI taxonomy): Eukaryota > Metazoa > Platyhelminthes > Trematoda > Strigeidida > Schistosomatidae > Schistosoma > Schistosoma turkestanicum. The sequence goes on from OX103974.1 coordinate 29,726,535, forward strand.
TCTGAAACTACAGTGTTTATGAGGAGATAGTCGACATGATACGGAATTCTTATTATGAATCAGACTGCAAAAGTGTGTATGGAGGACTGCTGACAAACTCACAATACGAGAGGACCGATGTCAGATATGGTTGATTACTGTCACCCTTTCTATTTCTCCTGGTGTTCGACTGGATTACGAAGTTGTCAACAGTTATGGATGTAGCAAGGTAAAAAAAAGGACAGCTCGGAAGAAGCTGGACGATCTGGACTTCATAGATAATCCAACCCTCCTATCTCACACTCAGTAGCAAATGCAGGAGTAGCCGACCAGTGTAGCAGCAGCCTCTGCATCTGTAGTCTGCAACATACACAGAGGGAAAAGCAAGATTCTCCGATACAACAACGTGCACTGACCAAGTCACACTTGACGAATAAGCTTTGAACGGTGTAAAAACTTTCACATATCTGGGAAGCATCATTGATGAGCAAGGTGGTTCTGATCGAGATTTTAGTTCACAGATCGACATAGCAAAGGCTGCATTTCTTCAATTCAAGAACATCTGGAACTCAAAACAACTATCAACCAACACCAAATTCAGTATTTCCAATGAAAATCTCAAGACTTCTACGGTATGGTGAGTAATTTTGGGTTATTACGCAAGCCATCATTCAGAAGATACTAGTGTTTATTAACAGTTGTCTACGCAAAATACTGAGGATCCGTTGGTCAGACACGTTCAATAACAACCTACTGTCAGAGACAACAAACTAGAGTTCTCCGGAGGAAGAAACCAAGAAAAAGCACTGAAGGTGGATAGGACACACATTGAGGAAATCACCCAACTGCTTCACAAGACGAGCCCTCACTTGGAAAAGAAGAAAACAGAGGAGAAAAGTTCGAAGTGGAGACAGAAATGAAAAGAATCAGCAGCAGTCCGATGGAACTGGGAAGGGAGGCGGAGAACTGAGTAGGTCGCTGAATGGTGTTCAGCGACCTGTGCGCCACAGAGGGTAACATGCGTAAGTATGTAAGTAAACTGGTTAAACTATAACTAGGCGGTTGGACTTTCCTGTATTTAGTATTCTTGACAACATATGATCACCACATATGATCAACGATTTAACGAATGACTAGTTAACGTCTGAATCGATTGATGTAAGTGACAACATCAACACTGTGATGCAGTACATCAAAACCATTATTTTAAACAGGAAGAAACACTTATCTTCAATTTTGTAGCTAGCCACAATCTAAATGTTAACGGAAAATCACTTTGGACTTAACATTTTCGGTTATCTGTGATTCTTAAAAATTTATTAAAGTCTACATTTATAGTGTCATAAGCTCCAGAAATTAGTCCTAGGAAACTCAGCTTACGTATCAAAGACAAGTTTAGTCAGTGAAGGTTATTGACAGTCAGCTCGACCTGCTAGATCATTTTGAATTCTAATTAGGATCCTATATCTATATCTCTCTTTTTAGTGCTTCGTTTTAGGTTATATTCACACGTAAAAATCTATTGATTATTTTTATTAACAAAAAATCAATCCATTGTAATACATCGTAAAATATATTCTTTCATTTTACTGTTTCTCAACAATATTTTGTTTGTAATTTTGGATACACAGATTCATGTGGCATTGTCCTTTTTATTCAAATGACCTCAAATTTCTGCATGAAATTTGTAAACATTTAAAACATCTGTCAACTTTAAATGCATCAGAATTGCATAGAAGCCAGCCCTCGCTTTGCCAATCCGCGCCCTCACATCTGCATCGGATCCACCTTGGTTGTCGTGATGATGCTGCCCAGATATGTAAAGGTGGTAACGTCCCTCCAAAGAATCTCCATCAAGCGTGATTTGGTTTGGTGCATTTCGCTTTTTCCTTTATGAATATTGAGAACTACTTCTGCTGAGGCTGCTGCTACACTGGTCGTCTTCTCTTGCATTTGTTGTTGCGTGTAAGGATAGAAGAGCCCAGGTCATCTGCGAAGTCCAGATCGTCCAGCTGCGTCCTAACTGTTCCAGTTGATACCGTGCTTCCCTCCAGATGTTGGTGTCTTCATAATCCAGTCGATTACCAGGAGAAAGAGAAAGGGTGAGAGTAAGCAAACCTTGCCTCACACCGCTCTTCACCTAGACGGAGTCTGTTAGCTGTCCTGTAAGATTTTGCAGTTGAATCCATCATAAGAGTTCCGTATGATTGTTAACTATTTTCTCAGGCACACCGTGCAGTGTCGAAGAAGCCTCCACAGTGTTTTCCTATCCACGCTATCGATGCTTTTCCTCGTAGTCGATGAAGTTGATGTAGAGTGGTGAGTTCCATTCAATTGATTTGTTCCACAATGA
>OX103974.1:29729366-29807477 GCA_944470395.2 Schistosoma turkestanicum
GTCGCTGTCGACGTGTGCACGACACACACACCCACCGGCCACCTCCCTCCGTTTGTTATGCGACCCACACACAGCTTCTCGACGGACCCTCCTTAAGCATCTTCCTTACACACACACAGGCCTTCATGTTGAGCCTTACCCAGCTGGGTTAATTTTATTATATTAAATTTTTTACACGTATCTTGCATAAACTGTAATATTAACCTACAATTTCAAAAGAACTTGTTTTCATACTCTTTCCAATTATTTCTTCTGGAATATTCATAAATCTGAACTATAAATAAGCGACAGTTTGCATAGTTTTTAAAATTTTTCTACAATTATTTCCCTCATTAATCTATATATATCAAACTCAAGTTTAATCAAGAATTGGTACTTGGTTATAAGCAGCCGTAGAAAATCCACAACATTAACTCGTTCAAATTATTTTGAGTAATGCAGTTCACAACATTTAACTAATCAGCAGCAAAGAACTACACTCACAATAGCATTATATTATATCATTTTAATTAGAAAAATTAGCAAGAATGAAGGTCTAGTTATAGTGAAAACTAAATACTCAGTCAATTCGTAGTAATAGTTGCCCAATTTATTAATAACTGGTGAGAAATATTAAAGCACTATATTGAAATACTTTATGCTAAAGTAATGAAGTCTGAGTTGAGTGCATTATTCTATGATCGTATTTAAAAGTATATTTCAGGCAATGAATAAGATTGATACAACTTGACGACCTCCTTAAACAAAGCTAGAGTTTATGATCTTGAATTAAGTAAATAAAACAGAATCGAATGACTTTTTTAATAGCTCTGGTGGAATACGCTCTAAAAGCATGTCATGTGGTTCGTTTAGTTGTCATAAGAACGTAGTAGTGTTACACGAGTAGATACGCTTTTGTTTGCGTCACGGTGAACTGAATCTAGATTTGTGTTACTAGTTTAGTCAAGCAATACCTAGAATTATTACTGAATGCTGATGTGAATAATACTTTCTACGAACTGAAGAACTGAAATATTCTATAGGCTTGAATTTGTACATGTTTTTCAAATCTTCCCTGAAATTATCAGGATAAGATTCCGGTAAATAGATCATTCATGTTTGTAATTAATGATCATCTGATGGTTTTTACACCTAAAAAAAACACAAAAGTTTTCAACAACACTACATCTTAATGGCAGTTTAAAAATTAAAACCCGTTGTAGCATTAATATTTATCTAACTAGTACTGTAGACGATATAACTGAATATATAACTGAATTCCTGTATCAAATCTATCAAATACCAATTCATTAGTGATGTTCTACTTTTTAATTTTAAGTGTAAAACAGTCATGTCAGGAATCCGTCGATACTAACAGTTTAAATGTACATTCATCTGTTTGCAAAACTGAATGTACTATCTGTGACGGTATATTATGTATGAAAATTATGACAATTTAGGAGTTTTCTTCACATTTCAACTTTAAATCATTCAGTTCATAATGCAAGCTTTCGATATAAGCGTAATCATACAATTTAAGAATAGACAATTCATATGCGTACATTTTGAAACGATTCAACACAAACCTATATCTCTTCATAGTATCCTCACAAAAATAAATGTGTGATTTAACGATCTATAACATAATTTCATTCATTATTTTGACTACAGTGTTTTCCAGATATCAGTTTCAACTTTATATGTAGTGTTGTCAGTGGAATATTCAATACTCACCTTATAATAATTCGATTTATTTCTCCTTTTCGGTCTTCAACTTTTTTTGCCTGACATGTAGGTAATAAATAACGCAAAAATCAAAGGATTTACAATATTTTACCTTCATTCTTTTGCTCAATATATTTGATGTTGGAAATATAAATAGTATTCTATATTCCTACATTATTATTAAAAACAGATATATTTTTTTCTAAAAAGGAGGAATACTATACTTATTTAACAACATTATTCTGCCGACGTTTATTTAGTTTTGATAACATTTATTCAATTACAACAGAGCACAAAGTTAATGGTAGTTCTAGTGCTTACTTGATAATTTAATAGGTTTTCTACTAAAAACCATGTTAGGAGTAGAAAGATAACTAGAAACGCTTCTGATATTAGTGTTGCTAATATTAGATATTTATTGACTGTTTCACGTTTTTTTTCCGAGATAAGACATCTACATATCTTTTTATGAATTGTCCGTTGTTTTTATTTTGTAATGGAATACTTCAAACAAAACAATAATTTACTGTCATAAACAGATTATTCGATAAACATTCGATATTCATAAACTCATCTGTCAAGAAGTTCGTAACTCAAATCTGGAGATGATTTTGATCATTTATAAATTTGAAGAGAGAATCATTTGATAATTTAATCGAACATATACATATTTCACTCCAATAAAAGTACATGAATTCACTTAAAGTTTTAACAAAAAACAATCACCACTGTTTCTTACACTACAAAAACTTGTACTTCAATTAAAAACATTGAACATTTTTTAATAATTTAAAACATGTTAATGTGTAATCGAAGTATTTCGTCGATTATACAGAGTAATTAATTTTGAACAATCTGTTCTCACAGATAAAATAATGAAAGATTTATAGTTTCACTAGTAAGAAAGTGATAAACTTTATCAATAAAAAACGAAAACGATAGGCTCAATAAAAACTTGTCTTGAACATTTTGGATTTCAAGTAAGCTTGATTGAGTTGGGGGGAATAGTCATTAAATTTTTAATAAATCAAAGTGGAATAAATATTTAATTGATCAGGATAGTCCCGGAAACTAAGCATTTTTGAGGAAAGCATTTGTAATATACCTCATATACATTTGAGTTTGTATACATTTAATTTGGTCAAGCCTTTTTGACTAACTATTTAACAGACAGGGTCATTGGTACAGCAACAACTCATTTGTACCATTGTGCTTGTATTATTGTCACGTTTGTATGAGCAGGTATGTTGAGAATTGCTTGCCGCCTACATTCTCCTTAATATTAAACTCTTAAATAATTCGATGAATCATTCATTTTCCTATGTACACATATTTATGTGTATATTTTAATCTTGTTTGTTCGATCACTCTTTGGCTCTCTTGCTCTTCGTCACTCGCATTTCAATTGTTTCATCGTGTGTCTGTGATTTTGTAATCTGTGTGTGGTGCGATAATAAACGTACTGAACACTTTGTATTCCGTCTTCTGATTTATGCACTGTTGGGTGTCATCTAGCAACGGTTATCAGGACGAACAGTATACAAAGTGGGAAGAATATATTGAAAACCAAGAACCAGAAAACTGGTTAGCCAGATCTGCACATTTATTAACTGAAATATATCTGACTCTTGCAAGATAACTTCTTGGTTTGTTGAGATATAAAATGAGTCTGCATCTAAACGACACCTTTAAAATTTTTTATAGTCATGGTCTAGTACTAGCAGTAAATAGATGGGGATCTTTGAAAAACAGATGCTGAACTGTGCTATCTATTAAATAAACCTGTAAATAATAGCCAAAACTTTTCTATACTTGAATTTGAACGAAATAATAAACAGAATATTGATTTAATTATCTAATCTGTAAATAGAAAAAAAAACCGAAAACATTTGTTCATTAAAGCTTGATGTTTCTAGTCCAGTGTCGAAACTTTTTGAATATTCTGTATTAATAGTAAAATGCTACAATATTCACCCATGATTTACTTTCATTATTTTTACTGTATATTTATTGTAATTTCATCATAAAACAAGAAAATAGATATTGTAACAAATATTTTTATGCTTGATGATTAACTTTCTAATGTAACGTATTATTTTATGACCTTCCTAGTATTTACGAGACGAATTCAATGTTACAAAAACGATCACAACATTTGCTCACCATGTGCTTTAAAAATTTGTTTAACAAAAATTGTTTTAGTAGAAGGTATATCTTAAACAGTATTCAATAATATTTTAGAACATTCCAGAAGAGTGCATACAATATCAAGTCACATTGACTAATGGCCACCTTGTAATTCCATAAATAGAATTCAATCAATACTTAAAGAACTAAACAAACATTATGTCAGTCACTAATCAATGACCGATCAATTATAAATATTTTAGTCTTACGGGAAATCAGCTATAACTTGTGAAGCTCACTTACAACATCTCAGACTGTGAAGCTGGATAATATGCACTCGAATTTCATAGTGGGTATTAGTTTCCTCAAGGTGACATGTACATTTCCCCCGACAACTGCCAACTAATCTTAAAAGACTTAGATTCAGAAATTCTAGTCAATTATCTCCAACGACCTAATATTTTATATTTTTTGGTATAAAAACCGAAATGTTTAATTCACCAGCAAATAGAAAACTACAAATCGCTGCAAAAGAGCAGATGTTAATTAAAACACACTAGTTTAGCAAAAAATATGTTAACAATTAAAATAATGAATACTCGTTTCAATTGACATTAAGATATGTATTCAGATAGCTGGATAAACGAACAAAATAATTTTTCCTTTCAGGATTCTACTATTATTAAATAAAGTAAAGATGATGCTAAATGACCATAGCATGGTCATATGGTTCCTTAGATCGTAAACGCTACATGGATAACTGTAGTAATTCCCTGACCCGTAAGGGGACGGGTGCATTTATTAGAACAGAACCAACCGGGTGCGGCTTCGGCTGTGCCTGTTACATTCTGTGATGACTCTGGATAAATTTTCTGATCGCAGTCGGCCTTGTGTCGGCGACGGATCTTTCAAATATCTGCCCTATCAATTTGTTGGTAGGTGATTTGCCTACCATGATTATAACGGGTAACGGGGAATCAGGGTTCGATTCCGGAGAGGGAGCCTGAGAAATGGCTACCACATCCAAGGACGGCAGCAGGCGCGAAAATTACCCACTCCCGGCACGGGGAGGTAGTGACAAAAAATACGGATACGGGACTCGATTGAGGCTCCGTAATTCGAATGAGTACAATTTAAATCCTTTAACGAGGACCAATTGAAGGGCAAGTCTGAACCATAGCTAGTTTCAAGATAGCTATTATGAACTAAGGTTAGCATACTGAATGACCCCTTTACCTATTACAAAATGGTTTCAAGATATTAAGCAATTTTGTCAAGAAAAAAATTTGATAAATAGCCACTATGTTTTGGTAAAATAGCTAAACTATTACAAAACTAAACTGTCTGTATGATGGTTACTAATAACAATGTCCTTTCACTTGTGTAAATATATTAGGCACTTATAAATATTCTCAAGTAACTTCGTTTTTACTACTGTTAAAAAACTGTTTTTGCCGAAGTGCATAAGTTTGATTATTTTAATAATACTTCAAAATATACCGACCAAAGTTCTCTCAATTTTCAAAATGATTGGTCCAGTGTTCCAGAGGTTAGGAGTTCGCGCGCAAGTTCGAAGGTCCTGGGTTCAAATCGTGCGAGTAGCAGAAGTAGTGGATGAGTTCTGTTGATGAGTTTCATACTAGGACGAGACGACCTCCCAGTGCTTCCAGGTTTGTAATGGTGGTCTAACAATAATTGATTGATTATTTCAATGTGTAAAAACACTAATCTCCGTATTTCTAATTGAAAAAAATGATTTAAACAAGTACGAAAAAAAAAATCCTTCTAAAATCATCTTTCCAAGTATTTGAACTCTTGTGAGAACTAAAAAAACACGTAATTCAGCTGAATTGAAGAAAATCAGTTAGTACAAACGAGCCAATGAATATAGTTTCGGGTTAGAATTTACAAGAAAATCAATTTTTGATATGGCTTGTTCTACATGAATAGCTGGATTGGGAAGTTTTTCGTAAAATCAGTAATCACATCTTTTCTTTCTCTTGAAGTTGACAGTAATGATATTGAAAATGATACTAAAGTATTCGAGGTTGTTTAACTTACACTATCAAGATCTGACTTCATCTTCTGAACACAATAAAAGTTATTTTTCTTCGCGCTCACAACTCTAGTTCACAGTATTCAAGAAAGATTTAAAACATCCCTGTCTTATGTTGGCAGAATAAGACAGCGAACAAATTTACCAAGTTTCGCATCTTTGTGATTATTTTTCTTCAGCCTGTTCGCCTTTCTTACTCATTACTTATACATAATACAACTGATTGTTTTCACGCTTCTTAGTACATAAGTTTTTAACGACTATTATTTCAAAAAAATTAATTTTAATAAGCATTGAGCTACTTCTTATGTCAAAATATTTGTTCGGATTATCATATATGAGTATAAATAGTATAGTATAGTATATTAGAGTAAAGCTTGGAGAAGATTTAAGTGAAAACAATATTTTACCGAGAATTATCAAAGCTTCCTGGGGATTGTTTTTCTCAAACTAATGAAATAAAAAGAGGGGATAATTAAAGTGACATTAAGTTCAGGAAGTAATAAAATTATTTATGACAGTTTAAAAGAGAATTCATTTTCATAATTGATTTTAAAATTTAATTTAAAATTTTAATTTATATAATTTGTATACCGTTTGTTTACAATCTGACAAGCACATAATTCTATATTCTCAGAAGCTGGTAATATTTCTCTGATTTCGCTTATATATTACAAAAAGCCTTCTAACAACTATTGATTGAAAATTCATGACAGAAACACAGTACTAAAATTCTGTCACTCTTAACAGTATAATATGTAGGCAACTAAACGACAGTGAATCGTAAGTAACGAGAATCAACGTTTTATTAACGTCAAACTAATTTGAAATTTCAATGGTTTACCTGGAGTTTCAGAAACATATTTAATCCAAGTCATTAAATATTTGAAGAGTGTAGTTGACAGGTCTATTGTCCAGGCTTTCATCAACTTTGTGGGTGAAAAATACGTGCCAAAGCTGAGTGTTTAGTTTTACATAAAAGTTCTTTTGTTCATCCAGTATTTATAGATTTTGCTTCATGCGGTTCTCACTAACTGATATTTATTTTATTACAAATGTAAGTATAATGTTATATTTTAATGTTAAGATTTCAATGTAAGAGGTACAAGCAAAAAGCTAATAGTTTCTTCTCAGAATATCTAGCCGTACACGTGGTATATCTTTGGAGATTTCATGATACGAGATAATCAACTTAAGATCTGACTAATATTACCAATATCGTCATTACACGGTTGTAGGGACTGCTAAGTTTCAAGGAAATAATGAACTGATCTGTGTCAGACCATCAGTGAAAACTGATGAGTCTCATATTTAAAAACATCAAGGGATCGAAGTAATCTATAAGCATGTACCCTAAAGCTTTTATTGCTAAGTTGTGACCAATAAGCAGAAGATATTTACTGCCTGTTCAGAATGGTAACCGACATCCTAGTTTGTATTGAAATAGTTTGAAAGTGATTCTTACTTTAAATTGTACAAATTTTTCTTCGAATACTTATTATTAAAATGGTCTTGGTTGAATTGTGGTGTGTCAATTTCGACGCGTTCTTAATCTTCTTGATTAGCTCGTCTAGACAATCGTTACTAATTAGCGTCTGACGGTTTATAAATCAGAAGGTGAACTCGTAGTGTTAAATACTTTTATTTGGTACAGCACTACAAAGCGAAGCGGAGAAGCAGTGAATAAAACGAGTGAATCGACGTGAACTGGAGAAGGCTGATGAGCCAACTCCAAAAAATAGAGCATGACTAAGAATATGTAGTCAGACAAAAATAAGACAGACATGTGATCAACGAGATAGACATGCATACACATGAATAAAAGCGACGAATAGTCGACAAGGTCAAATGACAAGTGGAGAACGTCATGTGAGCTCAAACAAACCAGACACTAATAAGAAGGAATGGTACACATAAGTCATTGCTATGCCAATGGCTTGGTCAAATAAATTAATCAAAAGGGCTTAACAAAGTTAGATGTAAGCGAACTGGAGGCACTACAGAATAACTAACGGTAACGCAAGGTGTGTAATAATGTAATACGGTGTTCGAAAGTAACAAAATGTTCTATTGAACACAGTCGTTATTTTCTACAATCATTTAAATATACGGACCAAGTCTTTAGTTTACTTTTCAGGTCAACAATAAAAAACCGTAGTGTGGATAATGTAACTAAATTAAAATTATTTGATTTTTATTCAAATGAAAATTGTTTAAAGATTACTAATCTGTGTTGTTGTCAATCCAAAAAATTCTAGCTCTTAACACACGCATCATCATTTCATTCATATTTAAAAAATCTCGGATCAAGTGACCATGAAAATTAAAAGAATCGCTAATTTTACAGATTAATAAGCTGACCTTCTAAGTGATGGGTTATCAATTTAACTACGTGTAATTTATTGAAAAAGAAAACTAAATGCAATTAGAAAATGTATTCGTCAATGAATACCATCCATACTTACAAATGATGATGATGATACTCCAGTTCCACAAATTAAAGATGGCTTCGTAATAATTTATTGATTTTCCTGATGTTAAATACTGCTATAAAAGTAAATAATGTACAGCAATTTTCTCACAAAAAATTATTGTGATTTTTCTTGATTGGTGAAAAAAGTGAATGAAAAAAATATTTAATATTATGCAATAATAGTACTTCAGTTCCTGTTTTTACTGAATTATAAAACTGATTTACATGATGTTATCTACCTACAATAATCCCACATATAAAAAGGACTGAGTTAATACGACTTTTGATCCCTCATTTTTTTGTCCGACGACCGTTCCGGAAGCAGATAAATTATTAAGTGTCACGTACTCACGTTAACCCTGATATTACAACAATGATATTAAAAAAAAATGATGAAACGAAATTATTCCACCAATAACAACAATATGTTGAGAAAAGTCGTAAATGGCATAAAATTTTAAGAGAATATGAAAAGTTTTGGTGAAAATCTTAAATTCTTAACAATACTTTTTTTCAAAATGATAGAATTAATGAAAACAATAGTTTGCAAAACTGAAACACAATGAAGAATGGATAAAAACTAGTGACAGAACAGTGCAGACTTATTCTAATTTGCATAGGTAGAATTCATAGGATATATAGTGTTGTATTAATTTCGAATCTTAACACTTTTTCGTACTTAAAGCGTATGCTTAATAATCACATTCAGGAGAGTAGTTTATCAGTCCTTTTAAAATAAGAAGGCAATTAAAAGAGCCATTGTGGGATTGTTTTAACACGATAAAACAAATGCACATTAGTAACCTTTATAAAAAAAAAACTATCCTACATCGCATCCAAATGTAGAACATGCTGATAAATGAACGTTTATGAAAAATAAATTCAACGACTTAGGTAACAAAGATAATGTGTATGGAAATAAAAGTCTTTTCCCAATCATTAGATATACGTACGTTCTCAAATCTACCGAAATAATTGCTATAAGCTAAAGATTCTATTAAAACATGTATGTTAACATAAAGAAAGACCAAAACTCACATTAAATCAACATATCGAGGCATTATATTAGAGTAGAGTATATGAGAAGTTTAATAAAATTCAGCTATTTCAAAAAGCTTGTTAGTCTAGATGATTGAGTAAATAGATATATCTCAATAATCTTAATATACAAATCAATTTAAATGTTTATTTAATTTTATTAGGAATGACTTTATAACACTCTCATCATTATAGCTATTTTATCTTTAAGATATTAACAATTTGTGACTGGAATAAACTGCAACTCATAACATGCTAGAGAAAATATATAAAATTTTAATGAAACAACTAAAGTAAAATATTATCAGAACTTTTTTAGTTAGTTAGGTTGCTAACGAACAATTAAACATTAAAAGATGCACTCATTGCCCTAGTTAGATGAACTGATAACTTACTTCGCATTCATAGCGAAGAGGAAAAGAATGATTCTAACAATCATTGTAAAAGTATTTTTTTTCTTTTGTAAATACATGATGAAAGTTAATTTAAATTTATTCCGGATGTGAATTAGTAGAAACAGTTCTTGTAATGGTAGAAGAATACTTGAATAATATATGCTAACGCACTAGTGATTTCAAATGAAAGAGTGAATGATTTGGTTTAGCTTTACGGGAAAATGTTAATTTTAATAAAAATCATGCTTAATAAGCTTAACGAGATAATAATCGACAGTATTTTTTTGGTTGATTGGATGCCTCTCTTTAGCTATTCTCACAACTTCACTTAATCAATTAGTTTTTCAAGATTATTTTGAAAAAAGGTATTCATTCAACATTGTAAACCCTGTGTTTATGGTTGGTTAATTCAAGTAGATTTTAAAAGTAGTTAAATGTGAATGCTTTATAGAGACAAGATCAGTTTATTAAATGAATTTCATGAATTGTATTTTAATATTAAAAAGCATCAATTGTAGTTCACATTCTATTGAGTTACCTAGATTTTGTTTGTATGCAACAGAAATTAATGCATGAAAATTGATTAACGTTTTTATAAAACCAATGGCTTTCAGCAAATTATTTAAAAGTTCGTCAGATACTATGCATGCATGCCCTTATTTCCAAATATTTGCACCTGGTTATAAATAAGCTGTCTAATTTACTCTGAAAAGTGAAATCTACATGAATAAACATCTGCTTGAATTTGTAATACTTGTTTTAAACAAAAGTATTTTGTAGAAGAAGAGAGAATATTCATAATAAAAGAGAGATATTTTGTCACCTCAGAGTATTTACGTGTGAAAATATAACAATTACAATATCAACAATAAATTTTAAAAGATACGTCGTAAATGAGGTGGGTATCATCAGTGACACTATATGATAGCCTGTTGATTAAGTAACAGTTTCCTTTCGAGCCTCATGATAAAGACCTTCATTATTCTTTGAAATAACGTCGTTAGCACACACTTAAAGTAGAAATAAGTCATTATAATTTATTCATATTAGCAAGTTTTGTTACGATCAAACTATTTAGTATACATGTAAGCTATGTTTGCAGATGTCTCAAAGTCATCTAGTATTCTGTAAAATGTTTTGCTAAACTAAAATTAGTTTTTGTCCGATTAAGTAACTTTTATCGCGTATTCAAAAACAGTGTGTCCCTTTGATAAATTTGAATAGGAGAAATGAGAAGACATATTTTGTGAGATAGTACCATTTCGGGCTTTCTCGTCAGTCTCATACAAGCAACATGTTATTTGTGTAAATACAGTTGTTGAAGATACGGTCAGACAATTTCTTATTTAGCATGACATTCACTGTCACTTAGAACCATGGTAACAAAGGTCAACATACAGTGTTTTTGAACACATAAAGTTGGACTTTTACGACCAATCAGATAGCTTCGAGTAGTTTCAGTGTGTGGTGGGGTTTTGATGACATGTCACAACTCTAAAGGTTGATTTTGACCTTATCTTCAAAACTGTATTTACACAAATAACATGACGAGAAAGCACGTAATGGTACTATCTCACAAAATATGTCTTCTCATTTCTCTGTTCAAATTTTATTGTCAACAACTTAAAATGTTAAAACTACCATAATCATGAAATTTTTCTCATATTTTATATATCCTATAAATTGGGTAGATGAATATCATTTCATCGTTCAGCATACTTCTTTCCGTATTGTGTCAGTTTGTAAGGAATTGGATGTGCGACTGACGTTTGGGAACATAAGTAGAAGCAACTGCAGAGATAAAAATACTAATATATACTCGGCACTGAATGTATTTTTATGCTACTACAAAGCTCATTTATAAACTTCATGTAGCCATCTAAAAATTTCAGAGTCATACACTGTTGGTTTTGCATGGCTGTTTATTTCTTTATTAGTTGATCAATTAGCTGTGTAAAAAAGATTTACTTTTCAATGAAATACTAACTGTCAGTATGAGATTGTGGAGATCGTTGAGGTATATTGAGATCGTAAAACGATTCAAGTTAGCCAACTAGTGAAAAGCCAGAAGCGCTTGGTGGCCATCTCATCGACCGTGTCAATTGTGAGTACAGTACCCAAAGAAGACAGTGGGAACTAGTCGCACAATATCTTGAACTGATTAACATTCGACTTGTACACAACGGGATCCCGATTCAGTGGCCTAGATGTTGTGAGGTCCCGTACAATACTAGAGGTTCTATTGTAGGCTCCGGGGTGGGAGGCCGTTGAGATGTACGTATGAGAAGTTTCACGGTATGACGAAACGGCTGTCTAATGTTTCTAGGTTCTGAATGGTTATTTAGCTCGAATCGATCCATGGTTTTAACAGAATGTGAACTGTTCTAAACAAGTTTTTATTTTATGATTGTTCTTCTATTGCAACCAAAAAATACACATTGTAGAATTTGTAGAATTACTTCATTTATAAAACTATGATAAGGAAAAAATGACCGGTACTTTCAGTGTGCAATGAAACACTGTTATTTTGAAACAAATTGCAATAAGTAGGGCGTGTATTTTTACAGTCCAAACTACCTTCTGTAATAGAAATGGAAACACATACTTTTAGTCATCTAACTCATTAGATTCTTTCTAATAGCCTTTAATCATCAAACGTAATAATGCTAAACTAATTAACTTGAATTGTTTCAGCATAAACTATTAATTATTTTAGGTAAAATGAAAATGAATAACATCAATTTACTGTAATTAGTGATGTATTAGTCTAATTATTGTGAGAAATCTGTTACTAATTCATCTAGCGATTTGTTAATACTTTCCTAATTGTATATGTTTGTTATCAAGTGTGTATAAAGTAATTATCTATGCTGTTTCTTTATGTATGAAATTGAATAGATTTTTTGAATGGATTGGTTGAGAACGTCAAAATGTCAAAATAATCTGGATTATTCATTTATATTCCTGATTGATTTTCCCTGTTTAACAGTCAGAAACCTAGAAATGACTATTTTTTATTTGTAAAAACAAATAAAAAACCGTTAAAGATAAATGATAAAATAAAGTTGGCTGTCTTCTAATCTAAGAGAAACTCAGAATATCTCACGTCAAACCAACTGTAAAAAGGAAAGCATTTATCACATATAGTTTTATCACTAAATAGCGAATTTACTATAATATAACTTTGAAACTACAGGAAATAAAATCAATTGTTTCTGTGGCTTCCTTGCTCCATCTGACATCTATTATTATTTAGAAATGTGTGTTTGATAGATTGGAGGTTACCTACCTACTTACTTACAAACAAGTTGCCGGCTAACATTCTCCAACCTCTTCTTTCCTTGATTTTCTTTTCCATCTGCCCGAAATACTATCCATTCTTTTGATGTCTGCCTCCAATTCCAATTGAGCGTATTTTATCTACCTCTCTTCCTTTCGTTTCCACTATTTCAAGTACTTAGTTTCGCTTGTTATCAGATTTTTCTATTATCACCTAAATGTCCATTTAAAGACGTTCACTACCAGATAGAAGTAACTTTATCATCGTAGATATCAGACAAAAAGAAACCAGTTACAAAGAAATATCAGAAAGTGATTTATTACATTAGTTATGTACTTTGATTTTAGACCTATTCAACTTAATGTTACATTTATTAAGAACTTGTAAAATTAATGAATCAGCTTAAACTTTAATTCGGAGTTCATAATCAACGATTAATATTAGATTTTCATACTGTCTCACTTGGTTCTTGTGATTGGAGTTAACATTGATCAAGTTGCTTAACAGTGGTTAAACATCATTGTCAACTTAAAAGTATTTGTATAGTCCTCGAATATGTCTAACCAAACATAAGCCAGATCAGTACTCTAATAAATCATTTCTTCTTGAAATTAAAATATTCTAACGTCTTATAGAGTTGCTTACTTACATGTTTACGCCTGTTACTCCTAATGGAGCATAGGCTGTCGACCAGCATTCGCCAATCTACTATGTCCTTGTACTTCCTAACCGGTTCAACCCAATCTTTACATGTCTGTTTTCAATTTTCGGCTTAATGTGTCATTTGGTCTTCCTCTTCTGTTTGTGCCTTGAGAATGTATTCCAGAATAAAAATCATTAAATATATACGTGTTAATACTGAATATTTAACGTTTTACTTATTCATCTTGAGGAAAGTATCTCTAATTGATGTGATGAAATGAAATATAAATAAGTTACTAAGAGTTTGCACGAATGACTATAATTAGGTCAGCTTTCTTAGATTTCAGTAAGCAACATTTGCTTTATATTTCAGGAAGATATTTTAAACGGCAAACATTCCTTTCATTGATAGATTTCCAATTAGCTGAAACACAGAATGTTAGACCGATTATATTATTGATTATAATTAACTCAAATTGATAGTGTTATAAACTGGAAAATTAAAAAAATCATTGATATATCCAATGGCATCCAAGGGTGTAGCCCGATGATGCTTGTTTTCCTCAGAGAACTATAGATGAAATTCATAGATGATATTGTAGTGATGATACATTATAAGGTTGCTTCAACACAAAAGAAGCGTTAAAATCATACAAACGAGATAAGACTACAATCAGAATTATTCCTAACCTAACAAAAACCATTTCATGTCAATTAAACAGCCATCAATTATTTGCTTTTTATTTTTAAAGACAAAGCTATTTTCATCGAGTTATATTGATGTTTGTCTGTCAGTTAGTGAAATGAACCAAGCTTCATGAACGTATACATATTAGATGAATTTCCCCTGAGTTTACAACATGAACGGAACTAAATAAAAGAATGTTCTCAATCTTTAAATGAAGAACATATGAATATGAAATTAAAATAATATTGGGCTATTCTTGTTATTACATTTTGAATTATTCATTGTTATCATATAGTGTCAATTATTCGCCTACCTGCACTAAGACAAAGACAATGTCTTAAGTATATGGTAAGCTAAATTCTATTGTTGCCCTTCAATAATCTTTTAAATATTTTCTTATAAAATCTGTGATGTATTAGTCATATGTTAGCTTAGACTATAAACTATATTCTCTGAACAAACTCATAATTTCAATTCTATTTTATACTGTTTAACGTTCATGCAACATAATACATTCTTTCCTATACATTTCTTTTGTTCCATCAGTTAGATTGAATATCATGCAATCTTCAAAATATAATCAGACATTGACTTGGCTGAAGTTAAGTCTATATCAGTCATTAACCTGTGTTCGGTTATAAGCTGTGTACAAATAACTTATTGGTGAATATTTATGACTCATGAATTTTGTTATTGTGAACTACAATCGATTATTGATATTTGAAGAAGGATATGTAAATTTTAATATTTTCTTCCAGTTTGGTCATTTCTACAATAGTAATGCAACTTGTATTCAACAGTGCTACTTTCAAAGTGGACAAATGAAAGTTATGTTAGTTCTGTCTGTAGATGGCATAATTTCATAGTAACCTTGAAAAAATTTGTTCTTTTTTTATTACTTCCAATCGAAAACAATGATTTATATGAACAAGAAGAATGAGTGTAGTTTTGTACCAAATAAATAATTCATTTCAAAAATTTTACACATCGGTAATTTTTTTTTGTCAGAGTGATTAAATTTCTACATAAATTTATGAAGCTGGTCAGTTAAAAATTGATTTTATTTATTAAGGTAAAATTCACAACGGAGCGAATTTTCAAAAAAAAATTGTTTAATTAAACTAACATTCTTTAACATATAATATAAATAAAGAAATTTTGTGAAAACATTTATTTTCAACCTTTTCTTTCTAATAATGATGAGCTGAAAATTTAAACAATATAATTCTATTTAATAAATTGAAGATTTAACTTTTAACCAGCTTATACATAATTCTGATGCGTCTAAAGCTGACAGATGTTTACAGAATGTTTACAAATTTCATGCAGAAATTTGAGGTCATTTGAATAAAAAGGACAATGCCACATGAATCTGTGTATCCAAAATTACAAACAAAATATTGTTGAGAAATGAATGGTAAAATGAAAGAATATCTTTTACAATGTATTACAATGGTTTGATATTTTGTTAATAAAAATAATCAATAGATTTTTACGTGTGAATATAACCTAGAATAATAACGTGGAGAGAGAACTGAGCACTTAAAAGAGAGATATAGATAAAGTATCTTAATTAGAATTCAAAATGATCTAGAAGGTCGAGCTAACTGTCAATAACCTTCACTGACTAAACTTAACTTGTCTTTGTACTGTAATGCCTGAGTTTCCTAGGACTAATTTCTGGGGAGCTTATGGACGAACTATAAAATGTAGACTTTTAATAAATTTTTAAGAATCACAGATAACCGAAAATGTTAAGTCCAAAGTGATTTTCCGTTAAAATTTAGATTGTGGCTAGCTACAAAATTGAAGATAAGTGTTTCTTCCTGTTTAAAATTAATGGTTTGGATGTACTGCATCACAGTGTTGATGTTGTCACTTACATCAATCGATTCAGACGTTAACTAGTCATTCGTTAAATCGTTGAATCTGATTTTTTCCAACTTATTTAAAAGAGAGTGATCATATGTTGTCAAGAATACTAAAAACAGGAAAGTTCAACCGCCTAGTTATAGTTTAACCAGTTTACTTACATACTTACGCATGTTACCCTCTGTGGCGCACAGGTCGCTGAACACCATTCTGCGACCTACTCAGTTCTCCGCCTCCCTTCCCAGTTCCATCGGACTGCTGCTGATTCTTTTCATTTCTGTCTCCACTTCGAACTTTTCTCCTCTGTTTTCTTCTTTTCCAAGTGAGGGCTCGTCTTGTGAAGCAGTTGGGTGATTTCCTCAATGTGTGTCCTATCCACACTCCTTAACGGTGGCTTTCTTTGGCACATTCGGTGTTATCGGTCAGCCAACAGATGAGCAACTTGTGTATAGTCTCCACTCGTTTCTCGCTCTTCAACATACAACGATACAACTGCCAGTTGTATCGTTGTATGTTGAAGAGCGAGAAACGAGTGCAGACTATACACAAGTTGCTCATCTGTTGGCTGACCGATAACACCGAATGTGCCAAAGATAGCCACCGTTAAGAGGTGTGGATTAGGATCCACACTTTGTGTAGGAAATCACTTCCCAAACTGGCTTTCATCAAAGACGAAGTGCACCTCCACTTGTGACATATATGCAGAAATACAGTGAGAGGCAACGACAAAGTGTGCCGCGAAGTGGAGACAGAAATGAAAAGAATCAGCAGCAGTCCGATGGAACTGGGAAGGGAGGCGGAGAACTGAGTAGGTCGCAGAATGGTGTTCAGCGACCTGTGCGCCACAGAGGGTAACATGCGTAAGTATGTAAATAAACTGGTTAAACTATAACTAGGCGGTTGGACTTTCCTGTATTTAGTATTCTTGACAACATATGATCACTCTCTTTTAAATAAGTTGGCAGATATCTGATTCAACGATTTAACGAATGACTAGTTAACGTCTGAATCGATTGATGTAAGTGACAACATCAACACTGTGATGCAGTACATCCAAACCATTAATTTTAAACAGGAAGAAACACTTATCTTCAATTTTGTAGCTAGCCACAATCTAAATTTTAACGGAAAATCACTTTGGACTTAACATTTTCGGTTATCTGTGATTCTTAAAAATTTATTAAAGTCTACATTTATAGTGTCATAAGCTCCAGAAATTAGTCCTAGGAAACTCAGCTTACGTATCAAAGACAAGTTTAGTCAGTGAAGGTTATTGACAGTTAGCTCGACCTTCTAGATCATTTTGAATTCTAATTAAGATACTTTATCTATATCTCTCTTTTAAGTGCTTCGTTTTAGGTTATATTCACACGTAAAAATCTATTGAATTGATTATTTTTATTAACAAAAAATCAATCCATTGTAATACATCGTAAAATATATTCTTTCATTTTACTGTTTCTCAACAATATTTTGTTTGTAATTTTGGATACACAGATTCATGTGGCATTGTCCTTTTTATTCAAATGACCTCAAATTTCTGCATGAAATTTGTAAACATTCTGTAAACATCTGTCAGCTTTAGACGCATCAGAATTATATATAAGCTGGTTAAAAGTTAAATCTTCAATTTATTAAATAGAATTATATTGTTTAAATTTTCAGCTCATCATTATTAGAAAGAAAAAGTTGAAGATGAATGTTTTCACAAAATTTCTTTATTTATATGTTAAAGAATGTTAGTTTAATTAAATAATTTTTTTTTGAAAATTCTCTCCGTTGTGGATTTTACCTTAATAAATAAAATCAATTTTTAACTGACCAGCTTCATAAATTTATGAAGAAATTTAATCCTTCTGACAAAATGAATTATTTATTTGGTACAAAACTACACTCATTCTTCCTGTTCACATAAATCATTGTTTTCCATTGGAAGTAATAAAAAAGAACAAATTTTTTCAAGGTTACTATGAAATTATGCCATCTACAGACAGAACTAACATAACTTTCGTTTGTCCACTTTGAAAGTAGTACTGTCGAATACCAGTTGTATTACTATTGTAGAAATGACCAAACTGGAAGAAAATATTAAAATTTACATATCCTTCTTCAAATATCAATAATCGATTGTAGTTTACAATAACAAAATTCATGAGAGTCATAAATATTCACCATTAAGTTATTTATACACAGCTTATAACCGAACACAGGGTTAATGACTGATATAAACTTAACTTCAGCCAAGTCAATGGTTTGATGATATTTTTGAAGATTGCGTGATATTCAATCTAGCTGAATGGAACAAAATAAATGTATAGGAAAGAATGTATTATGTCGCATGAACGTTAAACAGTATAAAATAGAATTGAAATTATGAGTTTGTTCAGAGAATATAGTTTATAGTCTAAGCTAACATATGACTAATACATCACAGATTTTATAAGAAAATATTTAAAAGATTATTCAAGGGCAACACTAGAATTCAGCTTACCAGATACTTAAGGCCTTGTCTTTGTCTTAGTGCAGGTAGGCGAATAATTGACACTATATGATAACAATGAATAATTCAAAATGTAAGAACAAGAATAGCCCATTATTATTTTAATTTAATATTCATATGTTCTTCATTAAAAGATTGAGAATACTCTTTTGTTTAGTTCCGTTCATGTTGTTAACTCAGGGGAAATTCATCTGACATGTATACGTTCATGAAGCTAGGTTCATTTCACTAACTGACAGACAAACATCAATATAACTCGATGAAAATAGCTTTGTCTTTAAAAATAAAAAGCAAATAATTGATGGCTGTTTAATTGACATGAAATGGTTTTTGTTAGGTTAGGACTAATTCTGATTTTAGTCTTTTTGTGTTGAAGCAACCTTATAATGTATCATCACTACAATATCATCTATGAATTTCATCTATAGTTCTCTGAGGAAAACAAGCATCATCGGGCTACACCCTTGGATACCATTGGATATATCAATGATTTTTTTAATTTCCAGTTTATAACACTATCAATTTGAGTTAATTATAATCAATAATATAATCGGTCTAACATTCTGTGTTTCAGCTAATTGGTGAAATCTTAGTCAATGAAAGGAATGTTTGCCGTTTAAAATATCTTCGCTGAAATATAAAGAAAAATGTTGGTCTTATACTGAAATCTAAGACAAGCTATGACCATAAATTATAGTCAATTCGTGTAAACTCTTAGTTACTTATTTACATTTCATTTCATCACATCAATTAGAAATACTTTCCTCAAGATGAATAAGTAAAACGTTAAATATTCAGTATTAACACGCATATATTTAATGATTTTTATTCTCGAATACATTCTCAAGGCACGCCAGATGACACATTAAACGCCGAAAACTGAAAATACAGACATGTAAAGATTGAGTTGAAAACCGGTTAGAAGGAAAAGGACATAGTAGATTGGCGCATGCTGGTCGAGCAGCCTATGCCTCCATTAGGAGTAACAGGCGTTAAACATGTAACGTAAGCAACTCTATAAGACAGTTATCGTACTATTTTAATTTCAAGAAGAAATGATTTATTAGAGTACTGATCTGGCTTATGTTTGGTTAGACATATTCGAGGACTATACAAATACTTTTAAGTTGACAATGATGTTTAACCACTGTTAAGCAACTTGATCAATGTTAACTCCAATCACAAGAACCAGTGAGACAGTATGAAAATCTAATATTAATCGTTGATTATGAAACTCCGAATTAAAGTTTAAGCTGATTCATTAATTTTACAAGTTCTTAATAAATTGTAACATTAAGTTGAATAGGTCTAAAATCAAAGTACATAACTAATGTAATAAATCACTTTATTTCCTTTGTAACTGGTTTCTTTTTGTCTGATATCTACGATGATAAAGTTACTTCTATCTGGTAGTGAACGTCTTTAAATGGACATTTAGGTAATAATAGAAAAATCTGATAACAAGGGAAACTAAGTACTTAAAATAGTGGAAAGGAAAGGAAGAGAGGTAGATAAAAGACTCTCAATTGGGAATTGGAGGCAGACATCAAAAGAGTGGATAGTATTTCGGGCAGATGGAAAAGAAAATCAAGCAAAGAAGAGGTTGGGGAATGTTAGTCGGCAACTTGTTTGTAAGTAAGTAGGTAGGTAACTTCCAATCTATCAAACACACATTTCTAAATAATAATAGATGTCAGATGGAGCAAGGAAGCCACAGAAACAATTGATTTTATTTCCTGTAGTTTCAAAGTTATATTGTAGTAAATTCGCTATTTAGTGATAAAACTATATATGATAAATGCTTTCCTTTTTACAATTGGTTTGACGTGAGATATTCTGAGTTTCTCTTAGATTAGAAGACAGCCAACTTTATTTTATCATCTATCTTTAACGGTTTTTTAATTGTTTTTACAAATAAAAATTAGTCATTTCTAGGTTTCTGACTGTTAAACAGAGAAAATCAATCAGGAATATAAATGAATAATCCAGATTATCTTGACATTTTGACGTTCTCAACTAATCCATTCAAAAAATCTATTCAATTTAATACATAAAGAAACAGCATAGATAATAACTTTATACACACTTGATAACAAACATATACAATTAGGAAAGTATTAACAAATCGCTAGATGAATTAGTAACAGATTTCTCACAATAATTAGACTAATACATCACTAATTACAGTAAATTGATGTTATTCATTTTCATTTTACCTACAATAATTAATAGTTTATGCTGAAACAATTCAAGTTAATTAGTTTAGCATTATTACGTTTGATGATTAAAGGCTATTAGCAAGAATTTAATGATTTAAATGACTAAAAGTATGTGTCTATATTTCTATTACAGAAGGTAGCTTGGACGGTAAAAATACACGCCCTACTTATTGCAATTTGTTTCAAAATAACAGTGTTTCATTGCACACTGAAAGTACCGGTCATTTTTTCCTTATCATAGTTTTATAAATGAAGTAATTCTACAAATTCTACAATGTGTATTTTTTGGTTGCAATAGAAGAACAATCATAAAATAAAAACTTGTTTAGAACAGTTCACATTCTGTTAAAACCATGGATCGATTCGAGCTAAATAACCATTCAGAACCTAGAAACATTAGACAGCCGTTTCGTCATACCGTGAAACTTCTCATACGTACATCTCAACGGCCTCCCACCCCGGAGCCTACAATAGAACCTCTAGTATTGTACGGGACCTCACAACATCTAGGCCACTGAATCGGGATCCCGTTGTGTACAAGTCGAATGTTAATCAGTTCAAGATATTGTGCGACTAGTTCCCACTGTCTTCTTTGGGTACTGTACTCACAATTGACACGGTCGATGAGATGGCCACCAAGCGCTTCTGGCTTTTCACTAGTTGGCTAACTTGAATTGTTTTGTGATCTCAATAAACCTCAACGATCTCCACAATCTCATACTGACAGTTAGTATTTCATTGAAAAGTAAGTCTTTTTTACACAGCTAATGGATCAACTAATAAAGAAATAAACAACCATGCAAAACCAACAGTGTATGACTCTGAAATTTTTAGATGGCTACATGAAGTTTATAAATGAGCTTTGTAGTAGCATAAAAATACATTCAGTGCCGAGTATATATTAGTATTTTTATCACTGCAGTTGCTTCTACTTATGTTCCCAAGCGTCAGTCGCACATCCAATTCCTTACAAACTGACACAATACCAAAAGAAGTATGCTGAACGATGAAATGTTATTCATCTACTCAATTTATAGGATATCTAAAACATGAGGAGATTTCATGATTATGGTAGTTTTAACATTTTAAGTTGTTGACAATAAAATTTGAACAGAGAAATGAGAAGACATATTTTGTGAGATAGTACCATTTCGTGCTTTCTCGTCATGTTATTTGTGTAAATACAGTTTTGAAGATAAGGTCAAAATCAACCTTTAGAGTTGTGACATGTCATCAAAACCCACACACACTGAAACTACTCGAAGCTATCTTGATTGGTCGTAAAAGTCCAACTTTATGTGTTCAAAAACAACTGTATGTTGACCTTTGTTTACCATGGTTCTAGTGAGTGAATGTCATGCTAAATAAGAAATGTTGACCGTATCTTCAAAACTGTATTTACACAAATAACATGTTGCTTGTATGTGACTGACGAGAAAGCACGAAATGGTACTATCTCACAAAATATGTCTTCTCATTTCTCTATTCAAATTTATCAAAGGGAACCACTGTTTTGAATACGCGATAAAAGTTATTAATCGGACAAAACTAATTTAGTTTAGCGAAACATTTTACAGAATACTAGATGACTTGATGACATTCTGCAACATAGCTTTACATGTATACTAAATAGTTTGATCGTTAACAAACTTGCATTTATGAATAAATTAGAATGACTTATTTCTACTTTAAGTGTGTGCTAACGACGTTATTTCAAAGAATAATGAAGGCTTTATCATGAGGCTGAAAGGAAACTGTTACTTAATCAACAGGCTATTATATAGTGTCACTGATGATACCCACCTCATTTACGACGTATCTTTTAAAATTTATTGTTGATATTGTAATTGTTATATTTTACACGTAAATACTCTGAGGTGACAAAATATTATGAATATTCTCTCTTCTTCTACAAAATACTTTTGTTTATAACAAGTATCACAAATTCAAGTAGATGTTTATTCATGTAGATTTCACTTTTCAGAGTATATTAGACAGCTTATTTATAACCAAGTACAAATATTCGGAAATAAGGGCATGTATGGATAGTATCTGACGAACTTTTGAATAATTTGCTGAAAGCCATTGGTTTATAAAAACGTTAATCAATTTTCATGCATTAATTTCTGTTGCATACAAACAAAATCTAGGTAACTCAATAGAATTTTAATTACATTTGATGCTTTTTAATATTAAAATACAATTCATGAAATTCACTTAATAAACTGATCTTGTCTCTATAAAGCATTCACATTTAACTACTTTTAAAATTTACTTGAATTAACCAACCATAAACACAGGGTTTACAATGTTGGATGAATACTGCTTTTTAAAATAATCTTGAAAAATTAATTAAGTGAAGTTGTGAGAATAGCTAAAGAGAGGCATTCAATCAACCAAAAAATACTGTCGGTTATTATCTCGTTAAGCTTATTAAGCATATACATTATTCAAGTATTCTTCCACCATTACATGAACTGTTTCTACTAATTCACATCCGGAATAAATTTAAATTAACTTTCATCATGTATTTACAAAAAAAAATTACTTTTAGAATGATTGTTAGAATCATTCTTCTCCTTCGTTATGAATGCGAAGTAAGTTATTAGTTCATCTAACTAGGGTAATGAGTGCATCTTTTATTATTTAATTGTTCGTTAGCAACCTAACTAACTAAAAAAGTTCTGATAATATTTTACTCTAGTTGTTTCATTAAAATTTTATATATTTTCTATAGCATGTCATAAGTTGCAGTTTATTCCAGTAACAAATTGATTAATGTTGTTAATATCTCAAAGATAAAATAGCTATAATGATGAAAGTGTTATAAAGTCATTCCTAATAAAATTAAATAAACATTTAAATTTATTTGTATCTTAAGATTATTGAGATATATCCATCTACTCAATCACCTAGATTAACAAGCTTCTTGAAATAGCTGAATTTTATTAAACTTCTCATATACTACTCTAGTATAATGCCTCGATATGTTGATTTAATGTGAGTTTTGGTCTTTCTTTATGTTAACATACATGTTTTGATAGAATCTTTAGCTTATAGAAATTATTTCGGTAGATCTGAGAACTTACGTATATTTAATGAATTGGAAGAGACTTTTATTTCCATACACATTATCTTTGTTACCTAAGTCGTTGAATTTATTTATCATAAACGTTCATTTATCAGCATGTTCTACATTTTGATGCGATGTAAGATAGTTTTTTTTTATAAAGGCTACTAATGTGCATTTGTTTTATCGTGTTAAAACAATCCCACAATGGCTCTTTTAATTGCCTTCTTATTTTAAAGGACTGATAAACTACTCTCTTGAATGTAATTATTAAGCATACGCTTTAAGTACGAAAAAGTGTTAAAATTCGAAATTAATACAACACTATATATCCTATGAATTCTACCTATGCAAATTAGAATAAGTCTGCACTGTTCTGTCACTAGTTCTTATCCATTCTTCATTGTGTTTCAGTTTTGCAAATTATTGTTTTCATTAATTTTACCATTTTGAAAAAAAGTATTGTTAAGAATTTAAGATTTTCATCAAAACTTTTCATCTTCTCTTAAAGTTTTATACCATTTATAACACTATGGATAAAATTACGACTTTTCTCAACATATTGTTGTTATTGGTGGAATAATTTCGTTTCATCATTTTTTTTAATATCATTGTTGAAATATCAGGATTAACGTGAGTACGTGACACTTAATAATTTATCTGCTTCCGGAACGGTCGTCGGATAAAAAAAATGAGGGATCAAAAGTCGTATTAACTTAGTCCTTTTTATATGTGGGATTATTGTAGGTAGATAACATCATGTAAATCAGTTTTATAATTCAGTAAAAACAGGAACTGAAGTACTATTATTGCATAATATTAAATATTTTTTTCATTCACTTTTTTCACCAATCAAGAAAAATCACAATAATTTTTTGTGAGAAAATTGCTGTACATTATTTACTTTTATAGCAGTATTTAACATCAGGAAAATCAATAAATTATTACGAAGCCATCTTTAATTTGTGGAACTGGAGTATCATCATCATCATTTGTAAGTATGGATGGTATTCATTGACGAATACATTTTCTAATTGCATTTAGTTTTCTTTTTCAATAAATTACACGTAGTTAAATTGATAACCCATCACTTAGAAGGTCAGCTTATTAATCTGTAAAATTAGCGATTCTTTTAATTTTCATGGTCACTTGATCCGAGATTTTTTAAATATGAATGAAATGATGATGCGTGTGTTAAGAGCTAGAATTTTTTGGATTGACAACAACACAGATTAGTAATCTTTAAACAATTTTCATTTGAATAAAAATCAAATAATTTTAATTTAGTTACATTATCCACACTACGGTTTTTTATTGTTGACCTGAAAAGTAAACTAAAGACTTGGTCCGTATATTTAAATGATTGTAGAAAATAACGACTGTGTTCAATAGAACATTTTGTTACTTTCGAACACCGTATTACATTATTACACACCTTGCGTTACCGTTAGTTATTCTGTAGTGCCTCCAGTTCGCTTACATCTAACTTTGTTAAGCCCTTTTGATTAATTTATTTGACCAAGCCATTGGCATAGCAATGACTTATGTGTACCATTCCTTCTTATTAGTGTCTGGTTTGTTTGAGCTCACATGACGTTCTCCACTTGTCATTTGACCTTGTCGACTATTCGTCGCTTTTATTCATGTGTATGCATGTCTATCTCGTTGATCACATGTCTGTCTTATTTTTGTCTGACTACATATTCTTAGTCATGCTCTATTTTTTGGAGTTGGCTCATCAGCCTTCTCCAGTTCACGTCGATTCACTCGTTTTATTCACTGCTTCTCCGCTTCGCTTTGTAGTGCTGTACCAAATAAAAGTATTTAACACTACGAGTTCACCTTCTGATTTATAAACCGTCAGACGCTAATTAGTAACGATTGTCTAGACGAGCTAATCAAGAAGATTAAGAACGCGTCGAAATTGACACACCACAATTCAACCAAGACCATTTTAATAATAAGTATTCGAAGAAAAATTTGTACAATTTAAAGTAAGAATCACTTTCAAACTATTTCAATACAAACTAGGATGTCGGTTACCATTCTGAACAGGCAGTAAATATCTTCTGCTTATTGGTCACAACTTAGCAATAAAAGCTTTAGGGTACATGCTTATAGATTACTTCGATCCCTTGATGTTTTTAAATATGAGACTCATCAGTTTTCACTGATGGTCTGACACAGATCAGTTCATTATTTCCTTGAAACTTAGCAGTCCCTACAACCGTGTAATGACGATATTGGTAATATTAGTCAGATCTTAAGTTGATTATCTCGTATCATGAAATCTCCAAAGATATACCACGTGTACGGCTAGATATTCTGAGAAGAAACTATTAGCTTTTTGCTTGTACCTCTTACATTGAAATCTTAACATTAAAATATAACATTATACTTACATTTGTAATAAAATAAATATCAGTTAGTGAGAACCGCATGAAGCAAAATCTATAAATACTGGATGAACAAAAGAACTTTTATGTAAAACTAAACACTCAGCTTTGGCACGTATTTTTCACCCACAAAGTTGATGAAAGCCTGGACAATAGACCTGTCAACTACACTCTTCAAATATTTAATGACTTGGATTAAATATGTTTCTGAAACTCCAGGTAAACCATTGAAATTTCAAATTAGTTTGACGTTAATAAAACGTTGATTCTGGTTACTTACGATTTACTGTCGTTTAGTTGCCTACATATTATACTGTTAAGAGTGACAGAATTTTAGTACTGTGTTTCTGTCATGAATTTTCAATCAATAGTTGTTAGAAGGCTTTTTGTAATATATAAGCGAAATCAGAGAAATATTACCAGCTTCTGAGAATATAGAATTATGTGCTTGTCAGATTGTAAACAAACGGTATACAAATTATATAAATTAAAATTTTAAATTAAATTTTAAAATCAATTATGAAAATGAATTCTCTTTTAAACTGTCATAAATAATTTTATTACTTCCTGAACTTAATGTCACTTTAATTATCCCCTCTTTTTATTTCATTAGTTTGAGAAAAACAATCCCCAGGAAGCTTTGATAATTCTCGGTAAAATATTGTTTTCACTTAAATCTTCTCCAAGCTTTACTCTAATATACTATACTATACTATTTATACTCATATATGATAATCCGAACAAATATTTTGACATAAGAAGTAGCTCAATGCTTATTAAAATTAATTTTTTTGAAATAATAGTCGTTAAAAACTTATGTACTAAGAAGCGTGAAAACAATCAGTTGTATTATGTATAAGTAATGAGTAAGAAAGGCGAACAGGCTGAAGAAAAATAATCACAAAGATGCGAAACTTGGTAAATTTGTTCGCTGTCTTATTCTGCCAACATAAGACAGGGATGTTTTAAATCTTTCTTGAATACTGTGAACTAGAGTTGTGAGCGCGAAGAAAAATAACTTTTATTGTGTTCAAAAGATGAAGTCAGATCTTGATAGTGTAAGTTAAACAACCTCGAATACTTTAGTATCATTTTCAATATCATTACTGTCAACTTCAAGAGAAAGAAAAGATGTGATTACTGATTTTACGAAAAACTTCCCAATCCAGCTATTCATGTAGAACAAGCCATATCAAAAATTGATTTTCTTGTAAATTCTAACCCGAAACTATATTCATTGGCTCGTTTGTACTAACTGATTTTCTTCAATTCAGCTGAATTACGTGTTTTTTTAGTGCTCACAAGAGTTCAAATATTTGGAAAGATGATTTTAAAAGGATTATTTTTTTCGTACTTGTTTAAATCATTTTTTTCAATTAGAAATACGGAGATTAGTGTTTTTACACATTGAAATAATCAATCAATTATTGTTAGACCACCATTACAAACCTGGAAGCACTGGGAGGTCGTCTCGTCCTAGTATGAAACTCATCAACAGAACTCATCCACTACTTCTGCTACTCGCACGATTTGAACCCAGGACCTTCGAACTTGCGCGCGAACTCCTAACCTCTGGAACACTGGACCAATCATTTTGAAAATTGAGAGAACTTTGGTCGGTATATTTTGAAGTATTATTAAAATAATCAAACTTATGCACTTCGGCAAAAACAGTTTTTTAACAGTAGTAAAAACGAAGTTACTTGAGAATATTTATAAGTGCCTAATATATTTACACAAGTGAAAGGACATTGTTATTAGTAACCATCATACAGACAGTTTAGTTTTGTAATAGTTTAGCTATTTTACCAAAACATAGTGGCTATTTATCAAATTTTTTTCTTGACAAAATTGCTTAATATCTTGAAACCATTTTGTAATAGGTAAAGGGGTCATTCAGTATGCTAACCTTAGTTCATAATAGCTATCTTGAAACTAGCTATGGTTCAGACTTGCCCTTCAATTGGTCCTCGTTAAAGGATTTAAATTGTACTCATTCGAATTACGGAGCCTCAATCGAGTCCCGTATCCGTATTTTTTGTCACTACCTCCCCGTGCCGGGAGTGGGTAATTTTCGCGCCTGCTGCCGTCCTTGGATGTGGTAGCCATTTCTCAGGCTCCCTCTCCGGAATCGAACCCTGATTCCCCGTTACCCGTTATAATCATGGTAGGCAAATCACCTACCAACAAATTGATAGGGCAGATATTTGAAAGATCCGTCGCCGACACAAGGCCGACTGCGATCAGAAAATTTATCCAGAGTCATCACAGAATGTAACAGGCACAGCCGAAGCCGCACCCGGTTGGTTCTGTTCTAATAAATGCACCCGTCCCCTTACGGGTCAGGGAATTACTACAGTTATCCATGTAGCGTTTACGATCTAAGGAACCATATGACCATGCTATGGTCATTTAGCATCATCTTTACTTTATTTAATAATAGTAGAATCCTGAAAGGAAAAATTATTTTGTTCGTTTATCCAGCTATCTGAATACATATCTTAATGTCAATTGAAACGAGTATTCATTATTTTAATTGTTAACATATTTTTTGCTAAACTAGTGTGTTTTAATTAACATCTGCTCTTTTGCAGCGATTTGTAGTTTTCTATTTGCTGGTGAATTAAACATTTCGGTTTTTATACCAAAAAATATAAAATATTAGGTCGTTGGAGATAATTGACTAGAATTTCTGAATCTAAGTCTTTTAAGATTAGTTGGCAGTTGTCGGAGGAAATGTGCATGTCACCTTGAGTAAACTGATACCCACTATGAAATTCGAGTGCATATTATCCAGCTTCACAGTCTGAGATGTTGTGAGTGAGCTTCACAAGTTATAGCTGATTTCCCGTAAGACTAAAATATTTATAATTGATCGGTCATTGATTAGTGACTGACATAATGCTTGTTTAGTTCTTTAAGTATTGACTGAATTCTATTTATGGAATTACAAGGTGGCCATTAGTCAATGTGACTTGATATTGTGTGCACTCTTATGGAATGTTCTAAAATATTATTGAATACTGTTTAAGATATACCTTCTACTAAAAAAATTTTTGTTAAACAAATTTTTAAAGCACATGCTGAGAAAATGTTGGGATCGTTTTTGTAACATTGAATTCGTCTCGTAAATAATAGAAAGGTCGTAAAATAATACGTTACATTAGAAAGTTAATCTTCAAGCATAAAAATATCTGCTACAATATCTATTTTCTTGTTTTATGATGAAATTACAATAAATATACAGTAAAAATAATGAAAGTAAATTATGAATGAATATTGTAGCATTTTACTATTAATACAGGATTTTCAAAAAGTTTCGAGACTCCACTAGAAACATCAAGCTTTAATGAACAAATGTTTTCGGTTTTTTTTTCTATTTACAGATTAGATAATTAAATGAATGTTCTGCGTATTATTTCGTTCAAACTCAAGTATAGAAAAGTTTTGGCTATTATTTACAGGTTTATTTCATAGATAGCACAGTTCGGCATCTGTTTTTCAAAGATCCTCATCTATTTACTACTAGTACTAAACCATTACTATAAAAAATTTTACAGGTGTCGTTTAGATGCAGACTCATTTTATATCTCAACAAACCAATAAGTTATCTTGCAAGACTCAGATATATTTCAGTTAATAAATGTGCAGATCTGGCTAACCAGTTTTGTGGTTCTTGGTTTTCAATATATTCTTCGCACTTTGTATACTGCTCGTCCTGATAACCGATATTAGATAGTGCTCAACAGTGCATAAATCAGAAGACGGAATACAAAGTGTCGATTACGTTTATTATCGCACCAAACACAGATTACAAAATCACAGACACACGATGAAACAATTGAAATGCGAGTGACGAAGAGCCAGAGAGCCAAAGAGTGAGCGAACAAACAAGATTAAAATATACACATAAATATGTGTACATAGGAAAATGAATGAGTCATTGAATTATTTAAGAGTCTAATATTAAGGAGAATGTAGGCGGCAAGCAATTCTCAACATACCTGCTCATACAAACGTGACAACAATAAAAGCATAATGGTACACATAAGTTGTCACTATACCAGTGACTGTCTGTTAAATAAGTTAGTCAAAAGGGCTCAACAAATTTAATTGTATACAAACTCAAATGTATATGAGGTATATTACAAATGCTTTCCTCAAAAATGCTTAGTTTCGGGGACTATACTGATCAATTAAATATTTATTCCACTTTGATTTATTAAAAATTTAATGAATTTTTTCCCCAACTCAATCAAGTTTACATGAAATCCAAAATGTTCCAGACAAGTTTTTGTTGAGCCTATCGTTTTCGTTTTTTATTGATAAAATGTATCACTTTCTTACTGGTGAAACTTTAAATCTTTCATTATTTTATCTGTGAGAACAGATTACTCTGTATAATCGAAGAAATACTTCGATTACACATTAACATGTTTTAAATTATTAAAAAATGTTCAATGCTTTAATTGAAGTACAAGTTTTTGTAGTGTTAGAAACAGTGGTGATTGTTTTTTGCTAAAACTTGAAGTGAATTCATGTACTTTTATTTGAGTGAAATATGTATGTGTTCGATTAAATTATCAAATGATTCTCTCTTCAACTTTATAAATGATCAAAATCATCTCCAGATTCGAGTTACGAACTTCCTGACAGATGAGTTTATGATTATCGAATAATCTGTTTATGACAGTAAATTATTGTTTTGTTTGAAGTATTCCATTACAAAATAAAAACAACGGACAATTCATAAAAAGATATGTAGATGTCTTATCTCGGAAAAAAAACGTGAAACAGTCAATAAATATCTAATATTAGCAACACTAATATCAGAAGCGTTTCTAGTTATCTTTCTACTCCTAACATGGTTTTTAGTAGAAAACCTATTAAATTATCAAGTAAGCACTAGAACTATCATTAACTTTGTGCTCTGTTGTAATTGAATAAATGTTATCAAAACTAAATAAACATCGGCATAATAATGTTCTTAAATAAGTATAGTAGTCCTACTTTTTAGAAAAAAATATATCTGTTTTTAATAATAATGTAGGAATATAGAATACTATTTATAGTGCCAACATCAAATATATTGAGCAAAAAGTAAAATATTGTAAATCCTTTGATTTTTGCGTTATTTATTACCTACATGTCAGGCAAAAAAAGTTGAAGACCGAAAAGGAGAAATAAATCGAATTATTATAAGGTGAGTATTGAATATTCCACTGACAACTACATATAAAGTTGAAACTAATATCTGGAAAACACTGTAGTCAAAATAATGAATGAAATTATGATATAGATCGTTAAATCACACATTTATTTTTGTGAGGATACTATGAAGAGATATAGGTTTGTGTTGAATCGTTTCAAAATGTATGCATATGAATTGTTTATTCTTAAATTGTATGATTACGCTTATATCGAAAGCTTGCATTATGAACTGAATGATTTAAAGTTGAAATGTGAAGAAAACTCCTAAATTGTCATGATTTTCATACATAATATACTGTCACAGTTTCGCAAACAGATGAATGCACATTTAAACTGTTAGTATCGACGGATTCCTGACATGACTGTTTTACACTTAAAATTAAAAAGTAGAACATCACTAATGAATTGGTATTTGATAGATTTGATACAGGAATTCAGTTATATATTCAGTTATATCGTCTACAGTACTAGTTAGATAAATATTAATGCTACAACGGGTTTTAATTTTTAAACTGCCATTAAGATGTAGTGTTGTTGAAAACTTTTGTGTTTTTTTTAGGTGTAAAAACCATCAGATGATCATTAATTACAAACATGAATGATCTATTTACCGGAATCTTATCCTGATGATTTCAGGGAAGATTTGAAATACATGTACAAATTCAAGCCTATAGAATATTTCAGTTCTTCAGTTCGTAGAAAGAATTGTTCACATTAGCATTCAGTAATAGTTCTAGGTATTGCTTGACTAAACTAGTAACACAAATCTAGATTCAGTTCACCGTGACGCAAACAAAAGCGTATCTACTCGTGTAACACTACTACGTTCTTATGACAACTAAACGAACCACATGACATGCTTTTAGAGCGTATTCCACCAGAGCTATTAAAAAAGTCATTCGATTCTGTTTTATTTACTTAATTCAAGATCATAAACTCTAGCTTTGTTTAAGGAGGTCGTCAAGTTGTATCAATCTTATTCATTGCCTGAAATATACTTTTAAATACGATCATAGAATAATGCACTCAACTCAGACTTCATTACTTTAGCATAAAGTATTTCAATATAGTGCTTTAATATTTCTCACCAGTTATTAATAAATTGGGCAACTATTACTACGAATTGACTGAGTATTTAGTTTTCACTATAACTAGACCTTCATTCTTGCTAATTTTTCTAATTAAAATGATATAATATAATGCTATTGTGAGTGTAGTTCTTTGCTGCTGATTAGTTAAATGTTGTGAACTGCATTACTCAAAATAATTTGAACGAGTTAATGTTGTGGATTTTCTACGGCTGCTTATAACCAAGTACCAATTCTTGATTAAACTTGAGTTTGATATATATAGATTAATGAGGGAAATAATTGTAGAAAATTTTTAAAAACTATGCATACTGTCGCTTATTTAAAGTTTAATAATATTACAGTTTATGCAATACTTAAAAATAACCAGCTGGGTAAGGCTCAAATGAAGGCCGGGATTAGGAATTTTTAATTAGGGTCGCGGAGAAGCATGTTACATAACAAACAGGTGGCCGAGATTATCGAAGCAAAAAATCATTGATAACTGTGGCTGTTTAGATGCATAGTTTTGGTTTAAATAATTCTATGTCAACCTTTTCAGTAAAGAGTAATAAATTCAAAGACCTTTATTTGTTGATTGTTTTAAATGACTTTGAGATGTCAGTCTCATCTCCACTGTCAAGCAAAGCGAGAACGATAACACTATTAAAACCATGCTGTCTTTTGAGTCTTGGCTTATGTGAGAAGCACTTAGGGATTGGGACACTAACATTTCCTTTTCACCTAATATATATTCTTTAGTGCATATACGTAAACTGGAATACACCATTTGAAGTAAGATAAGATTTTATCCATCTCTGACTGTTCGCACTGAGCAGTTCGTTCGGTAAATAGTGATCTGCCGGATAAATTCTATTTTATATAGCCCTTAGTGCAAAACCAAGCTTTCATTTCTTTCATCATCCGTGAAACCAAGTTTTAAGTAGCCAAGCTTTTTCTATCCTCAGTATTTTTGATGAATTATTAAGTGTTAACATGATCGATATCATTGTGTTAGTTAATGATATGACATAACTGTACAACTGTACTATTTTGACAGTGCTTTGAAAACTCGATACAAAAAGCTACATTGTTCAATTATGGGGTTTCGTAACATTAGATCAATGTTTAGCTAAATGTTATTTTTTTATAAGTGTTTAGCTACTAAATATTTTAAAGTAGCTCGGGTGTCTTTCATAAATTTTTCTCGACGTACACATGAATGAGATAATCGTATAATTTTTAGGTTCATTTAACCGGTAATAATTAGCGACCCATGTTAAATTTTTAATAAATAGTATATTTTCTTTACAGGGTTCGCTGTTTATATGGCGTAGTAGTCTCAGTTATGTTCACTTGCACAAATTTCAGTCTGGATTTTTGCTAAATCTTCGATGTCACAGAATATATATTGTCGAACCTGAAAATCGAAAAATTAGTTAGTCTGGTTTTAGGTAGAGAGGTTCAAGTCTAATGATTTTGATGATTGAAAGGGTGACATAGTTCTTACAGGGGGTAAATAAAGTTATACACTGGTGAAAGTCACTAAAATAGATACAATTCCTGATATCTTCCATTTTAGATCATTGACTAGTGATTTTTCACCCTAATATCTTGAATTGTAATGATTCATTCGGATAAGAAATTCTCCTGTTAAATTACTGAGTATAACAACATTTAGTGGGGTATTGTTTCGAAAAGTCAGGTTTTCATTTCTGTTTTCATCCTATGGGTTTATTCTGTGGCTGTTCTATATCAACGAAGAGTAAATGAATTGCCTTCTTTGAAAGTGTACGACTAAACAATCAAATCTGTTTATGCATTAAATAATGTCGGTAAGATGGATTCAACCGTTTCCTAAACATTTTCCTCAATAACACCAACTTTATGGCCTTTTTAAATGTACCGCAAAACAAGGTTGCAAACAATCTATTATAAGATATTAAAGAATAACTTTGATTGTCTTGTAAATCTCATAAAAAAGGTTAAGAATCTTAAGTGTTGGTGCATTATTACAGCAAAACAAAAAATATGTATATATATCAAAGCAACACTTATCAATCCAGATTTAGTATGAACAAGAACCCGGAAAGAGAATGTTCCGATGTTTTTATTGGTGTACTAACTGTAGGATAATAGATTTGTGATCACTAATTTAGCAGAAGCGAATAGATAATAGAAGACAGTTGTTAATCCAACTATTAATACTTTTTATTGACTTTTCATTTCTCTGCACAAAATAGTGTGGTAATATCATTTATCTATGAAAAAAATATGACTTTGATCTAATCAAAAAGAAATATTTAACTCATAATTTATGTGCAATTAATTAAAATTACATCGAAGCAAACAATATGAAAATTTTTCGGCTAAAACTCATTAATATTGAAATAGATGTATAGTTCAAACATGTTTAATTCACTTTACCATATCCACAAATTACGTCGTATGTATTGTGAATGAATCCTTTCACTTTATTATGTAAGATAAACATTTTTTTTTGTACGTTATGTTTTTTGGTAATCGGAAATTTAATTACAGATGAATTATTTTGATTTCTTTCCATTATTGATCAAATGAATTCTGCATGTGAGTTCTTTGGTTTCAGTAAACCAAATGAAAAGCACGTTGTATTTTTATACGTTTAGTGAATCATCAAACAAGTAACTCATTAAAATTACTTTGAGTATTGATACACTTTTGAAGAACAAAATTAGCACTAATATTTTCACATCCTAAAATTATATTTAATATCGATTGTAAAATGACGCTAATTAGAAATCTTATATACAACAGTACATGAATCTGAGTTGCTATTCTGGAATACTCCAAGGTCAACTAAAATCCTTTCAGAGACATCAGTTATCTTGAATGGTTGTCTGTTTCTTGATATAATTAAGCCGTTCGTAATTATCTGTTCGTCTTCCAATAGAATGTCTTATTTACTAGTTTTGACTAACCAATTGCTAGAAAATGATTTCGGACAACATCATACACATGAGCTCGATTATTTTATTCTAGTATTCTTGGAAGAACTCACCACTCTACATCAACTTCATCGACTACGAGAAAGCATTTGATAGCGTGGATAGGAAAACACTGTGGAGGCTTATTCGACACTACGGTGTGACTGAGAAGATAGTTAACATCATACGGAAATCTTATGATGGATTCAACTGAAAAATCGTGCACGGAGGTCAGCTGACAGACTCCTTCAAGGTGAAGACCGGTGTCAGGCAAGGTTGCTTACTCTCACCCTTTCTCTTTCTCCCGGTGATCGACTGGATTATGAAGACATCAACATCTAGAGGGAAGCACGGTATCAACTGGACAGTTAGGACGCAGCTGGACGATCTGGACTTCGCAGATGACTTGGCTCTTCTATCTCACACGCAACAACAAATGCAAGAGAAGACGACCAGTGTAGCAGCAGCCTCTGCAGCAGTAGGTCTCAACATACATAAAGGAAAAAGCGAAATTCTCCGATGCAACACAACATGCACCAACCAAATCACGCTTGATGGAGATGCTTTCGAGGACGTTAACAACTTTACATATCTGGGCAGCATCATCGACAATCAAGGTGGATCGGATGCAGATGTGAGGGCGCGGATTGGCAAAGCGAGGGCTGCATTTCTACAGTTGAAAAATATCTGCAACTCCAAACAACTTTCAAACAAAACCAAAATCAGGATTTTCAATACAAATGTCAAGACAGTTCTACTGTATGGAGCGGAAACATGGAGAACTACCAAAGCCATCATTCAGAAGATACAAGTGTTTATTAACAGCTGTCTACGCAAAATACTTCGGATCCATTGGCCAGAAACCATCAGCAACAACGAACTGTGGGAGAGAACAAACCAGATTCCAGTGGAGGAGGAAATCAGGAAGAAGCGGTGGAAGTGGATAGGACACACACTACGAAAAGCACCGAACTGCGTCACGAGACAAGCCCTCACATGGAACCCTCAAGGCAAAAGGAAAAGAGGTAGGCCAAGGAGCACACTACGCCGAGAAATAGAGAAAGATATGAGAGGAACGAACAAACATTGGACAGAACTGGAGACGGAAGCCCAGGACGGAGTTGGTTGGAGAAAACTGGTGAGCGGCCTATGCTCCATTGAGGGTAACAGGCGTAAGTAAGTAGTAAGTAATTCTTGGAAAGGGACAGTCACAGGTAATAGATGACAGGTAGAATGCATGTGGTAATATATCCTCTAGTTTGTATATAGGCCTCAATAAAACCTTCAGAAGGACGAAGAAGGACGTGAGAACAAAGAGAGGATTTGATATAACACCTTCTTGTCGCCAAAATCGATGCAGCATCCACAGACCTCCAAATCAGGCTTAACCTACCAACAATTGAACAAATCATCATGACCGCCATACAAATCAAAAGCGGAAAAGCAGTGGGGCTAGACAACATTCCAGTAGAGGCAATGAAAGCAAACGTAGAAGCAACTGAAAAAATATTTCACATCCTATTCAGCAAGAATTAGCATGAAGAACAAGTACTAACAGAATGAACAGAAGGATACCTCATCAAAATAACAAACGAAGGAAATCTCAGCAAGTATGAGAACTACAGAGGCATCACACTTCTCTCAATACCAGGCAAAAACTCTTTAACAGGGTATTGTTTAACAGAATGAAGGACTCTGTAGACACCCAAATTCGAGATGAACATGTTGGATTTTGTAAGGATCAATCGTGTACCAACCGAATTGCTGCATTACGGATCATTGTGGAACAGTCAAATGAATGGAACTCACCCATACACATGAAGTTTGTTGACTACGAGAAAGCATTTTATAGTGTGTGGACAGGACAACACTATGAAGGATTCCTCGGCAATATGGCGTGCCTGAGAATATATTCAACATCATATGGACTTCTTATGATGGATTAGACGGCGAAATCATGCACGGAGGACATCCGACAGACTTGTTCAACATGAAGACTGGTATCAGCAAGGTTGCTTATTCTCACCCTTTCTCATTCTTCTGATGATTGAGACATCAACATCTGGAGAGAGGCTTGGCAGACAGTGGACAACTAGCATGCAGCTGGTTGATGTGGACTTCGCAAAAGATGTGGCTGTTCTATCGCAGACACATCAACATATGCAAGAGAAGATGACCAGTGCAGCAGTAGGCCTTAACATGTACAAGGGGAAAAGCAAGATTACCAGATACATACAACATGCGCCAACCTAACCAGTCTTGATGGAGATGCCTTGGAGGACGTGAAACCCTTTGTGCAGTATCATTGATAATCAAGGAGGATCTAATGCAGACATGAAGGCGCGAATCGGTAAAGCAAGAGCTGCATTTCTACAACTGAAAACCATCTGCAATTCAAAACATCTGTCAACAAATACCAAAGTCAGAATTTTCAACACAAATATCAACATAGTTCTACTGTATGTGGTGGAAACTTTTAGAACCACCAAAGCCATAATCCACAAGATACAGGTATTAATACAAATGTCTACGCAAAGCAGTTTGGATCCATTAATTAGACATCATCAACAACAAACTACTTGGCAAAGAACAAACCAGATTCCAGTGGAGGAAGAAGCACTGGAAGTGGATGGGGCACACAATGTGGAAGCACCCAACTGCGTCAAAAGACAAGCCCTCACGAGAGATCGTCAAGGTCAAAGTAAAAGAAGAAGACCAAGGAATACATTACGTCGAGAAA
Source organism: Schistosoma turkestanicum (assembly GCA_944470395.2). Classification (NCBI taxonomy): domain Eukaryota; kingdom Metazoa; phylum Platyhelminthes; class Trematoda; order Strigeidida; family Schistosomatidae; genus Schistosoma; species Schistosoma turkestanicum. The sequence continues at coordinate 29,767,811 of OX103974.1, forward strand.
TGGAGACAGATATGAGAAGAATGAACAGCAATTGGATATAAGTGGAAAGATTGGGCCAGTACAGAGTAGGTTGGAGAATACTGGTAGCGGAACATGCTCCATTAGGGGTAACATGAGTAAGTAAGTAAGTAAGTAAGTAAGTAAGTAAGTGAGAACGGAAAATCTGTATGAATCAAAAACACTTCAATGTACAGTTTATTATTCACCTATGAAGAGCCTAGTGCTTGAATCTATAATCGGCTTAGGCCCATGATCAGAGTTTTCAAACCAACAAATGGTTTTCAACAGCTATAAATGAAATTGCACTAAATCCCTTAGTATAATTAAAATCACCATTTTGATTAACCTATCTATATTTGGAGTTATATATCCACATAAAAAGCATATATTGAAACTAAAAAGAACCCCTTTTTAATTGATCCAGTACATTATATCTATAATAAATGTGGTATTTTTATTTAATAATCTATTGAGAGTAAAATTTTTCCTAAAAACGTTATATTACTCAATAGTAATATAAAAGGCATAGAACAATTTAATTGATTTTATAAAATTTCCTACACTTGCAACCATTAAGAACATGTCATCGAACTAAGTATCTATCCAAATATTTGGAATGAAGTTAACTATTATCCTACGGAATGTTGAAAAAGCCGTGTTAAGTAATAGGGATTTTGACTTGAATTTTACTTTAAATATGGAAGATAGCGAGGATTTGAAATCCCTAATTAATTTCTCCTATAAAATTTTCTTCAGAAATAAATACGGATCATTTGCTTTACATAGTTGTGATTTTAGTTAAGAGAATCCAATTTCATTGAAAAACAAAATCATTAAGAATAGAAAATGGTTAGATCTCTTATAAATGTGAATTGAAGACTGTTAATGACAAAAATATAATTGAAACAAAATACAGTAGACACTTAACATATTTTAAGAATATTTAACTTCATATTATGAAAAATATTTTTTGGTCATTTAGTTAAATTGTATTTCGCTTGGTTTTTATGAAGTTACTTTTATTTCTCCAGAATGTTTTGAAAGTAGAGTATACTAATAGAAGCAAATAAATTATTTACAACCAACGTACCTTATTGAAGAACCTATAGATTTTCATTTTTTTAAAGGTAGGGATTCTACAGTAGGCATAAAGTAAGTATGTATACATATCATTCCTATGATGAAGACAGATAAACAATCAGTATTTCCACACTGTTTGACTTTACAGTAGAATAAAATAAGAAGACAGATAAACTTGGAGCTACAAAATAACAATAAAACAACACAATGGAGTGCAAATTAACTGAATAAGAATGATATTTATGCTGATATTCTACCCCAAAAAGATGCAAAAGCAAACATTACATCATCCCACAACTTTAGGAAGTTTTCGGTATTTCAAACAACAAAACTCTGTCTACACTTATACTGTTATGTTTGGTTTTGACGCATATCTTGAGGGATTTCTAATCGTTTAATTGCAACAGTCAAAATAATCGTTTTTATTAGGAACTTAGTTATTTACAATAATCAGTCTAAATATGGCTAAATTTACTCATTTACTCTATATCTTTAAATATCCTCTTTATTATTAAACTAAGCACATTCCTTCTACTCCTTCTATTACGCCTCACTGTAGAAACCTTATTCTCTTGATCAACACATATTTATTTGTATAAGCCTCTCTGTCTCTCCAAATATATACACATATATAATTTGTTGGCTTTCAAACAGAATTTGCAGATGTTAAGTCTCACAACAAGCAACTATGAATGTAACTTACGTAAGAAGTCAAAACAGAAAGACAATTTAAACGATAAGTACAGATAGTCTTCAATCATTGACTTGAAATCCAATTAGGTTACTGACTGTTTTCTGTCATATATCGTCTGACTTTCATAATACACTTATCACGCCATGCATTTTGATCTTATGGCACTCATCTCTCTTGTAGAATCAGTCCTCTAGGCAACTCGACGCTGCATACTACTTTTAAGCTGTTTTGTGAGTAGCATCCTCCACATGAGTTTAAACCTCTAGAGATTAGGGAATATCGCATATCCATTAGTTAGTTTCAAGTTCATACTTATTGATCTACTTACAGATCTACTTACATTTTAATAACATATGTATGAATTTTCGTTTCCATAGTCGATGGTTTTGTGCTTAAAACATCAGCAATTTTAAACTGACTTCATTAATATATGTTAAACAGCATAAATGTCTATTATTATCGGATGATCGATCGACCATGTGGTCTATGTTTTTTTTTTGTTGAATCATTCATTGTGTATTGTGTTTTGTTACTTTGCTGTTTACATATTAAAATACTTAAGCAGGAAAAAGATTAGAGAAACTTACTATCAATAATACTCTCACTACTATTGTTTATCTTCACTATTATTATTGTTGTTGTTGTTAATGTAACACCAACATGTTTAGCCTTGTTTTCGTTGTAATTTCTTCAGAATTATTGTTGAATGTTTTCCATTCTGTCTATTACACTTACTTACACTGATTATTGTAAATACTTCAATGTTGAATAGTGGGGACACAAATAAAGCACTCTTGATTTTTTTCTTTTTTTTTGTTGATTCACTTAAAAAAAAATTAAAAAAAAACTATGAATAAAACAAATTTAGGCAGTAACATGTTTTCTTTTTGTGTTTGTTTGTTTTCAAATCAAACAACAAACTAAGAAACTACTACACTTATGTAATAATAATAATAAACATTGAACAAAATTTTAGTCTATAATGATGAATGTTCAATAATTTTGGTGTTTTAATCGATTTAGGCTAAGAACAAAATAAGCGCAGCTTATTAATAAAAGCAAGTAAATTTGATTGAATTATATTGTTATTAACATAGTATCGTCGTTTGTTTCTCCACCAAACTAGGGGATATATGTTCGATGAAAAATATTTAGAGAATTTATACATTACCTTGACATTTTTACACTGATGATATATACTTGGTTGTCCGCGTATTCAGGAGCTGGGCTCAAACATTTCATGACCTTATCTCCATTTTACTAATAGTTCATTATAGACTGAACAGTTAATCTTATACCTAATGTTAAAATATGCAATTGTTTACATTGAATCTCAGTAGATGATGACATGCTGTATGTAGTATACGACTGCACCAATCTTCTTTTATAAAAAAAAATCTACTCAATATTTTCTGATAGTTTGATATTTTGATTCTACCCTAGTCAGCTTTTATTTAGTGATGTACTTACTATTAGAGCTTAACTAATATTTGAATGATTTTTTCATAGATGTCATTATTATTATTATTTTCTGATTCACTATCTTCTTCACTAAGGTTTATTTAACCGTAAACATTGAAATATATGTTGAACATATTTTCTAGTATAATGAAATGAAGCAATATCTTATTACTAATGCACAAACCATTTAAATTTGATGATTGTGAAAAAAGCACTGCCAACAATTCAGTATAAACTGTAAATCATGTTAACTTCCCTTCTAAATTTTTTCTGGAAACTGAGGTTGTATTAATATTCTGATCAGATATAATTTTAACTAAAGTCTCAAGTTATTTCATTCAATTCAGATTAAGTGTATTGTTATTTAGTTCAAAGATTTGAGTGATATTTTCATATTCATACTTTATTTGTCAAAGTTAGAGAGTATATAAGGTGCTGATGTTAAGGTCAATACCTAAAGTGATGATTGTTCATTGTGAAGCTTAATGAATATATGTTAGAAAAAGGTAAGAAAAGGTTGTGAATGGTAATGTTGGTCATGTCAGGAACGAATCTAATTTGAGAGAATATTGATTGTGATGATTCACAAACCACAATGGTAGCATAAAAATATATCTGTGAATGCGGTACAATATCTTCAGCTAATTGACATCCATTTGAAGAAAAGTTTGCCTAGTTATGTACGTTCAACAGAAAATGAATAGACACAAGTTGTTGCGATTGCACAAAATAATTGGGCAATAAACGAACTAGTTGGGTTTACGTGTATCATTGGCTTAAATTTGGTTTTGCATTAATTAAGATTTTATAAATAAAATTTATAACAATTGAGCACAATACACGTTTATTCAGAATAATAATGAATTTCAATTTTTGACTTAAACTGTTTTTATAGTCTTAGTAAGCAATTAATTATATGAGACAATTTATTTAAACTAGGTATACTGTTTAGCATTATTATTGACCATTGGAGTATAAAAAATATGGCAAAGAGTCTTCAATTTTAACAATTTTCCATGTGTTTTAATGTGAAAAAGCAAGTTTGTTGAACAGTGTGTATAACCTAGTTCTTTGTTTTAAGTATAGAAATTTAATCAGTAATGTGAACTTCAAAATTCCGTCAATCCAGAACATTATAGTTTATGACAGTTGTTTAAAACTTCCATATAATACTTAAAAATAAAAGCTAATTTCATAAAAATATTCACATTTCTCAAAATTTATTGTTGAGGATATTTGACAGAGACAATTAAGAAAGGTTCATTGTAGGGAGGATTAAACTAGCTTAAAATAATTATCATGTTTCATCTTAGTCAGTCATAAATCTTGCCATCATTTCAGCGTCGACAGAACATATATTTAAGAATATTAAAGATTCCCATTGTGAAAATTTGAACAACACATATATGAGCGAACATATACTGTCGTTCAGAGTAACGTCAATCAAATATCTAACACTCTAGTAATAATATCATCTTTGGAACTAGACAATATAAACAGCAACGAATATATTTGAAAAATATTTCTGACTATAAAATAGACAATTTAGTTAAACAAACTCATTTTGACATCTGTTTGGATAAAATGCATACTTTATTCCATGTTAAGGATTTAAGGCATGAAATTCTATGAAATCATTCCCTAATATTAGTAGTATATACACTATATGACAATGAAAAGAATTACGCACTTAATTAGAAGAAACAAGTGAAACCTTACATTAAATTTATCAATCCATTTAACACTTGAAGTGTGTGTGTGCATTGGCATAGACAGACAGACAGACACACACAATAATGATTGATTCGTTGTTTTCTTGATGGCAGTCAATCGAATCACAAGTTTACATGAGCGGGTTTTTCTTTATTATTATTTTTTTTTCTAACAAGCATTTTCATGCTTTCAAAAAATGCAAACATAGTAATAAACATCAAAGCTCTTAAACAAATTCATATAATCTTTTTTTTCTATCCTATAAATCGTTCTTTTTTTTCAAAACAAAAAAAAATTGGTGAATTCTCATTTGTAAGTAGAAAAAAAAAATAATTGAGTATTATGATTTTCAAAAAAACAGAAAAAAAAGGCAACAAACTTACATGATGAACAGTAGCAATACCGAATGACATAAATATATATTATTATCAATATTTAATAATGACAAGTTTTGTCATTGAATTTCATGCTTTCTAGTCATTTACGCTGTCAAATAAATGTACAAACGTATATATGTATAAAATGTAATAATATTAAATAAATTCGAAAGATTTTTTTGTGAATTATCAGATGATTGAATGAAGTTTCTGTTGGTTTGGTAGAAAGAGAAAAAAACGACAACAGCAACAACAAAAACAAGCGAAATTTACCTTTCCAAAAATATTTATAATTTAATTCAAATCAATATGTTGATATAAGTTTAGTAGTAATGAAAAACTCAGAAAATTCTTTCTCTTAAGAATGCATTTACATACACAAGAAGTGGCACTGATGCTGTCCAAACACGCACAAAAGGCTTGATAGGATGAGAATCTCATGGACACAGGATCATGAAAGCATCCTCCAAAACAAAGAAAGAGGACATTACAATGAACGTCATCCAATGCTAAGCACCTACCAACGACTACAATGAAGACGTTAAAAATCAGTTCTACGAGAAGCTGCAGTCAACCGTCCACAGATGCTTATCAAAGGACTTGACCATTCTGATGGGAGACCTAAATGCCAATGTTGGCATGGAAAACACTGGATATGAAGACATCATGGTACGACATGGACTGGGAGAAAGGAACGAAAATGGTGAGAGATTCGCAAACCTATGTGCCTTCAACAAACTGATCCACGCTGGCACAATATTCCCACACAAATGCATACACAAAACTACATGGATTTCAACCAATCACACTACGTAGAAACAAATGGACCATATCCTTATCAATACAATGTTCAGAGGGACCACGGAGGATGTGAGAACCAAGATAGGAGCTGATATAGCCTCAGATCACCGCTTGACGATCTCCAAAATGAAAATGAAACTCAAGAAACACTGGACAGCAGGGCGGACAACATCACAAAAGTTTATAACGGTCTTTCTTCGGCTTACTGACAAACTCAACGAATTCAGGATAGCCCTCACCAATAGGTTCCAGGCCTTGCATGATCTACTCAATGGAGAACGTTTGGAGAGAGATCGAGAATGTAATCACTTTAGCATGTCAGGAAGTTCTGAGCCAAAAGAAGTATCATCTTAAGAAATGGGTCTCTGTTTTTATTCTTGAAAAAATTGAGGAAAGGAGGAACAAGAAGGCAGCAGTCGACATCAGTCAAACGAGAGCAGAGAAAATCAAGGCACAAGCTGAATACACAGAAGCAGACAGGAAATTGAAGAAGAGCATCAGAGCTGACAAACGAAACTATGTGGAGGATCTAGCGATGATGGCGGAAAAGGCTGCTAGAGAAGGAAACGTGAGACAATTGTACGATACAACAAAGAAGCTCGCTGGAAACCATCGTAAACCAGAACGACCAGTGAAAAGCAAGGAAGGTAAAGTAGTCAGCGACAATGTGTAACAGAGAAACTGGTGAGTAGAGCACTTTAAGGAACTCTTGAATCGACTAGCCCCAATGAACCAACCCAACATCGAAGCAGCATCCACAGACCTCTCAATCAGGGTTAACCTACCAACAATTGAACAAATCATCATGACCACCATGTAAATCAAAAGCGGAAAATCAGCGGGGCTAGACAACATTACAGTAGAGGCAATGAAAGCAAACGTGGAAGCAACTGAAAAAATATTTCACATTCTATTCAGCAAGAATTGGCATGAAGAACAAGTACTAACAGAATGAAGAGAAGGATACCTCATCAAAATAACAGAGAAAGGCAACCTCGGCAAGTATGAGAACTAGAGAGGCATCACACTTCTCTCAATACCACGCAAACTCTTCAACAGGGTATTGTTTAACAGAATGAAGGACTCCGTAGACACCCGAATTCGAGATGAACAGGTTGGATTTCGTAAGGATCAATCGTGTACCGACCGAAATGCTACATTACAGATCATTGTGGAACAATCAACTGAATGGAACTCACCCATACACATGAAGTTCGTTGACTACGAGAAATCATTTGATAGTGTGTGGATAGGACAACACTATGGAGGATTCTTCGACAATATGTCGTGCCTGAGAATATAGTCAACATCATATGGAATTCTTCTGATGGATTAAACTGAGAAATCATGCACGGAGGACAGGTGGCCGATACTTTCAAAGTGAAGACCGGAGTTAGGAGGATTTCTTACTCTCACCTTTTTTCGTCGTCCTGCTGATCGACTGGGTTATGAAGATGTCAACATCTGGAGGGAAGTTATTGATTAATATCCTAGTCTAAATCAATTTATAACACAAATCGATAAATTTTCTGTTCCTATAATAGTCACTTTTAGCTAAAGTTATTCAATCGATCAAACTATTTATGAATATAAATATGTACTTATCATTTTAATAAGATTTCAAGTTGTAATGCTTGAAATGAGTATCTTAATAATGGAATGAACGTTATCGATTCGGATGACAATGTCAGCATATCCTTCGATTTGGAGTATAATTTACCTTAATTTAACCCAAAGTATAATAGGATAAATGAGGTTTTGGCATAAATAACAATGAAAGTTTGTCAGTTAAATGAACTGACTAAGATCTACGCAACGTTTGAAAAATAATCAGTTGGATCTACTGATTTTTTTAACTTTTCTAGTAAAATTTTTATCTTATCTTATTATTAATATTGTCAAAATCAAAATGACTGATGTTTTTTTATTTTTTTCGATGTTACAGAGATTAATTACTAAATTTTAAACTGAAGTAATTTGTTAGAAAATAATAATTAATTAAATAATTAATTAATTTGATGGATAAAAAGTATATTTATTTCTTTTCCAAAAAAGAAAAAAATGGGAGGAAGCAAGAACAAATTAACAAATTGTCACTAAATAATTAATTCATTTCAAAAAAACATCATGTGAATATGTTCACTCACATATTTCGAAAGTAATTCATGAGAATTAAAAAGTGTACTCTCAATTTCGATTTATTCAAAAAAAAAACTTAAATATCTTACTTCATGTCACACATGTCAAGAGTAAAAGAGACATGAAGTTATCATTGTGTATTATTAACATATCCAATGATGTATATAGATAGATAGTATGGAATATACATACTTTCACATGCTTTCTTTGTAATAATTAATTCAACTACTACTTGTCATGATTATTATTAACTCGGTTGATTGTATGTATTGTATTGTAATGTAATGTGTTTTTTTTTCTTTTCTAAATCATACGAATTCATGAAAGGAATTTGTATTAAATGATGGTGGTAATCAAAAATATTTTGTGAGAGTTTACTTTTGAGATTTTTATGCACAGAGGAAAAAAAATATGCTAGAATCATATTATTTGTTGATCAAGCAAGCTATGATGATGCACAGATAAACTAGTAGTAGTTGGTTTTTTTTTCTAAATTAAAATATTTCATTTGAGTTTTCACTTTTGACTTTAAAAAAATAAAGTTAATTAATTACAAGTGAAATTTTCAAATCTCATTATTTCTAATATGTAGTTTTTTTTTATTTGACTAGCTTGATAAAGCAAAGATACTGTAAAAGTAATCGTGTTTACTGCCTAATAAACTGATGAAACGCTTAGAACTACTTTTTATGTGTAACACTAACGAATATTTAAATTTGATCTATTACCTAGGTTTCTTATCAGACCAAGCACTACCCGTTCAGTTGTCTGAAAGTGGGAAAATATTTTTTTTAAACAGCTCACAGATAGAAATCATACGGTATTTTTTCTTCAAGTACACAGTACATCGAGGTTTCTAATGATGATCTAGTAGTTAAGATCGTTAATAAGTTACAGTTGTCGAATGATTTCTTTTTTTTTTCAAGTATTATAATCACTTCAATGGTCAAGAATAGAGAGTAAGTACCACAATGATAATCTCCTGATTGTGATGTTTTACCGCGAAACATTATGTTGTGCAGATGTTAAAATATTAGATTTAAATTTATTTTCAGAGTTTGCTAGTCTATAAAACTATGAGTATGAAAACAAAACTTGGTTAGATAAGTTCTGAATAGCAATGAAATCCATCTGCTATTGTAAAACTTAGAATACAGTGTTCATCCAGTGAACATAAAGATAATTTTGATACAAAAATTGAATTAAACGACCCCTGTGTAGACTGATCTAATTAAAATGTAGTGTTATGAATATAAGTTTGTGGAAATTAGATTCTGGGGACTGTTCTATGCTTACTTTATTAAAATTTATTCGTGAGAATGTTTCAGTAGTTGCATTTTTAATTTTTTTTTCTTACTCATTAGGATATTACAAATAGATCGTTATTTCTATTGTAAACAATCCAACCAATGTTCGATTAATCGGGAATTATGAAGATGAACCCTGGTAAATAATATCTGTAAAGTCATTGATTATGACTAATAATACTAGCTTATAAGAAGTACTTTCTTTCTTGATTTAATTACAAACTTCATCGCTTGAAATGTAATAGCACTCATTTTTCACTCCAGGTAATGTCATTACTTTACCAAGATTTCTGTGTGAGACAGTGGCATATATATATATATATATATATATATATATATATATGCCATTCATTATACGTTTTCTGGATCCAAAAAGCTAACGAATTGTCTATATATATAAACAGTCAATGTTCAGAACACTTTGAACATGACTTTCGAGATAATGTTTTCTTATTTAATAGTAAAGTGTCTTTTTGGTGATCTTGTCATGTGAAGTCAAAGACAATTATTGATTTATAGATGGATTTATTGTTATGCAAATTTATTTATGTAGAATAAATATACGTTACTAGTAGTGATATAAAAACTACGAAAAATCAAATAACGATTTATAGGCCAAATAATTAGTTTTAGTGAATGAAAATTTAAACACTAATATCATAAATGCTCGGAAAGTTAGTTGTAGATTGAATACGAAATATGAAGATAGAAATTATTAAGGTTTATTCTACATTAAAATATTACATCATTAGTAGGGATATTTTTAATCTAATGAAAAAAAATCATTTTACTTTTGACATTTGTCAAAAGAATGCATCCATCATTATTGATTATGTCGGATATATTGAATATCATGACATGTAAGAAATAAAATTTACTTTTTATCATTCAAAACTCTTTTTTATATAAGTTATTACTATTTAAATAATGATTCGTTCAATTGAAACCTTGATGTTTCAAGTTGTTTTTTGAGATCAAATTTTTCTTACTTTAATGAAGAAATATATTACAGAAAACTAGGATCTTTTAGACAACAGTTAATGTAACTTGTTTACGAATAATAATGTGGCTGTAAATTATTAAGTGATTTTATTCACTTTAAATGCAAACCTCAGTTCATAGGTAGTAAAAGGAAACCACTTTCAATCTTGCAATCGTGTTTAGAAAAAAAGGTATAAATAGCCTAACTAATCATCATAATTCTGATATACTGGTTAGATATTTAATTAATACGTATTGTACTGTAAGAGATAAAAGTTTAAATATGTCATCTCTCATTATTTACCACAAATTCCAACTAACAGTTAGTTTATGAACAGTACCAGTTAGTCTGAATCCACTGGAGGGGAATAATATATTCCCAGAGCAGTACATATGACTAATACAGAATAATCTAGGACAAGTATATTTATTACATATTTGAAAACAACTTTAATGGGTGGATGAAGTTATCTTAAGGGCATGCATGACAAGAACAAAATAATATACTCAAACTCATTGTCACACATTCTGGAATTGATTTTTACCAAAATACTAATAACAATAATAATAATAATACACTAAATTTAATCATTTCACAGTTAATACATTTTGCTAAATATATATCTCATTGATCTGTTGTTGTTGTCGTCATGATATTTCATCGATTTAGTTATCTTCGATTGGCAATAGTCATAAATTTCTCAATATTCCCAAAAAAAGGTTTATTTAGCTAAGTACTTGATAATTATGAACTCAGTTAGTTGAATGTCACAAGCATTACACAGAAAAATGATTTGTTTATCTTCATCCTAATAATTTTTCCTACTTGTGTATATTCATTGAATACTAACTAATGTATTTCAACATCATTATTTTTTGTGTATAATACTTTTCCTATTGAGAAACAAACAATTAACTGATCAAAACAACTGTGAAAGTAAGTTTGAATTCTTTGTTTTATTCAGTAAACTAAAGTAGTGTATGCATAATTGTTTGCAATTCACAATTGTTATTTAGAAAACTAATAGTAATATATTTAAGAGAATGATAAAAATTTTCAATGAAACTATTTTAAAAATTTGTTTTTTAAAGTTTATGAATGAAAAGAAAACTTATTATTATAGAAGAAGAAGAAGAAAAGGAAAGACACATAAAAACAAGTAAACAATTCAGAAGAAATAGAGAAATAGTTGAACTAACAATAATAATCATAATCATAACAACAACAGCAACATGGTATGTTGGTACCGTAAGTTCATAAATACATAATTTTGCTGAAGAGTTTAATGTTTGTACTTAGCTAAAGTAAACAAAACAAAACAAAAAAAATGAAAACATTCAACCACCAAGAATTGATTGTTACATGAATTGAATGTTGTATCTATGTATGTGTATTCTGGCTTAGGTGAAAATGTTTCATTCTTCATACAGTGTACAACAACAAAATACAACAATGTTTGTAAATAGTTTAATGTTAATCCCACTAGATTTTTTTTCGCTCAATATTCTTGTTATTTCATAATTGTGTTTTTTTTTCACATTAATTCACATGATTTTTTTTTTGCAGCAGACTACAAAAAAAACTATTTTGTAATGATTTGGACACAAGTAACAAGAAAAACAAAGTCACTAATTGAATTCAAATATATTGCAAATTATAGTCATTCAGCATAGAGATGAAGTATTATTCAACATTTATAGGCAAGTTTTTTTTGTATTATTCACTAACAGCATCATCCTGACTGATTTCTAATTGAAAACAAAATATTTTGAAGATGCAGTACATGCATCACTATCCGAATCAATAGTGACTATATGTATTTTGTGTGCAATTTTTCAAACTTCAAAATTCACACTTCACAAAGAACAGCTCAATTTTTGGAGGCAAAAATAGTTTATTTTGTTTTAAGGTCGAAATTATTTTTCGCATTTTTTCATTTTTGGATGAAAAAAAAACAACAAATGTAATTGAATGCTTGTTTACTTAATTAATAAGATTTTTCCAAATCGTACTTCGTTCTCTTCTGTTGTAAGTTATTTTGGATTTTAAACATGGCAAGTTACATTTTCTATGGGGAGAAAAGAAGCTGACCAAATTTTCAGCGTACTAAATTGTTAAAACCATGCTCATCTGTAATTATTAGTATGAAATTTAGGGTAAATTAGTTCAATGAAATATGAGAAAATATGATCATTTATTTGTAATGTGTGTTGTGGAAAGGATTCAATTATTCCTCAAGTTTGAAAATGTACTTTACATGAATTATATCGTTTATCATGTACTGGATAGTAGGAACTCAGGTAGCCCCTGAACCTCTTTTGATAGGTAAGTCAAAACAGCTACAGTAAAGCGGATTGAGTGCTCCAAAAAAGTCCTTTGAAACTTTAATAGAAAAACTATTATCTTTCGCTAGTATATGTATAATTGTTTAAATAAATGTGAGGTCATTCTCAAACTTACCTCTAAACAAAGGTTCTTAATGGGAGATAATTTTGAGTTGTAATGGTGGGTTTCTTTATCGGAATTCATCGGCTTGAAAGTGGATAATAAACAACTGTTCTATAAATGTTTATTAACTGCGTAAAAAATATATACTTCATAATTTGCATCTCTTTTATTCTGAAATTTTCTTTCATACCACCACTATTCTGATTAGCTTAAGTCAATGAAAAATCCCACTATATCAACCTATTAGTCATTCACGATTGTCTGCATCATTAAAATTAACTTGTTTTTCATTCAATATTTTCTCAGTTAATGTATCAAGTGAATTGAATATATCTGTTGTCATCTTTCAGAAAATGGCTGTAACGGAACAATTACATATTTCAAGAAAATGGTTGCAGTAGAAACCATTAAAATCACTAGTCATTTAATAAACTAAACGAATGACTTACAGATATGTTACACAACAAAAACATATTATTCACATTAGTGTTGTTCATTTTAGGAGAGATAGATTTCTAATGCAATTAAGCTTTGCCAGATAAAGTTGTTTATTACAGTAAGTATCTCGTTTTTTTTTTTAAAAAAAAGCATGACACTAATTAATGAAATAAACAGATTTTCATAGATTTCCATTCCTACAAACATGATTTATTAGACATTTTTAAAACTCATTTTCACTGAATCATGAACTAATCAATAAACTTCCAAAATAACTTGGATTATGTTTAATAGAATTAAAATCAATCGGTTAGACGTATTTTGACTGAACATTACATTTGTTATTCAGAAAAAGGATAGTGAAATATCCCATTAATTTATTGTTATTGAAATATATATGAATGATTATCTCATGATTTCGGGTAAGAAATTTTTACTGTTTCAAGCTAAAGTCATATTGTTTTAATCTTTATATTCCTGTATGCTTAAAAAGCATAGTCCGTTCAATCATGTTTCACTTCTAAAATGAATATCATTCATAGGAAGAAATATCTCTTGACAGTCACATCACAAAACTGATTACACAAATATTGAATCAGAAAGTATGTACTATAGTGTTGAAATTGTTGTCCCGGTCTAAATAATCATCAAATAAAATTAATGGCAGCAAATCTAAATGAAATTTTGTAGAAAAAAGTTTATGTTTTCATGTTCTTCTGGAGTTATTCATTTGTTTCATTTATAAATGAGCGAGTGTTTGAACAATTTTCATTTTTCTCGTATTAGCTCATCACTACATTTCAACTTTCTTGACAATTCAGATATAAGATGTGTACACTTGTTCCGTTTTATTGATTAAACAGTTAAGGACAATCCATGAAATAAATGAATCATGTTATTTTGGTACGATGTTTGTTCGTTTTTATTCAGGTTTATAAATGGGGAAAAATTTTTTTAAAATTAGATTATTGAAAGGGAAGATTAGAATAAATACTTTAAGCTTAGTGTGGTAAATGTAAAATCATATTTAGCCCTGGAAAAGACTTGATTATTTATCTGAAGATAGATAAAAAAATATTCAAATAATCTTTATGTGAATTAAATGAAGATTAATTCATGAGTATTATTTAGTATATGAACAGATACATTAGATAAATTTTCCTCATCTGAATAAAGTTCTACTGTTATTTTATTGAAAGTGTTTAATTCACTTGGATGATTGATTATTTTGAAAATTTTGATTGAGACAATTTCATCTTTAAGCTAAAAGTTTAGCAATCGATGTTCTCTTTCAGAGTCATACTACTTGCGAGTAGCTTAAAATATCTGTGGTCCACTCATACAACCTGTGAATATTTCGTACTATAAGGACCAGCATGACAATAAAGAAGAATTGATCAGCAGCAGATATTCGAACTAGTTCCGGTTTCATCAAATTCAGCTCATTTGAATAACTGGTTTTGACGATAACTATGATAATCAAGATATGTATCATATTGAATCCATGAAAAGTTAGCCGGTCCAATTTTATGAATACATGAAAAAACAAATGAAAATTAGTAATGTATATAACAGCTTACTTGAATTTCTTTCTAACTTCTGAAAGATATATCATAACCTAAGTAAAGGTGCATCAAAAGCCATGAGGTAATTCGTTTCCGAATTGTTCAAAATAAATTATTTTATTACTTTTTTTCCTCATTATAAAATAAAAAAATACATTAAGTTACGTTAATTATTTTCATTTTTGTATATCTACACTGACATCTTGAATAGTTTACTGTTTAGTTTAAAACAGAATTTTAAAAATCTTTGGCTTCGTAAATTTAAATTTCAATAATTCATTAACTGTATCTATTTCTATGTTTTAAAGTATTTCACCATTCTTGAAAGTGTGTGTGTTTCAGCAAACCACTAAATTATTACTGATAACTAATGTTAAATGAGTGCTGCCGGAACCAATCATTATTTTTACGAGAAACAGTTTAAGAAAAAAAACAATGATTTTTTTATTATATGTAATGTGATATGAAGTTCAGTCTCATAAATATACTGACAAAAACAATGCTGTCTTAAGTGTACTTCAATATTACTTTTTTAATTTATGAGTATGAAATATGATTAGTTTGAAAATATTTGGGAAGAAATCAATGTGGATAAATCATAAAATTCATCAGGATACCAGAAAGCGATCAAAGAGAAATTTGATAACATTTCATTTACTGTATTGTTTACTAGGAATATTGTTCAAATTAATTAACACATAGAATAGTTTTAAGATATAGTGAAATGTAGACATGATTTTCATCATTATGTGTTAAAATATGAAATCGAGTTGTAACTGAGTAACTATATTATTCACTTTTCGGGACAGCCGAGCAATGACTACCCATAACTTGACACGCAATCGAATTTGGGATTTTCAACTTTTGCAGTGAGTATAATACTAATAGAAAACTGAAGGTTATTTTACTTCGATAAAGTAATTGACCTTTCCAATCTTCTCACATGCTAATGAGTTACTTATTCGGAGCTGGTTTCGAATATATTGATGTGTAAAGTCAGTTACTTGTCACATTTTTGAAGTAAATGATAAACTGAACGAGAAGTACAACAATTCATAAAATTCTAAATGAAACCAGTAAATTAATTATTAGATTTTAAGTATCATAGTACTATTTATTGCCCACAAAACTACAGTCAGTAACCTCCTAATGAATGTTGTGGATAAT
Organism: Schistosoma turkestanicum; assembly: GCA_944470395.2. Classification (NCBI taxonomy): domain Eukaryota; kingdom Metazoa; phylum Platyhelminthes; class Trematoda; order Strigeidida; family Schistosomatidae; genus Schistosoma; species Schistosoma turkestanicum. Next base: position 29,783,983 of record OX103974.1, read on the forward strand.
AATGAAACATTTCTGTAACGATATATTCAATGTTTTGAAGTAAATTGTTTATTATAGACGAATGAATACAGAAAGATAATATAAATTTATCTTTATTAAACTAGAACAACTGTTTACATCATAATCTTCTTCTTATTGTAGACAGATATAAATACCGATTCATATATATGAACATACAAATACACGAAAGCTTACACATAAATGCTATCTATCTATTACAAAATTCTTTTTTGAATTTCTATTTTTGCTTCACTAGCTGACTTTCTTTCATCTATCTTTCGAACGAAAATATACAAAATGATGAAGGATGAAAAAGGGCTAAAAACTAGAAAATCTATTTATTTATATATGTATATATCACGTGAAAAAGGGAGACAGTTTTGCTTTTATTTTGGATATTTTTTCTTTCTTATTTTCATTATATTGTTTGTTCTCTTTGATGGAGAACATTCTTTACAGAAAGAAAAATTCGGAATGAAATTAAAACAAGCTAAAATATAAATTAAAATGATCGTTTGTACATTATTATTATACCTTGAATGATACCGTAATGAGAGAGCGAAAATCCGATTAAACACAATCTTCTAGTTTGGTTGACTATCCACAAGGACATACTGTGCTTTTCGCTGTTTTATTGGGATTTTAAGTCGACAAAAATTCACTAGGTCATTGAAGAAGAAATGAAGACAATTCAATATATACATACATATAATACAGAATAGGAAAATATTATTTCACTTAAAACATGGTCAGAAATATATGCAAGTGTCAAAAAATTAAGTAACAGACCAAAATGAAAACAGATTGCAAAAGGAAGAATAATGTTAACTTGCATAATATTGAGCAACTATGAATGAATTGTTTTAAAAGTATCAAGTAGAGAAGGAAAGTTATTTAGTGATCCAATGACTAATGAAAGATTGTAAGGATTTTGTCGTGAAACTGAGACAATTGTTTACTTAATGAATATGAAGAACAGAATAACTGAACATTGTATTAATAGCTAATTAGTAATTATGAAAAAATAATTAGGAAGTAATCACAATAGATTATTGAGTACAGAAGATAGAAATGGGATTTTAAGACCACAGTAACAAGGGAGATTGAACATGGTACTTTCTTACACAGAGGTTTGTCTGGAATCGATGAACTGTTTAAGGCTCTGGAGTTCATAAATTCCTGATTTGTAATCTTTTTGTATTATCTTGTTTGTTTTTACGGATTAATGAATCGATAAGTCATACAAAGATATGAGTTGTTGGTGGGTTGGTTCTAACTGATTTATCTGACAGTATTAACTAGACTATTAAAATCTATTACCAGCTACCTTAAAATTTTCCCTTGTCGGCAAGCGTTATGCAGTTTTACTGTTTTTGGTTCTCTATCTGTTTGTATTATTTTCATTGATAAATGCTAACTATCCAATGGTAATTAACTTTATATTTCTTTAAACTACCGTTTACATATTATGGTGCAAGCGATAGTTTTATGCATTTGAATTCATCAATCAATCATTGTGAGATCACCACTAGAAACTTGTAAGCACTGCACGGCCGTTTCGTCCTGGTATGGGACTCATCAGCAATGCGCATCCACGACTCCTGCACCTCGTGGGATTCGAACCTGCGACAATCGGTGTTGTGCGCGAGCGCATAACCATTGGACCACTGGGCCGGCATCCAACGGTGCTGATGTCTAACTCTGATTGATCTATGGATTTTGCGCGACCTCACCCATTTATCTTTGATGAGTCCCAACCCAGGACGAAATGGCCGTCCAGTGCTTCCAGGGTTTCTAATGGTGGTCTAACAATGATTGATTGATGATTTCAAACGTGTAAAAACACAAATTTCCAAAACTCTAACTGAGAAAGATAGTTTTATGATTGAAAACGTTTTGATCTTATTAAATTACGTTTAGAAAGAAGTCGATTTTATGATGTACATTCTGCTTTAAAGTGAATTTCACTCAATGAATTTTAATGTATTTTAACTTGTATTAATTTATTCAAAATGAAGTTAATTTTATTTTCAATACATCATCATTACATTTATTGATGCATTGTGATTTTTTTTGATCAAGTGATGATCACTCAGTATGATGATAGATTTTGTAAACATTATTCATTGAATAATCGATATATCTAGTTAAAATAATTTAATTTTGCTGGAGTCATAGTCAGTGTGTTTTCTTGATAAGGCGGTTCTCATCCGGCTAGGGATCATCGCTGAAGCGTTGGATATGGGATATCCTGTTTATTCAGTTAGATAAGGTCACATTTAGTACCAGGAAATTCTTCCACTGGTCTGTTATTTAGGTATACAAGAACCAACTTAATCCACAATAATATTATTGAAGTCATTTTTTACAGGACTGAGATCATACTCACTTTAATGTTTCTGTTGGTAGTGTGTTTCACTTTCGGTAAAACAGTTACTGGCTAGATAACAGAAACCTAATGCTTTCCTTTAAAGGGAATTCTTTAGTTATAAACGATCCTTCTATTTAGTGTTCTTATCAATAATCATTTCTGTACCATTTATTATGAGCTTAAAACATAGAATTTTAAATTCACTAAAAACTTCTTGATAAGCACCAACTAATTAAATTATTCTGGAAGTTTGTACATGTTGTATATGAAGGACCGAAAAATGTAGCTATGCAAGAGGCGTTAGAAGGTCCTTTAACATCACCTCTACCACGTCGCGCAACCGTCATCGATTTGTACCTGTGAAAAGTCTCATTTGGTTGGTCGATATATAAATTTCCTAATAAACTGGAACGACAATCTACGTTAGGTTCGACAAGCAACCTCCTCTGTTCATCTTAATTTTCGGCTTAGTTCATGAATATTGCTCACCCTCCATATACATATACATTTTGTAAATTGACTTTGTTTAAATAAAAATTATTGACTAATTTAACTGGATACTTTGGATTGTTTTGCTTTTATTCTTTCAATGTGTATGCCTTAGTTTGGACTGATATTTTTACCAACTGTTCTGTACATAAAGCTTAAGCTTAGTCTGTCATTTATATATATATATATATATATATATATATATATATATATATATATATATATATATAAACGACAGGTATTTCCTTTAGATACAACTAACTATTTTATTTACTTTCAACATTACCTCTTCCCACGCCCTTTATTCTCCTCTTACCAGTCATTTTACTTACCTTCTTTGGGATTGTCTTTTTCTTAACTAACTCATCGCTATTTTACATAACCACAATTTTTACTTTATTCAAATTAGGGTTGTTTTTGATTTTTGTTTTTCCCTTTTTAGTTAACCATTTTGGTTATTTTTGTTCCTTTTTATTGAAAAAGAGAAAAACGTTGTTATTGTTATTACTATTGTCATTGTTGTTAGTTTTTATAATTTTCCTACTTTTTTTTTCTTTATCTATGTGCTCTTTGTTTCTTTAGATTTCATTCAATACATTTTATTTCCTTCGTCTCATTTTCTTTTTGCATAGAATATTTTTGTGTTAGTCATTATCTATAGTCAGCTTCTTTTGTTGTTTTTTATACGCAGTGTCTTTTATTCTTTAACTTGATTGTGTACGTGTGCATATTCTTATTTTTCATATAGATTTCATCATTTATCTATTCCTCATTTTATTTTCTTAACCTTGTGTTTTGTTTTTGTTTTGTCGCTAATATCTGAATCAATTTTGAATGTTTTTGATCCATAGGCTTGTTTTAGTTAGCGGTTATTTGATTCATTTGACTTTCATTTTCTCTCTATTCATCTATTTTAATTAACTTTATTCTATTGAAACTTCATAATATTAGTCTGGTTCAGCAGATTCTATAGAGTTAGCTTTCGCATCTAATCAATCCATGTATTTTAAATTGGATTCGAAAGGGAAAATAAATCTTCTCGCACCAGTAGGTACATATATAATTCATTATTGGGTTAAGTTAGCTGCATAAAAAATTCGATACTTTTTTATACAGAATACTATTAGATATGAACACTTACAATCAGTTGAGAGGTGATAATTGATCTACTACAGCTGGTGTATAATATCTATATGCATAATATGATAAAACATCATTTCAATGTTCATTTATAATGTTGTGTAGGTCATTCGGTTGTTTCATGTTTATATACGGACGAGTTCGATGGTAATTTGGCCTTATGATTTTGAACTTTACTAAATTCATTGAAATAAAATAAACATATACTTTTGCAAACTTAAAGCACTCAACTTATTTCTCTTACACTTTTATTGCTTCACAATTGATAATCGATATCTTCAATTTGTTGTCATTTTTTCCAATCATTGCCAACCGGTACATGTTCCAAGGTATGTTCTTTCACAATAGATTTCCACATCTAACAAAATAATTTACATAAAGTAAGCTCTTGATGATTTTTGAACAATTTCTTAAATAATGTAACCTCTTTATTAGTCAATACTTGAAAAATTAATTACACTGAAATACTACCCATCCATTTACAAACTATTATTACTATGATATTCAATGCTTTATACCTATTGTTAATCTTAAACATATTACACGACCTCATTTTCATTGTCTTCTACTTGAATAAGTTTGATTATCGTTGATAATTTTGTAAAACTCCATTATTTTACAACAGACTATTACGTGAAAGATCACTGATATCGCCGAAAAGAAAAGTACGGTTAAAACATTTAGTTTCTCCTTAAACTCTCTAATCGAGTGGTAGTGTTACATAATAATTTCTTCATAATCACTTACGGACTACAATGTCATATGATTACTAGATGAGGGAGGATAAGGTAGTCATAATAAATATAGTAATTATTTATGAAAATCGAGAGTATGTATGTCAACAATTAACAGATTACATACTAAGAGAATGTAACTGAGAATTTTTATGCAATATTAATTAAATAGCAGTTACCTAAGAATACGGGAATAAATACTAAGATTATGTGAGAATAGAAAAGTGAAAAATTTTTGAGATGGTAGGTTTACTCGCAATTGTGTAAACGATGTCGATGAGAGAGAGAGTTTGTACAATGGTTGATAAGTAGTTCGCTTTACGTTTCCTCCAACCAAATCTATTACTTTATGTTAATTAGCTAAGGCATACACATTGGTCCTAGATTACTTAAACATATTCCTAAAAGCGTTTGATTAAGAGAAAGAAATATTTGGAGTAGCGCAGTCTTCAGATGTTCTTTGAGTACGACATCAGGTCGGTAGTTTAAAGCCTTTCAACATGAGCAAGTAACGGAAACCTTTCAGCCTTCTGAAGTTATTGCTATCAGGCGTTAAAATTCATATTTATGTGTTACACAGGAAACTATTATTAGCCATTCTTTATCGTTGTATTATAAACTTTGATAAGTGATTTCATATTTTTTCTCGTCAGCTTTTTCAACTAATCGATTGTTGCTTCACCATTTTTATTCTCTGCTAGTTCAGTGGTTTCAATTTTCAACCAAATGAGTTCTGCGTATTTCATACTTTCTTATCCTTAGCTGTCGCCGATTATGTAGCTACTTCTTTCCAACTATAGATTTTCCTAAGTTACTTCTAATGCTACTGTGTTTTTTGGTATTTATTCTCTTAAATTTTATAAATGTTTGCTACACTATACTGATAAGCGACCACAACCAAGCACAACTAAACTGACTTACATAAGTATTTTCAACTCTCTTAGTGAATTTAATTTTCAAACGTTGTAGGTTAGGTGCAACTACTGATGAAGACTTAACGAAATGGAATGAATTCGTGTTACTCTATTTGAGCTTTTGTTCATGATCTCTACCGTTTTTCCACTTCTTGAGCTTGGGTATTATGAATATTTGTATTGACAATGCTGTATAACTATTAGTGTAGACTGATTTCTCATGCGATCAATCAAAACGTAATCAGAAGACATCATATCCAACATAATCTAAGTTATATTATTCATTGTTCACTAACAACGACTGTATTCTGAGATAGTTTTCTTCAAGAACTAAGTTGAATTGGAGAACTGGGAAAAAATTAGGGAGTATTGAATGGCCGTTTCTATCCAGTGTTCGAAACCCATATCTGTGCATATCCAAGTAGCCACTGGAAACAAAACTCAGGACCTGTATATTCCTAAGAGAGTGTTTTACACTCCAGTCAATTTGCAACACAGTACAACGATCATCCAATGTCACCGATGAAATCTGTTGCAGTGATAACCTCACTAAATCTGGAAATTATTTGTATCCGTCGTATAATCTTTAATTTGTATTAATAATTTATATATAACTGCATATTTTGCACGAAAATAATGCTATCAAAACGAAATCATCTTTTGGATCTGTAATAACAGTTTGAAATATTTCTCACAGAAGTTTAAAATTCTCACTATAATCTATTATTTTTGTAGTCTGAAGGACTGCAAAAAACTCTTTTCGCTAAATAACATATTTTTCTTGTTCGTAATGACTGCCTACTAATGAGTGTCTAAGTCATGAATATCAACTTCATCCAATATTTATCATGATTTCATCATTTTCGTAAAATTATCTCACTCGCTACATATTTTTCTTCTCATATTGTTGTATTTCAACTAAGTTCCAACTGTTATTTAAGTAAATCTAAAACAATAGTGTCAAAAACAATCTGTAACAATTTTTCGTACATCAACAAATAATACTATAAATACAACCTATTACAACTAAAATCCATACAATTCATCAAATAAAATAGTGTGAATTTCAATTTCAACCTCAACCTTTCAGTGTAATCAGAAAACAGTTATTGAAACAAAAATTTTCCAATATATATATATATACATATAAATATACTAGTCAAAGCGAATGTCATAGAAGGTCATATATAATGGTAAATCGAAAAATTCAATGAAACAGGTGTGATGAATAGTAAGTAAACTGATTGTAATACATATATATATCTATTTGAATATATTTTACAAAGAAAGTATGAAATGTGGAACTACCAATGAAAACAAGCGAGAAGAAACAAACAGACAGATGAACAAAATCAGATATCTATCTATATATAAAATGAGCTTATATCGTCCTTCCAATATTTTCAATAGTAATAAATAAAGATTGAAAAAAAGTTACATAAAAGATGAAAACGCATGAATAATATTTCAATATTAGTCTTTGTTTTATCGTAAGTTTCTCTCTTTTTCTCTTTTTCTCTTTCTTTCTTCCTTTCTCCTTTTTTGTTTCATTCCAATAACTGTAATAAACCGAATAATTCGGTAAACGAAAGTCTAATTCTAATCGATTTGTTCGGATAGATAGATAGATAGCAAAAAGAAAAAATTGTAGACTTTTGTAAAATCTTTGGTTATACTTTGTTTATGCTTAGTATTTCATTGATTTTATGCTTTATTTGTGGTTCGATGAGAATTAATCAAACCATTTTCTGTTTGGTAAACGTAGCTATATAGATATACCTATTTGTTTATGGTGGTGTTTCGTTCTGTGAGCTGGATGTTTTGGTTGTGGAGCTTTCATTGTTCTTCTGAACAACATCATCAGCTGATGAGAACAAAACACCACCACAATCATCCACCTGAGCTACAAGCTTTCTCCACCATCTCAATACCTATTTGTTATATATAACCCAGATCGTATGGAGTTCTCTGTTAAAAAAAAACAGTTTACTTTTAATAATAAAGCCGGCTAAAAAGTATCTGTTAGGAAAATGTTGTTTATGTAACAGCTGTGTATTCCTCATGTTAAATAAAATAATGAACCTGTCTAAAAGTATAGGTCCAAGTATGAAAACCTAAAAAGCCATAACACATACATAACATTCGATTTTCCAAGGAAATCAATAATTTAACTGAATAGAATAATTTTTTTAATAAAAAATGAATAATGTCTCCAGTGAGTGAGTGAGTGAGTACCTTGCAGTTTTTTTGAAAACAGATGAAGGATTTTCATATCATAATTTAGAATGAACCACTTGTTGATTAGTTATTTTTCTCTTTATTAATAATTTATTTCCAAATCCTGTTTTTCTTTTTTTCTTTTTCAACATTGAATAAAAAATTCATTAACTAGTGATTTGTTACGTTGAGGAACACTTGCACTATGATTTCTTTCTAGATTATCATTCTTATATCGGTATTATCCTGCATCTAACCAAAAAAAATAGGAATACATCAAACAAAGTTACCAGCATAAACATATATTTATTCAATACAAACACTAGTACACAACTATTCAAAGATAAACATAAATGAAAAACGATTAAACTTGTTATGCATTTTTTACCTCTAACTAATTTTTATTAGATAGATATAAGAACATTATTATCGAGCTACTAAACATTGATTTAAGTATTTTTTTTCTCTATTCTGAAGTGTTTTGTGGTTTTAATTCTTGTATTTATTGATCAGCTGTAGAATATATTGCTTTGCATGAAAATGTAAAACTGTCAGTCTTGAAAAATAGAAGTACGAAGAAAAAAGAATACGCCTTGGAAAAATAAGGCGAAAATTAAAAAAAGAACTAATGGTCAATGATATATTTTTTTAAAATATTTAATGATAAAACAAGACTGGAAGTGATGACCTCAACTCCTATTGGATTGGTGGTGGATGTGCACTCCTTGGAGGTCCCATACTAAGAGAAAACAGCTGTTCAGTGCTCTCTGGTTGTTGATGAAGGTCCAGCTAAAATCAGTTCCTGATTTAAAAACTACTACATATTTTGGAATATGTTCCCCTATCCTGTCTTCCAATCGGCAATCTGTCCTCCCTAAGTAACTTTCTCCGCAGTTACATGTGAATTGGTAAATACAGTGGGATTTGGACTGAATCGGTCTTGGAGACTTGATTGGGGTAACTGAGATCGATTGGGTTGTTGTGATAAGCCTCAGATTAGCTGCACTGAAGGTCTTTTTTATTGCAGCTGCAGTCTGTTTGGTTGTAATTTTCATGCAATGATCACCCTTGAAAGGTAACTGTAGGTACACTGGTTTGTTGGGCACATCATTTGCTATCAACTTCGTCGTAGTTGTGTTCTGATAACCAATAAACGTTTCGGGATATCCGTTTGATTTAAGTGTCTCAGGACAGATCGCCGATTGGAAGACAGGAATGGGGGAACATATTCCAAAATGGCTAATCAAATCCATGATTCATCAACCTACTACATATTTGTATATTTCGAAAAAAATATGTTGTTGTCTATGGCAAAAACTTCCTTATTGTTGTCTTATATGAATCTTATTGAGCTTATTATGGGACGAAATAACGATTCAGTAGAAGAACGCTAAACTGAAAAAAAATTCAACAAATTAGTTGGTCTGTTTGTCTGTTAGTAGTAGTAGTAGTAGTAGTAGTAGTAGTAGTAGTAGTAGTAGTTGTTGTTGTTGTTGTTGTAGCAGTATCATGTAATACTGGAATTCAGGATCCAGAGGAAAATAACAAGCAAATAACTTCGAGTACTATGAGTGATTCTGATCCTTGTTTTACGATGTTATCAACTATTAAAGGCAATTATCGATCTTAACCAACCGGGTAGTCTGGACCTACCAGAGGTCTCGGAGCAAGAACCAGGAATTAATGGACTAATATCAAGTTTTAGTTTCGAACTAATATCTACTTCGGGTAATATGGCAGGTAAAGTCAATCAGTAGTTGATTATACATAGAATGTCCCAATGATCTCAGTTGATGATGATACAAATCTTCATGAACTGATTCAGGATCTTTGTCTATCACCCTATTGCTTAACTTCAGTACTATTCACTTGGTCACTTCATGACACGCGACCAATGTTTTGAAGAAACTCATGATCGAAGAACTGGAATCTATGTATATTTGTTACTGACACAGCCCATGTTTCATAATCATAGAGTAAAGCAGAGAAGTGGATGTACAGTGTACTGACTTTTTGATTGGAGGAGGTGGGAAAAGCCAAGCTAGATTTTTCGATCCATGACAAGATTTGGTCAGGTACAAACCTTCTAGGGTTGATGAGACCTTCAAGATAAATAAAGCGGTTGACTCAGTTAGCTACTTCACTCCATATTATCAATCTAGACTAGTCATGAAACAATATTTTATACTTAGAGACAGAGTTATTCATTTTAGACGTACCTACATCGTAGAAAAATAGTTTTCAGTGCTTGCGATTGGTGTGGTTACATTTTCACATTACATTTTAGATATTAGTCCAACACTCACTTTTTCCTTTTCTTTAATGATAATAGTTTTCAAGACTATTACTACGTGCTTATACATCACAGTGTGCGATAAAATGGATGACTTTTCTCTCCAGGAATAGATTTATAAGAAACATTTTTTGATGTGTGTGTAAATATCTCTGAGAATGTCATTTATATGAAGCGAAACTCGATAACTATATGTATAATTTTGTAAACTATTAACAAAACTTGATACTTTTAAAAATTACAAAATAAGACTCAGAAGAATCACATGTTCTGTTGTTTAGACTGATAGTAGTTGCTTTTGAAGCACAGTATAAATCAGTAAGGTGAAAACGAGTTATTAAACTAGACCAAATAGCTTTTCATAATAAACAATTCAATTAAATTGTAAGTTTTTCTGTCAAGTTGAATTTCATAATTAACGTTTTTTTCTGTAAATGTCTTCATCTCGTTCAGTCAACCGCAAATTAAATTCTCGCATAAATATTTATTTCAAAGTGGGATTCTATTGCAATACCTCAGATACATTTGAGTTCGTTCACATTTAATTTGGTTAAGCCCTCTTAACTTATTGAAAAGACAGGGTCTTAGGTACAGCAACAACTCATTTGTACCATTGTGCTTGTATTATTGTAGCGTTTGTATGAGCAAGTATGATTGAGTATTGCTTGTCGCCTTCGTGGATATTCATTTTATTCTCCTTAATATTAGCCTCTTAAATAATTCAATGACTCATTCATCTCCCTATGTACATATATTTATGTGTATATTTTAATCTTGTTCGTTTACTCCCTCTTTGGCTCACTTGCTCTTCGTCACTCGTATATCAATTGTGACATTGTGTGTCTGTGATTTTGTAATCTGTGTGTGGTGCGATAATAAACGTAATGAACGCTTTGTATTGGTCTTCTGATCTATGCACTTTTGGGCGTTATCCAGCAACGATTATCAGGACGAACAGTATACAAAGTCTAAAGAATATATCAAGAACCACGAACTACAGAACTGATGAGCCCACATCCACCACACTATTACAATACCCCGTGTTATTTTTTTTAAAAATATTTAAGTTTATTTATTTAAAATAGTAACAATAACAAACTAAAGACTGTCTACAACATATTTTTCTGTTTTTCTTGCCCTTTTATCCCTCTTTTGTTTATTATTTTGTTTATGATTTGTATGTAATCTCAAACCACTTAGTTTTATTTTTATTTGTCTATTTAGTAAATTATTTCTACCGCTATTTAATGTACTTTTCATTTAGTTTATTTTTTCTTTCCCATCATAGGATATTTGACCTTACTATGTTTACCTATTTATAATCACAAGAATCAATATGCGAATGGATGATTAGAATTCACGAATGATATTTGTTTACCCATGGCTTTTGTCTATTCATAAGTTAAAATAACATTCTGACTATCGTAAACAGGTTATTTAACTTTAAAAGTATCAGTTATGGTAATAGTCCGTAGACAAATGACACACTAAATAATTTATTCGGATGTGAACAAGATCTACGTTTAATGTCTACATCAGCGTTAACACCAAAAAAAAAATGTTTATAAGTTAGTTAACCAATGAATTGGGTAAACGCTAACTCTTGACCTTTCAGATTACTTTAATTAACCTTTAATTTTCATTCACACATTTACAAGAATTCGTTAGATTCAACGTAAACTAGTCGAATAATTGAAATAATAAATAAATAAAATTTTCTGTTATTAATTCCATATAAGTAATGCATTAAAGTGAAATGAATTTACAATAAGCACATTTTCATATTAAAGAGATTTAATAGAAAATTAAAAGATTATCATTGAAAGATATCATATCACTGATGACATTTAAAGGTATTCTAAACGAAGTGACTGATAATTATAATGACTAAGTAGCATAATAGACTAACAACTATTTCAACATTGAAATAGTTGTTAGTCTATTATGCTACTTAGTCATTATAATTATCAGTCACTTCGTTTAGAATACCTTTAAATGTCATCAGTGATATGATATCTTTCAATGATAATCTTTTAATTTTCCTATTAAATCTGTCTTTAATATGAAAATGTGCTTATTGTAAATTCATTTCACTTTAATGCATTACTTATATGGAATTAATAACAGAAAATTTTATTTATTTATTATTTCAATTATTCGACTAGTTTACGTTGAATCTAACGAATTCTTGTAAATGTGTGAATGAAAATTAAAGGTTAATTAAAGTAATCTGAAAGGTCAAGAGTTAGCGTTTACCCAATTCATTGGTTAACTAACTTATAAACATCTTTTTTTTGGTGTTAACGCTGATGTAGACATCCGACGTAGATCTTGTTCACATCCGAATAAATTATTTAGTGTGTCATTTGTCTACGGACTATTACCATAACTGATACTTTTAAAGTTAAATAACCTGTTTACGATAGTCAGAATGTTATTTTAACTTATGAATAGACAAAAGCCATGGGTAAACAAATATCATTCGTGAATTCTAATCAACCATTCGCATATTGATTCTTGTGATTATAAATAGGTAAACATAGTAAGGTCAAATATCCTATGATGGGAAAGAAAAAATAAACTAAATGAAAAGTACATTAAATAGCGGTAGAAATAAATTACTAAATAGACAAATAAAAATAAAACTAAATGGTTTGAGATTACATACAAATCATAATCAAAATAATAAACAAAAGAAGGATAAAAGGGCAAGAAAAACAGAAAAATGTTGTAGACAGTCTTTAGTTTGTTATTGTTACTATTTTAAATAAATAAACTTAAATATTTATAAAAAAAATAACACGGGGTATTGTAATAGTGTGGTGAATGTGGGCTCATCAGTTCTGTATTTCGTGGTTCTTGATATATTCTTTAGACTTTGTATACTGTTCGTCCTGATAACCGTTGCTGGATAACTCCCAAAAGTGCATAAATCAGAAGACCAATAGAAAGCGTTCATTACGTTTATTATCGCACCACACACAGATTACAAAATCACAGACACACAATGTCACAATTGATATACGAGTGACGAAGAGCAAGTGAGCCAAAGAGTGGGCAAACGAACAAGATTAAAATATACACATAAATATATGTACATAGGCAGATGAATGAGTCATTGAATTATTTGAGAGGCTAATATTAAGGAGAATAAAATGAATATACAAGAAGGCTACAAGCAATACTCAATCATACTTGCTCATACAAACGCTACAATAATCAAGCACAATGGTACAAATGAGTTGTTGCTGTACCAATGATCCTGTCTGTTCAATAAGTTAAGAGGGCTTAACCGAATTAAATGTGAACGAACTCAAATGTATCTGAGGTATTGCAATAGAATCCCACTTTGAAATATTTATGCGAGAATTTAATTTGCGGTTGACTGAACGAGATGAAGACATTTACAGAAAAAAACGTTAATTATGGAATTCAACTTGACAGAAAAACTTACAATTTAGTTGAATTGTTTATTATGAAAAGCTATTTGGTCTAGTTTAATAACTCGTTTTCACCTTACTGATTTATACTGTGCTTCAAAAGCAACTACTATCAGTCTAAACAACAGAACATGTGATTCTTCTGAGTCTTATTTTGTAATTTTTAAAAGTATCAAGTTTTGTTAATAGTTTACAAAATTATACATATAGTTATCGAGTTTCGCTTCATATAAATGACATTCTCAGAGATATTTACACACACATCAAAAAATGTTTCTTATATAAATCTATTCCTGGAGAGAAAAGTCATCCATTTTATCGCACACTGTGATGTATAAGCACGTAGTAATAGTCTTGAAAACTATTATCATTAAAGAAAAGGAAAAAGTGAGTGTTGGACTAATATCTAAAATGTAATGTGAAAATGTAACCACACCAATCGCAAACACTGAAAACTATTTTTCTACGATGTAGGTACGTCTAAAATGAGTAACTCTGTCTCTAAGTATAAAATATTGTTTCATGACTAGTCTAGATTGATAATACGGAGTAAAGTAGCTGACTGAGTCAACCGCTTTATTTATCTTGAAGGTCTCATCAACCCTAGAAGGTTTGTACCTGACCAAATCTTGTCATGGATCGAAAAATCTAGCTTGGCTTTTCCCAACTCCTCCAATCAAAAAGTCAGTATACTGTACATCCACTTCTCTGCTTTACTCTATGATTATGAAACATGGGCTGTGTCAGTAACAAATATACATAGATTCCAGTTCTTCGATCATGAGTTTCTTCAAAACATTGGTCGCGTGTCATGAAGTGACCAAGTGAATAGTACTGAAGTTAAGCAATAGGGTGATAGACAAAGATCCTGAATCAGTTCATGAAGATTTGTATCATCATCAACTGAGATCATTGGGACATTCTATGTATAATCAACTACTGATTGACTTTACCTGCCATATTACCCGAAGTAGATATTAGTTCGAAACTAAAACTTGATATTAGTCCATTAATTCCTGGTTCTTGCTCCGAGACCGCTGGTAGGTCCAGACTACCCGATTGGTTAAGATCGATAATCGCCTTTAATAGTTGATGACATCGTAAAACAAGGATCAGAATCACTCATAGTACTCGAAGTTATTTGCTTTTTATTTTCCTCTGGATCCTGAATTCCAGTATTACATGATACTGCTACTACTACTACTACTACTACTACTACTAACAGACTAACAGACCAACTAATTTGTTGAATTTTTTTTCAGTTTAGCGTTCTTCTACTGAATCGTTATTTCTTCCCATAATAAGGTCAATAAGATTCATATAGGAGAACAATAGGGAAGTTTTTGAAATAGACAACAACATATTTTTTTCAAAATATACAAATATGTAGTAGGTTGATGAATCATGGGTTTGATTAGCCATTTTGGAATATGTTCCCCTATCCTGTCTTCCAATCGGCGATCTGTCCTGAGACACTTAAATCAAACGGATATCCCGAAAGGTTTATTGGTCATCAGAACACAACTACAACGAAGCTGATAGCAATTGATGTGCCCAAGAAACCAGTGTACCTACAGTTACCTTTCAAGGGTGATCACTGAATGAAAATTACAACCAAACAGACTGCAGCTGCAATAAAAAAGACCTTCAATGCAGCTAATCTGAGGCTTATCTTAACAACCCAATCGATCTCAGTTACCCCAATCAAGTCTCCAAGACCGATTGAGTCCAAATCCCACTGTATTTACCAATTCACATGTAACTGCGGAGAAAGTTACTTAGGGAGGACAGATCGCCGATCGGAAGACAGGATAGGGGAACATATTCCAAAATGTGTAGTAGTTTTTAAATCAAGAACTGACTTTAGCTGGACCTTCATCAACAACCAGAGAGCACTGAACAGCTGTTTCCTCTTAGTATGGGACCTCCAAGGAGTGCACATCCACCACCAATCCAATAGGAGTTGAGGTCATCACTTCCAGTCTTGTTTTATCATTAAATATTTAAAAAAAATATATCATTGACCATTAATTCTTTTTTTAATTTTCGCTTTATTTTTCCAAGGCGTATTCTTTTTTCTTCGTACTTCTATTTTTCAAGACTGACAGTTTTACATTTTCATGCAAAGCAATATATTCTACAGCTGATCAATAAATACAAGAATTAAAACCAACAAAACACTTCAGAATAGAGAAAAAAAATACTTAAATCAATGTTTAGTAGCTCGATAATAATGTTCTTATATCTATCTAATAAAAATTAGTTAGAAGTAAAAAATGCATAACAAGTTTAATCGTTTTTCATTTATGTTTATCTTTGAATAGTTGTGTACTAGTGTTTGTATTGAATAAATATATGTTTATGCTGGTAACTTTGTTTGATGTATTCCTATTTTTTTTTGGTTAGATGCAGGATAATACCAATATAAGAATGGTAATCTAGAAAGAAATCATAGTGCAAGTGTACCTCAACGTAACAAATCACTAGTTAATGAATTTTTTATTCAATGTTGAAAAATATAAAAAGAAAACAGGATTAGGAAATAAATTATTAATAAAGAGAAAAATAACTAATCAACAAGTGGTTCATTCTAAATTATGATATGAAAATCTTTCATCTGTTTTCAAAAAAACTGCAAGGTACTCACTCACTCACTCACTGGAGACATTATTCATTTTTTATTAAAAAATTATTCTATTCAGTTAAATTATTGATTTCCTTGGAAAATCGAATGTTATGTATGTGTTATGGCTTTTTAGGTTTTCATACTTGGATCTATACTTTTAGACAGGTTCATTATTTTATTTAACATAGGAATACACAGCTGTTACATAAACAACATTTTTCTAACACGTACTTTCTAGCCGGCTTTATTATTAAAAGTAAACTGTTTCTTTTAACAGAGTACTCCATACGATCTGGGTTATATATAACAAATAGGTATTGAGATGGTGGAGAAAAATTATAGCTCAGGTGGATGATTGTGGTGGTGTTTCGTTCTCTTCTATCTGAAGTTTGTGCTGATGATGTTGTTCAGAAGAACAATGAAAGCTCTACAACCAAAACAACCAGCTCAGAGAACGAAACACCAACACCACAAACAAATAGGTATCTATAAAGCTACGTTTACCAAACAGAAAATGGTTTGATTAATTCTCATCGAACCACAAATAAAGCATAAAATCAATGAAATACTAAGCATAAACAAAGTATAACCAAAGATTTTACAAAAGTCTACAATTTTTTCTTTTTGCTATCTATCTATCCAAACAAATCGATTAGAATTAGACTTTCGTTTACCGAATTATTCGGTTTATTACAGTTATTGGAATTAAACAAAAAAGGAGAAAGGAAGAAAGAAAGAGAAAAAGAGAAAAAGAGAGAAACTTACGATAAAACAAAGACTAATATTGAAATATTATTCATGCGTTTTCATCTTTTATGTAACTTTTTTTCAATCTTTATTTATTACTATTGAAAATATTGGAAGGACAATATAAGCTAATTTTATATAGATATATATATGATTTTGTTCATCTGTCTGTTTGTTTCTTTTCGCTTGTTTTCATTGGTAGTTCCACATTTCATACTTTCTTTGTAAAATATATTCAAATAGATATATATGTATTACAATCAGTTTACTTACTATTCATCACACCTGTTTCATTGAATTTTTCGATTTACCATTATATATGACCTTCTATGACATTCGCTTTGACTAGTATATTTATATGTATATATATATATATATATATATATATATATATATATATTGGAAAATTTTTGTTTCAATAACTGATTTCTGATTACACTGAAAGGTTGAGGTTGAAATTGAAATTCACACTATTTTATTTGATGAATTGTATAGATTTTAGTTGTAATAGGTTGTATTTATAGTATTATTTGTTTATGTACGAAAAATTGTTACAGATTGTTTTTGACACTATTGTTTTAGATTTACTTAAATAACAGTTGGAACTTAGTTGAAATACAACAATATGAGAAGAAAAATATGTAGCGAGTGAGATAATTTTACGAAAATGATGAAATCATGATAAATATTGGATGAAGTTGATATTTATGACTTAGACACTCATTAGTAGGCAGTCATTACGAACAAGAAAAATATGTTATTTAGCGAAAAGAGTTTTTTGCAGTCCTTCAGACTACAAAAATAATAGATTATAGTGAGAATTTTAAACTTTTGTGAGAAATATTTCAAACTGTTATTACAGATCCAAAAGATGATTTCGTTTTGATAGCATTATTTTCGTGCAAAATATGCAGTTATATATAAATTATTAATACAAATTAAAGATTATACGACGGATACAAATAATTTCCAGATTTAGTGAGGTTATCACTGCAACAGATTTCATCGGTGACATTGGATGATCGTTGTACTGTGTTGCAAATTTACTGGAGTGTAACATACTCCTGAATTTTGTTTCCAGTGGCTACTTGGATATGCACAGATATGGGTTTCGAACACTGGATAGAAACGGCCATTCAATACTCCCTAATTTTTTCCCAGTTCTCCAATTCAACTTAGTTCTTGAAGAAAACTATCTCAGAATACAGTCATTGTTAGTGAACAATGAATAATATAACTTACATTATGTTGGATATGATGTCTTCTGATTACGTTTTGATTGATCGCATGAGAAGTCAGTCTACACTAATAGTTATACAGCAGTGTCAATACAAATATTCATAATACCCAAGCTCAAGAAGTGGAAAAACGGTAGAGATCATGAACAAAAGCTCAAATAGAGTAACACGAATTCATTACATTTCGTTAAGTCTTCATCAGTAGTTGCCTCTAACCTATACTGTTTGAAAATCAAATTCACTGAGAGAGTTGAAAATACTTATGTAAGTCAGTTTAGTTGTGTTTCATCCTAGTCGCTTATCAGTATAGTGTAGCAAACATTTATAAAATTTAAGCGAATAAATACCAAAAACCACAGTAGCATTTTGAGTAACAGGAAAATCTATAGTTGGAAAGAAGTAGCTACATAATCGGCGACAGCCAAGGATAAGTAAGTATGAAATACACAGAACTCATTTGGTTGAAAATTGAAACCACTGAACTAGCAGAGAATAAAAATGGTGAAGCAACAATCGATTAGCTGAAAAAGCTGACAAGAAAAAATATGAAATGACCTATCAAAGTTTATAATACAAAGATAAAGAATGGCTAATAATAGTTTCCTGTGTAACACATAAATATGAATTTTAACGCCTGATAGCAATAACTTCAGAAGGCTGAAAGGTTTCCGTTACTTGCTCATGTTGAAAGGCTTTAAACTACCGACCTGATGTCGTACTCAAAGAAAATCTGAAGATTGCGCTACTCCAAATATTTCTTTCTCTTAATCAAACGCTTTTAGGAATATGTTTAAGTAATCTAGGATACGCCTCTTTTCTGTTGGATCAGTGTGTATGCCTTAGCTAATTAACATAAAGTAATAGATTTGGTTCGAGGAAACGTAAAGCGAACTACTTATCAACCATTGTACAAACTCTCTCTCTAATCGACATCGTTTACACAATTGCGAGTTACCCTACCATCTCAAAAATTTTTCACTTTTCTATTCTCACATAATCTTAGTATTTATTCCCGTATTCTTAGGTAACTGCTGTTTAATTAATATTGCATAAAAATTCTCAGTTACATTCTCTTAGTATGTAATCTGTTAATTGTTGACATACATACTCTCGATTTTCATAAATAATTACAATATTTATTATGACTACCTTATCCTCCCTCATCTAATAATCATATGACATTGTAGTCCATTAGTGATTATGAAGAAATTATTATGTAACACTACCACTCGATTAGAGAGTTTAAGGAGAAACTAAATGTTTTAACCGTACTTGTCTTTGATTCAATTGCTAAACACATTTTATACAAAACTAGTATTTTGGCCTCAATGTAGACTCTGGCTTTCTACTGACTGTTTCATCAATAGCAACTTGGAGTTGGATACAGATCGACTCTGGCTATATCAGAATTATTGGTTTCTGTTTGTTGATATATTACATATGGACATTTATAAACATTTAAAAATTCTTCTCTCAAGAATTTTTTTGTTATACTAGCCAAAAAGTTCAAAACTTTAAAATTTCGGTCGTTCAGAGTCGAAATTTCACAGTTGTCAAGTCATTAGTTAACATAAATTTAAATCATCTTTTATTATTCGAATCGTGATATTGTGAATGAAACTCAAAAATATTATTTAACAAATAACTCGTTCATTTGGGATATTTACTTCTCTATACAGATAAACAAAACAAATGAAATTCTAAATGTTATTAATTCTGTGTCACAGCTGTGAAAATTAGTAAGCTATAGTGGATAAATAGTAGAAAAATAATGATTTGTGGTGTGATTTTGAACAGACAACAATCCCCTAGAAAAAATCAATCATTTTAACTTCAACGATAGAATATATCTTTACAAATAAATTTATTTTGAAGCCGATTGATTCGTTATAAAAAAAGAAGACGTAACAGAAAAGGAATTTTTCTTTTCGGCGATATCAGTGATCTTTCACGTAATAGTCTGTTGTAAAATAATGGAGTTTTACAAAATTATCAACGATAATCAAACTTATTCAAGTAGAAGACAATGAAAATGAGGTCGTGTAATATGTTTAAGATTAACAATAGTTATAAAGCATTGAATATCATAGTAATAATAGTTTGTAAATGGATGGGTAGTATTTCAGTGTAATTAATTTTTCAAGTATTGACTAATAAAGAGGTTACATTATTTAGGAAATTGTTCAAAAATCATCAAGAGCTTACTTTATGTAAATTATTTTGTTAGATGTGGAAATCTATTGTGAAAGAACATACCTTGGAACATGTACCGGTTGGCAATGATTGGAAAAAATGACAACAAATTGAAGATATCGATTATCAATTGTGAAGCAATAAAAGTGTAAGAGAAATAAGTTGAGCGCTTTAAGTTTGCAAAAGTATATGTTTATTTTATTTCAATGAATTTAGTAAAGTTCAAAATCATAAGGCCAAATTACCATCGAACTCGTCCGTATATAAACATGAAACAACCGAATGACCTACACAACATTATAAATGAACATTGAAATGATGTTTTATCATATATCATATATAGATATTATACACCAGTTGTAGTAGATCAATTATCACCTCTCAACTGATTCTAAGTGTTCATATCTAATAGTATTCTGTATAAAAAAGTATCGAATTTTTTATGCAGCTAACTTAACCCAATAATGAATTATATATGTACCTACTGGTGCGAGAAGATTTATTTTCCCTTTCGAATCCAATTTAAAATACATGGATTAGATGCGAAAGCTAACTCTATAGAATCTGCTGAACCAGACTAATATTATGAAGTTTCAATAGAATAAAGTTAATTAAGAAAATGAAAGTCAAATGAATCAAATAACCGCTAACTAAAACAAGCCTATGGATCAAAAACATTCAAAATTGATTCAGATATTAGCGACAAAACAAAAACAAAACACAAGGTTAAGAAAATAAAATGATGAAATCCATATGAAAAATAAGAATATGCACACGTACACAATCAAGTTAAAGAATAAAAGACACTGCGTATAAAAAACAACAAAAGAAGCTGACTATAGATAATGACTAACACAAAAATATTCTATGCAAAAAGAAAATGAGACGAAGGAAATAAAATGTATTGAATGAAATCTAAAAAAACAAAGAGCACATAGATAAAGAAAAAAAAGTAGGAAAATTATAAAAACTAACAACAATGACAATAGTAATAACAATAACAACGTTTTTCTCTTTTTCAATAAAAAGGAACAAAAATAACCAAAATGGTTAACTAAAAAGGGAAAAACAAAAATCAAAAACAACCCTAATTTGAATAGTTAGTTAAGAAAAAGACAATCCCAAAGAAGGCAAGTAAAATGACTGGTAAGAGGAGAATAAAGGGCGTGGGAAGAGGTAATGTTGAAAGTAAAGAAAATAGTTAGTTGTATCTAAAGGAAATACCTGTCGTTTATATATATATAATATATATATATATATATATATATATATATATATATATATATATTATATATATATATATATATATATATATAAATGACAGACTAAGCTTAAGCTTTATGTACAGAACAGTTGGTAAAAATATCAGTCCAAACTAAGGCATACACATTAAAGGAATAAAAGCAAAACAATCCAAAGTATCCAGTTAAATTAGTCAATAATTTTTATTTAAACAAAGTCAATTTACAAAATGTAAATGTATATGAAGGGTGAGCAATATTCATGAACTAAGCGGAAAATTAAGATGAACAGAGGAGGTTGCTTGTCGAACCTAACGTAGATTGTCATTCCAGTTCATCAGGAAATTTATATATCGACTAACAATATGAGACTTTTCACAGGTACAAATCGATGACGGTTGCGCGACGTGGTAGAGGTGATGTTAAAGGACCTTCTAACACCTCTTGCACAGCTACATTTTTCAGTCCTTTATATACAACATGTACAAACTTCCAGAATAATTTAATTAGTTGGTGCTTATCAAGAAGTTTTTAGTGAATTTAAAATTCTATGTTTTAAGCTCCTAATAAATGGTACAAAAATGATTATTGATAAGAACACTAAATAGAAGGATCGTTTACAACTAAAGAATTCCCTTTAAAGGAAAGCATTAGGTTTCTGTTATCTAGCCAGTAACTGTTTTACCGAAAGTGAAACACACTACCAACAGAAACATTAAAGTGAGTGTGATCTCAGTCCTGTAAAAAATGACTTCAATAATATTATTGTGGATTAAGTTGGTTCTTGTATATCTAAATAACAGACCAGTGGAAGAATTTCCTGGTACTAAATGTGACCTTATCTAACTGAATAAACAGCGCTTCAGCGATGATCCCTAGCCGGATGAGAACCGCCTTATAAAGAAAACACATTGACTATGACTCCAGAAAAATTAAATCATTTTAACTATATATATCGATTATTCAATGAATAATGTTTACAAAATCTATCATCATACTGAGTAATCATCACTTGATCAAAAAAAATCACAATGCATCAATAAATGTAATGATGATGTATTGAAAATAAAATTAACTTCATTTTGAATAAATTAATACAAGTTAAAATACATTAAAATTCATTGAGTGAAGTTCACTTTAAAGCAGAATGTACATCATAAAATCGACTTCTTTCTAAACGTAATTTAATAAGATCAAAACGTGTTCAGTCATAAAACTATCTTTTCTCAGTTAGAGGGGGGGGGGGGGGGAAAATTTGTGTTTTACACGTTTGAAATCATCAATCAGTCATTGTTAAGAACGCACAATTAGAAACACTGGAAGCACTGGAACGGCCATTTCGTCCCTGGTAATGGGACCTCATCAAAGACAAATGGTTGAGGTCGCGCACAATCCATAGATCAATCAGAGTTAGACATCAACACCGTTGGATTCCAGCCCAGTGGTCCAATGGTTAGGCGCTCGCGCACAACACCGATTGTCGCAGGTTCGAATCCCACGAGGTGCAGGAGTCGTGGATGCGCACTGCTGATGAGTCCAATACCAGGACGAAACGGCAGTGTAGTGCTTACAGGTTTCTAGTGGTGATCTCACAATGATTGATTGATGAATTCAAATGCATAAAACTATCGCTTGCAGTAGTAGTTTGAAGAAATATAAAGTTAATTACCATTGGATAGTTAGCATTTATCAATGAAAATAATACAAAAAGATAGATAACCACAAACAGTAAAACTGCATAACGCTTGCTGACAAGGGAAAATTTTAAGGTAATTAGTAATAGATTTTAAGAGTCTAGTTAATACTGTCAGATAAACCAGTTAGAACCAACCCACCAACAACTCATATCTTT